>LPNX010334389.1:1769774-1821090 GCA_001517045.1 Pseudotsuga menziesii | reverse complement strand
ATAATGATAGTTGATAAATGGATAACACGAAGAATGTCGGTGATAACATGTAGCTAGGCGTAGATAATGCAAAATTGAACCTGTTTAACTAGAAGAATATGAGGAATAAAAAAATTCCATTTCATTTTATTTCTATCTCTTAACCATGTGATCCCTATCGGCATGATCCAGCCACAAACTATGTGGGTGTGTTAGTTGATAAAACAAAAGTTAAGGTGGATCTATACTAGTATTAATTTTAGCTCAACCAACATAGATCCATCTTAAAGGTGGCTCTACCAAGCATCTAGAGGGATCAAATCTCTCGAGGTGCAAACCTTTTCCCCTCTATCGAATCCAATACTCACCCATTTTCTTGTCTTCAACATAATATGTGTAGTTGAAAGGAAGGTCTTCCTGGATTATCATGCTACGGTATCCCTGGACATTATTGCACATCATCATGGATGATACACAAAGGGGTATCACTTCATATATTTGATCGTGCAGGTAATATTTGTGGTAATTAATATCATATTATTATGGCACTATATTAATACTCTTATTACCTATGCATATCAATTTGTTATCTCAACAAATTAGTTCCATATCCACTACAAATTAATTGTTGTAGTGGATGACTTGTGTATTTATGCATATTCTTGTAGTCTCTTGAAGCATCAGAAATGATAATATTGTTGCAATAACCAGGAGGGAAGGTAATGCCTGTATTAGGTCATTAATTGTCTGTATCCCACAGGTATTAATCCATATTGTTGCAGTGTGTGCATCCATTGAAAATGATATTATTGTGGCAGTGAACTGACACTTAATATTTGTATCATATCATTAATTATCAATTATCTTGATAGCTCAAGTATTATTTGCATTACATTGATATATTTTGTTTGCATTACAATGATATCTAGATAGCTCAGGTATTATTTGCATTACATAGTTAGTTGATATATTTTTTAAATGGAGAACTCATATAATATTTGCATGTATTTGTTTCTCCGCTCAAATGGATAATATGTTTAAACAAATTTAAACAACCCTAACTGCAGTTTGAACATGACTATAATGTTTGAATATGATTTTAATATTTGAATGTTTTAATATTTATGGTTTTAAATATCAAGCGGTTATTACAAGGGATTTAAGAGAAAGGATTTAGAAGCGATTTCAGTATTTTTGTATATGATGGTGATGAGTCAATGATAAGAGGTTGAGTAGTTAGTGTGATAGAGTGCCTTGAAATGTGAAATTTGAGAACTCTAGGTTGAAGCATAATAATTATTGGGCATAATTTACCATAAAAATCAATATTTTAAAATAAATAAATAAATATTTTAAAAGTTTGAAAAATAACCAAAATACTATTACCTCTTAAATATATTTTGAAAAGTTTGAAAAGATCCAAAAAAATGATTAATATGGTTTAGTTCGAATCTCCTTATCAAATTTAACCTAAAGCAGTTGATTTTTTTTTTAAATTTAGCTTTAAACTCATATTTTTAATTCCATGTTAGTTTTTAAAATGTTGTAATGTGAAAATGACAATCTATGGAAATTTTACTTATTAACGATATGTAATGACAAGGGAAAAAAAACGGTAACAACTATGTGAAAAACAAACACTCATTGGATTTATTGAAAAATAAAACAACATTATTTTTCTCCAAAGGAAAGAAATTTATGCATGAAACATATCTGAGTGTTTAAAATAGAATTAAGAATACATTTGAAAACAAATAGTGTCTTCATTAAAACAAATATTATGAAACCATAGTTTGTTTACTGTCTAACCATATGAAACACTCTTAAACCATATTATTATTATTATTAGGGAACCATAACCACATGAAGAGAATATTAAACTTAGAGAAGAATATTAGATTTAAAAACATGATTTAATATTAATTTTTTAAACTTAACACGAGCTTTTTAGTTTAAGAAAAAGGTTAAAACAAAGATTGTAGTTGATGCAAATTTCTTTTTGCTAAATAATTAATAAGAAAATCAATGAATAGATTGTAATTGTAATAATCAAGATTTCCTTGGGGTTAATATTTCATTTTTAATTTGGGTTAACTTAAATTATCACATTACTCATGAAGATAAAAGTTAATAGTAATTGTGTTTAATACCATGAGATTTCTTTATCATGAAAAAACAATTTATGCAATTTTTTTTATGAAAAATTTTATGTGATTTTGTTAGTTTAAAATGAAAGCTTAACTATATTGAGGAAATGTGAAACTCAAGAGGCTTCATATATGAATTTATAATTGGATTTATTCTTGTTATGTTTTGATATTTATTTTATTTTTATTAAGTTGACCAATTTTTTGGTATATTGAAATTATTTTCTTTGATTTTTTATTTTTATTTGAGTCGATTATAAGTTCGGAATGAGTTACATATCCCCCAATGAAACCATATGAAGCTAATATTAAACTTAAAAAGAATATTAGATTTAAAAACTTGATTTAATATTAATTTTTTAAACTCAACCCTATAAGCAATTTATATTTTAAAAGAAAGTTAAAACCAAGATGGAGGTAGATGCAAACTTCTTTTTGCTAAATAATCAATAAAAACATGAATGAATAGATCCTAATAGTAATAATAAAGATTTTGTTTAGGTTAATCATGAAAAAAATATAATAGTAATTGTATTTAATACCATTTATTTCATTTCATTAGAAAGAAAGTTTATGTAATTTCTTTTAAGAAAAAAATTGTGATTTAGTTATTTTTAAAGTAAAAGCTTAACTATGTTGAGGAAATGTGAACCTCAAGAGGTTTCATATATGAATTTAGGTGACTCACAAGTGGTGATCATCAGCTGGCCAGTTGGAGGGGCCCAAGTGAAATCTCTGAAACTTAATCACTGGTTGTAAAATACTAAGTGCCTGATGAATGTTTCATCTCTTTATCTTTCCATCATGTTTACAGAGAGTGGAATGTTGAAGCAAATATTCTTTCAAAGCTTGAGCTGGGCTCTATGGATAGTAGACTCAACTTTTCTCTTAGTTTTTAGTAAACCTTGTCAATATTGACTTTCTTCAGTTCTTTTTTGAAATGCTTGTAACTTTGATACAACTTTCTATTAATACAAGTTGTTTTCTATTATTAAAAAAAAGACTTTATTACATAATTCTTTTAATTTAAAAAACAAAATCTTATTTATATTTATTTTATATTAACAAGCAATTACATAAAGCTTCTCTTCACTTAAATTATTATTATTGTTATCCTTTTAAATTTGTGATGAATCAAAATATTTTTATGTACAAATTTTCAATGTACTAAAATATTTTAATATGCAAAAACTTTATTGAAATAAGAATAAAAATATAGATTAGTTGTGCACATAGGAATATACACAAATGAAGAGAACCTTTAAGAAAGTTCAAAAACAATAAAATAAACTTAGCTACAAAATAGAAAAAATAAATTAATACAAATGTAAGGAGTAAAATTCATGTGGTTGCATCTGAGTCTACGATTGGTGTAGTGCTAGTTCAGGAGGATGACAAGCTCAAGGAGCATGTCATCTATTATCTCAGTTGCGCTTTTTTTGGTCTTGAACTAAGGTATTCACATGTAGAGAAGCTGGCTCTGGCAGCAGTTTACACCGTCCAGAGGTTGAGACATTACGTTTTTCTAAGAACAACCATTGTGGTTGCAGACGTGAATCCATTTCAGTATGTATTATCCTGACGAATACTTGGGGGAAATTTTAATAAGTGGATTTCCATTCTCTAGGAGTTTTACCTAGATTTCCAGTTCGCTAAGTTAAAGAAGTCCTTAGTATTTGCAGAGCTTATCTCAAAGTTCCCGAGTGATGAAAGCGTAGTGATAGAATATGAGTCATTCCCTGATTATCACATTTTTTTAATTTCAACCTCTGATCCTTGGTACAAAGATATCCTAGTATATCTCTAGACTTTGAAGTGTCATGTGACCTTCTCATGGGAATATCGACGCAAGTTAAGGTTAAATGTGAAAAACTACCTCATAATCGGTGATACATTATATAGACGAGGGGTAGATTCCATCTTGCGTATATTCCTTACCCATGAGGAGGTTAATATTGTCCTAAATGATTCTCACAGTGGAGCATGTGGGGGTCATTTATCTAGGTTAGCAATGACCTAGAAGATTTTGCGTGCCAGGTATTTTTGGCCTACCATCTTCAAAGATTGTGTAGAATTGGTAAAACACAGTCATCCATACCAGATTTAAACTAGAAATATGGGGTTGCATCCTGCTCCTCTTTTTCCCATCATCGTGGCAGGGCCCTTCACCAAGTGGGGGGTGGATTTCATGACCTACAACCTAATGTCTGTTGGGGGGAACAAGTATATCATTGTCGTTGTTCACTACTTTATGAAGTGGGCAGAGGAAATGCCTACCTTTAAAGCTGATGGTAAGACGACATTGTATTTCATGTTCAATCAAATTATCCTCACGTTTGGTATTCTGAAGCAGATTGTCACTGACCATGGAAGTCATTTTCAGAACAAGATGATGAAAGAGTTGACTACTATGCTAGGTTTTAGGCAGGACCACACATCTTATTTTTACTCGTGAGAAAATGGGAAAGTAGAACCAGTTAATAAAATTTTGAAAACCATTCTCAAGCAAACTATTAATGCGAGTAGGTAAAACTGGCACATCATGTTGTATCCTACGCTTTTGAAGTATCGAATGAATATTAATAATTCCACAGGGTTTTCACCCTTCCAACTCATTCATGGGGTGGAAGCAGTCACGATGGTGGAATGAGAGATACCATCCTTAAATATTTCCATTCATGTACTTCCCGATACTACTGAGATAGAGGAACATTTACTGCATCTGGAGCATCCAGATGAATAGTGTAGAGATGTGCTTACAACAAATGAGGAACATAAGAAACAGGTAAAAAAACAATACGACAAAGCCGTTAAACCTAGGTTTTTCTTCGAAGGAGAGCTTGTCTTGGTCTACAACTAGGATAAAGAACCTCTGGGGGCAAGCATGTTTAAATCTATGTGTTTAGGCCCGTACATTGTGTCAAAGGTCCTAAAGAAGGTTGCGCATGATTTATTTGATTATGATGGTAATAAGTTTCCTAAGCCCCGAAATGGGATCTACCAGAAAAAGTATTATGCTTAGGCATTATGCTTTTTCTTGTATTATAATTATATAATTTTGTAAATGGTCATTAGTGGTTAGTGTTTCTTATTTAGTCTAGTGTTGTTTCATATGTCTTTGGAGTGGTTTGTAGGGTTTGCTGATGGCTCCAACCGTCACACTTGCAACCTGGATTCAACTTCTTGTGTCATTTATGTACCCACAGGACAACTAGTTGCCTTAGGAGGTGCTTGCTTAGGTCCTGCAACTAACAATGTAGTTGAATACAGTGTTGTTATTAAGCTTCTTTGGGAGGCTATATTGCATGGTATCACCTTCCTGGAGGTCAACCTCGACTCTCAGTTAGTGGTATCTCAGCTCAATAGGGTCTACCAAGTGAGACACCCTACCCTTTTACATCAGTTTTCGAGGATTAGGTTACTTGAAAGAAATTTTGAACATATTATATATCAACACATTTCAAGAAATCAAAACACTATTACTGATGCATTTTCTAAATACATTTTAGAATGGAATTTGCCACATACTTTGTAAAATGAATACACATGTAAATAACCATATATGTGTGTGTGTGTGTGTGTAAAAAGTAGGTCCATATACATCGAGTTCTGGTCTAAAGATCCAGTAAATATGTACATAAAAAATACAAAACAGGATCACAATTCTTCATATGCTAAAAAATATGGAATCTCCTCATCCTCATCAGCTGCAGTTGCCTCCACGGCCTCTTGGTAACATAGGATATCCCTAGACACCTTTTAGAGTAGCCATAACTAGGGTGGAGGTACACCCATGACGTGCTCCTGCATGACCATAGGAATCTGCTCCATCCTCAGAGTTGGTACATCATGGGTAAGCCTGGCCAGCTTGCCCTCCACAATACAAAGCATAGCTTCGTCTACGGCTTTATATACAGGTCATACGTAAGTCCTAGGATGCTTGTATAGTCGAACAGGACCAACATCTACATATCATCAAAAATATGTTTCAGACTTGAATAAATTACATGTGTATATAACTTTATGAACAAAAATTCATAAAAAAATAAATATTGAAAAAAGTAAAAAACTCACCCATGTCTTCCCATGCTTCTTTTGGAGGGAGAACTAACTCGGGATCTCCACGAAAGTCCAAACTTGTATACGAGAACTGCTCCATAGTAGGAACCTAATGGCTCCACCATGCATATAAATCATCATCATATCCACCCTAGATCTCACCACCCCCTGGATGAGGAAGACATCCCCCCACCATGTAATTCTAGGCTCACAAGGAGGGGAGGGTGGAAGTGTCACTATGGGGCTCAGAGTAGGAACCCTTTCAAAGAAGAAAGAAACCGAGATACTCACATAGCCGAAGTTCTTCTTCTTCTGTGTCCTGCAATCTGAGAGTTGTTTTTTCATGATTGATACTAATCCCGAACACCAGTCAAAGACCACACCTTTTAGACACTCCAATAATATACGCATGTGGGTCCATGTAGCTAAATGCAATGTAGATGATCCCACCACTCTAAAAATAGTGCTCATAAGCACTTTCAAAGGGAAGTTGGTGATCTGTGCAATCGGGATTTTTGTCCATGATTTATGTGTTCCAGGTAAACGATATGTGTTAACATAGTATTGCACACTAAGGGGATCACCCCCACGGCTGGTGCCACCCAAGTTCATGGGTTCCCCTCGATGAGACAATCCAGTAACAAAGTATATGTCCTCTAAAGTAAGCTCTAAGATCTCCCCCTACGGATCAAACATGCCAAGCTCATGATCCCATAACCATACCAACATCTCTAGCAGTTGAACTTGGGATCTCATGTTTGAGGTATAGTAAAATTTCAAAAACCCACACCTTCAGAGGGAATTAAGTGTCATCGGATCCCCCATTTCTATCCTATCCATATCTTCGGGCTCCCTTTCCCTCCACTCTAGAACCTTTTTGGCTTGCAAAATCAAATTTTTTGTCATTAGATTCATCAAAAACCCTTATTCCGCAGCACTCACGACTGTCCAGTGGGGACAACGCGTGTCACTCGTGGGTTCCCCAATGCAAACCCATGATTACTTTGCAAACTCACTAATTTGTAGTGGGACACCCACGAGTGTTGCGTGGTTTCGTTAAAGTATGCCAAAAAACATCAAATAAGCATGAAAATCAAAATTTGAAAGCATGAAATCAAAGAAGATGGAGATGTGAGTTACCTATAACTTGTGGATCAGAAATTCATCCACTGATTTGATCACACAAACCGTTTGAATACTAAAGGTAAAAATTTCACTAATAGTGGTAAAAATCAAATGTAATGTTTTTGAACCAATTTTCACTATTTATAGTAAAATTTCAAAATTTTTACTTTTATATAGTTTGGGTCATTTTCTGTCATTTTAACTAATATGGATTGTTTTTACCTAGTTATTATAGGTTATGGATGAAATTGGAGTATGTTTCCTTTGCATTTAAGATATGATTTGGTCCCCTTTTTCATCTTGCACTTATACCTTATCCCCTGATGAACCTTATGATCTCCTTTTTTATCCATGGAATGTGATTTGCAACCGCTTCTTACCCTTCCAAACATCATTGTTCTTCCATGGTTAGAGTCTAACTCACATGGGCTACCCTAGTTAGAACACTTCTTTTCTATTCTGGTAGCCATGCCGCATTTTTCTAGGTTGTGGGAGCCTTCATAGTTGCTTTTCACAAAAAATGAGCCTCATTTTGTATCTTTTACTGAACTACCCTTGATTATAAGGCTCCCACCCTATGGAGTTATATTCAAGCCCTAGTCTGAATCCTTAAACATGACTAGATAGCCGAGTTTCTTGTTCTTTCAGACTCATTAAAGGAAATGAAGGATCATCCATAGCATTTTAAGTTTAACCCTTTTCTAGACCCTATGGATTATTTACAAAAAATGAATACTCTATTTTCTTTGGAATATAGAAGAGTATCTTCAGGTATAGATTTATCTCTTTTCTGAGTTTGGAGGACTAAAATTATGGAGAATGAACCTTTTTTTTAGCTTACTTTTCTCTTTTTCATGCTCTGGACCTAAACATGAAAAAGATTTAGAGCGTTTTTTATGCTATTGTCATGCTTGTTAAACCTAAGTACAAAGAATCGAGTTTACTGTTGTCTTCCCCATTCTTGTAAATAAATGAAAATTTTTGAGTGATCTTGCGTTCCTTCACACTTGTTAAACTAAGGCTACATGCTTGCTTTTAAAGAAGCGTCAGTTTGGTGATAGTTTACTCCGTTTTCGGACCTTGCCGACCAAGTATGAAAAATGTATACCTTAGTTCTTCGGAAGCTAAGAGAGTTCTCCTTTGGATTGATTTATACTTTTTCGGACTTAGGAGACTAAAATTACGAAAAACACCCCCTTAGAGTCTTCTTTGGAGTTTTTAGACTCTCAAAACAATGAACACACTAACGAGCATTCACTAATTTGGGCTCGTAAAATCCACGGATCAATTTCATATCAAGCACTGTTCTCTCTTTTCTTCAAGCTTTCTAAAAAATGAAGAAATACTCAAGTTGACTTTCTTGGACTTGTTAAAACTTAACAAGAAAGGAAAGGAAGAAATACACTCTTTGGTTTTAAGTTTGTTGGCAGCAAGTCATCCTTGAACAAAGTGCCAGTGTGGGTCTCCCGATACTCATGTATCAGTTTTTCACTTCTTAGTTCAACTATCACTTTGAGTCATTACTCCTCCACTTGTCCTAAATACATGGGTAATCTATCCATGTCTCCTACATGGATGATAAGTCTAGTTGTTCCAGTTGAAATTCTAAAGCTACCTTAGGTCATCTCTGCGTCGTGCTCACTGTTCAAGGATCTTTACCCCCTGTCTATTCATCCCGATCCCTATCATTTCCATCTGCGAGATCATCTTACGTACATATTCCCTCATCTAGTCTACCAGTTACTCATGTGACCTGTTGAAGGATTCAGTGCCTTCCTCTTCTCAAAATGGCTTTGGATCAGTACCTCCTGCAGAACAAGACCAAGAGTTTCAAAAATAGTACCTTAGGATCCACTACTCATATTGGTGGACTCCTTTGCATTGGTTGCCAGTACAACTTTCTAATTGACACGATGACATCCTTCCATGTTTGACTTCAATTCATGTATTCACATGGTAGGATTCATACTGGTTTCTATGGATTTGGATGGAGACCTTGGGTTACAACCTATATAACTCAAGTTGCACAAGATTTCACTATGATCCGTGACACTATTTCCAACTATTTAAGATCTATCATTGTACTATTGTGGCTTTGATCCACCCTTTTAAAACATACCTGGCCCTGTTTCCCGTACTATACGATGTAAGTGAATCTTGTAAATAACATAGTGTTCCACATTATTGAACATGGAATCCTTAGTGATAATTTTTTAAATGACCTTTATTTGTCTGTTTTGGGTACTCCTCCATGACCTTGATTCTGAGTCCTCTGAGTAAAAAGATTGTAATGTATCTTGGCCATCGCTACCCTCTGAACTCACACATTAGGGGGCATCTGTTATACTATGAAATGTCACTTCTCCATCCGAGTAACGACTCTAGCCTATCGTTGCACGAAAGGAAACTATGGATTGAAGTGACCACAACCTTATAGATGGATCAAAGCCTTGATACATGCTTTCTCCTTCAACCTTACCACTTTCTAAGAATGAGTTTTCCTTGCACTCGCAAGTCCTTTCATAGAAACTTGTGTGTCACTCGCAGGTAAGCCCATATGCAACCTGCGAGTCATCTATAAAAAGTTGTAATTGCAACTTTCGTCAAGGAAAGTCAAGAGTCACTCGCAAGTTTCCTTATATATATACACACAAGTTCCATTAAAACAAACTTAAAAATAAAATTATGGTTAGTTTAGTGGCAGTTGGGTTCGGATTGGTAACTTCCCTAACTCCCCTAACCATCATAGGCCTTGAAACCTCTCCTCGCCAATAAATATAAAGAGAGGGGAGGGATAGAGGATAGGGGAGGAAATTTTTGAGAGAAAGGTTATGCTAGAGGAATCCATTGGAGACAGGAGCAAGAGGAATCAGTTTCTTGGTCTGCATAAGAAGTTTGTCTCAGACAAAGTTGTAATGTTTCTTGAACTTCTTTAATAAAGAGTGTCTTTCTTCCATACTTGTGTTAGTGCATGATTTTATTGTTATGAATCATGATCTATATTGTTATTTATTTCTAAATGCAATTGTAATATGTTCATGCTTCTTTTAATAATAATAAGAGATACTGTGGAGGAATATCAATTTCTGTTGCAAGCATAGAAGATCAGAAGGCTAAGCAGCATCTGAGGAGAAGAGTTAAAGCTTGGATCAACCCTCAATGAAAATGTATATATCCTATTAACTCCATTTATCTTATATATGTTTCTAAACCCTAGATGTTTGCAATTCATACCTATTATGTTGGCGACCCTTCGCCGTCCTTTTATGTAACATGTAAAACCTTTAAGAAGCACTTTAAATGAAAGTATATTTTAGAACAATACTACCAAGAAAAAGATAAGGAATTTACAAGTTAAGGTTAGGTGTTATGACCATGAAAGAACTCTGTAGAAAATTCCTAAGTTTGCTTTGTTATGTACCATATATAATTGATGAAAAAAAAATACAACGCTTTCTCAATTGCTTGCCTCTTCTGTTTAAAGAGATGATTGAGTACGACAATCCAAAGACACTGGAAGAGGTAATGAGAAAAGATAATTTATGTTATGATCGGAATCAAAATAAAAGAGAAAATGTACCTAACTAGAAAAGTAAAAGACGTGAAAACTTTGATCAAAGAAAGAAGAATACTAAGTCTTACAAAAATACTGGGAATAACTACGTCAAAGGGTATCAAGGAAATAATTATAAATTTTTTAAACCACAAAATCCTGCAGCAAAAGAAAGAGAACCTTCCACTACCTTTAATAAAAACACTACACAGAGGGAACCATTAAAATGTTGGGAATGTGGCGAGCCACATTTTTTTTTTAATGGCCCATAAGAAAGATTTTTTTTAATAATGTCCACTCAATTCAAGAAGTCTTTACATTTGGATATATGGCGAGAAGCATGCCCAAAATCAGTGCTGCATTAGAGAATTGACAAGTAGACCATCAAACTTCAATGGTCGAAATCGAAGGTATGATCAAAATTCAACCTATTTCTATACTAATTGATCTAGGTGCAAGTTTGAGTTATGTATCACCTAGGATTGTTGAAATGTGTAAATTATCACAAGAAAAATTTGAAAAATCTTGGCTGGTACAGTTATCCACAGGTACTAAAAAAATTCAAAATATGAATTACGAGGAAATGTAGCAATCTTACATGTATTGATTTGTGCCATTTTGAAGCTTCAATGGTATGAGGGATCTATGCATTTCATTATGCGATTACCAAAATTAGGTAACAAATTAGTGTTCATGATAGTCATTGATAACCTTTATCAATATGCCCGCTTTTTTTCCCTAAAACACCCTTTCAAGGCTTCCAAAGTAGCATAATTATTATCGGACAATATTTTATACTCCTTGGCATGGCTCAATCAATTGTGAATAATTCTCTAGAAATTTTGGGCAAGAATTGTTTCATTTTCAAGGTGCTCAATTGAATCTTAGCACGACATACTATCCCCCAAAATATGGTTAGAAGGAAGAAACCAACAAGTTTTTGGAATATCATTTAATTTTTATTTCCTCATGCCAATAAGGCCCATGGGTATAGTGGTTTTCCCCAACCAAATGGTAGTACAATACCACCTATCATGGCGGTACTTAAATGACCCCCTTTGAGGCAATCTATGGACAAAATCCCCCATCAATTGTCTCCCACTTATTTGGTTTATCTAAGGCTAAGGAAGTGGAGAAAGACTCAATAGAACATGGTGAAATTAGTCCTACCCTCAAGGATAATTTTGTATTTTGCAGAGAACAAAATGAAGCAACAGGGATAATTAACATCTCTTTGAACACCACTTTGAAGAAGGGGATTAGGTGTTTCTACATCTCCATCCTTACAATCAAACATCACTCTAGGATAAGAGCCACAAGAAGTTAGTGCCTAAGTCTTATGGACCCTACACTATGCTTAAATATATAGCTTAAATGGCTTACAAATTGGCTATTCCAAGCCGTTATAATACCCACCTAGTTTCTCATGTATCTTTCTTGAATAAAGTGGTTGTTTGATCTAATTCCAAATTTCAAGCTAGCCTTCCCAAACTAGGCAAGGAGGGTTCCATTTGGTTTTAGCTTGACATCATTTTGGACAAGTGTGAGCACCATCTTCATCGATGCACAATCCAATAAATCTTGATCCAATGGAAGGATACACGACCTAAAGTAATACATGGGAACTAGTACAGATTATCCATAATAAAGTGTGAAATTAATAAATGTAAGTTGGCCTTATTAAAGAAGGCCCACTAGTTAGTGGTTGTGGATTCATTGATTGAGGTCAACTAGGTGTTTAGGGTGTTTGTCAATTAGAAACTATATATATTAGTGGAAACTATGTAATCTGGTGTCAAATGAATAATATTGTATTTGTATCTATTCTTAGTTGGAGGTTTCCACGTCAAAGAGGAAAGTGAGCATTGATTTTATTTTGAATATCATTAAAAAAAATTCTCATTGTTATTGTTTCCATACTTTGGTTTTGTTTGATTTTGTATAATGTCTATATTTGTTACTTTGAATGTTCTGTTTCAACTAACAAGGAACACCATAATCAATCTCCATGAGGCTTATCACTATCAAATAGAATTGGAAGTCCTTGTAGTATTTATGTTTTGACCTCGTAGTTTAGAGTTGATCTACAATGGGAGGGTAAGGATGGTTCTATGACTATGGATATGTCCTATCAACACTTGTGATTTCTACAAATTCAATCAAGAAATATTCGATATAATTTCCCAATTGTCTTCATGTTACTATCCTTTGTGTGTTCCTTGTCATCAATACTATCTTCATCTAATTCATACTAACCTTATGTGAAGGGTTTTTATTGCTTAAATCAATCCTAAAGGAATTTTTCCACTCCATTTTGTAGAGAATTGACAATGTTAGTCTGACAATAACTAATGGGGTTGTATTTTCCTTCCATCTGTATTTCAAACAAACTCCAAATGGATTAAATAAATACTATGGAAATATTTATGAATCTTTATAGTGTTTGGAAACTTTATTTCCTTTCAACCTCAACATAATCAAAAGTATTAGCCTTTATGTGTAATTTGCAAACTTATAACATAATAGTTTATCCTATAATGGTTAAGACTCTAACACATGTATTCTTAAGTAAGATATGAGTATGCTATTTCTCTCGTATTTCATTCATGTTTGCACCATTTTCCTTTCCTTTTGGAACTTGGAAACTTACTAGCTTTCAACACCTCTAACTATGTAAAAATGGGTTTGAGGCATAATTCTACAATTTAGAGAAGAAATTGGGTAGAGAACAATCAAATCCTTTTTATCAAGCATTGATCAAATTTAATATTCTTATCAATTTGATTTGTTCATCCTGCTTTGTTAATACTCCTATCAATTTCTTATACTCCCTACAAATCGACATATTCTGAATTTTGGTGCATTGTTTTCCTTCAATTGTGAAAAGGAACTTTTCAATATTGCTTGGTTTATAATGATTGGGGTTTAACTCTAAAATGGAAAATTTTCCTATATCTTGCAGAGGATTAATTTTAGGAAGATAAAATTTTCTCATTCACCTATCATAGAACATTTTTTCCCAAAACAATTTTTTGTACCTCCACTAAGAAATAATGGGGTTTCCAAGAAAACTAGCACATAAATTCTAGGTTAAGCTTTCCTCCTTCGAAAGCTTTCATTCAAATAATTGAGTTAATGATAGATTTTACCACCCAACCTCTAAACATTAAATAAATATCTTTTATTTGAATTAAGGTTATATTATGAGAAACCTATAAAGACTTTTCTTCAAATTACCATCTTATTGTAATTTCCTTTAAATATTGGGTCACATCTACATAGTATGACTTTATATTTTTTTCTCCTTTCTCTTTCCTTATTTCTCTCGCTTTCTTTTTTCTTGTGCTTCACAATATATTTCCAATCATTGCAATTTCATCATAATGGGTACTTGTATTATTTATTTTCCTTCCTAAAAGTTAATAGAACACTCCAAAGTAACCTTATAGACAAAATGACTCTTAGTTACTCTAACTATATTATTTTGTTTTTTTTCAAATGTAATAGAAGGTTTAATATAATGGCTACATATAGGTTAATATAATTTTTAATTTATCCTCATTTTATTTTGTTTTATATTAATATGGGAAGAGATTTAACCCTTTTTAACATTGACCACTCTACTTCTTCATACATGAAATGCCTTATTTGTAGAATTTAGTAGAATGGTCTAATTGTTTCATTCAAATTATAATTTATAAAAAAAATTGAATGTATGCTCATTCTAGTTTTATTTTGAACTATATTAACAAGAGGAGACTTAACCATTTTTTTAACATTGACAACTCCACTTTTTCAGAAATTGAAAGGCCGTGTGAGTAGAATTATCTAGTATGCATTCAAATTATAATTCATCAAACTTGTAAATTCATTCATTTTACTTACTTAAGGAGATACAATTTTAATAATTTTAATTAACTTAATGGTATGTTTAAATTATAAAAATAATTATATTTTACTTTTGATATAAAAATAAAATAGATATAATTTTAATAAACTCAATTGTATGTTCATCTTTGAAAATAACTATATTTCACTTTCAATAAAAAAACAAAATAAACACAATTTTAATAATTTTAATTAATTCAATAATATGATTAACTTTGAAAATAACTATATTTCACTTTTAAAACAAAAACAAAACATTTAATTTTGAAAAATAAATAATTTCAGTTTTTTTACCATGTTGTACGAAATAAGGTATCCCTTATTAATGAAATGATATTTGACAATTTTCTCATGAAGTAAGGTCTTTTCTCATTCAAATTTGATTCCCCGCTTATATGCTCAATTACTAGTTATAAACAACAAAGAATGTGTTCGAATTCTCCCCCAAACAATATTTGTTAACCATACAATACTTTTCGCCAAAAGGATTTAATTCTAAATATATGCTATAACCCCTTCAGCGGCATACCTAAATCCCTCCCAAACATCTTTGAGGCAACAGGGCATTAATCTTGTCCCTTTTCAACTTCAATTAGCCATAACTAAGATCAATATCCCACTTTCTCTATAACCACTTTACGACACTGCCCACAATGTAGTCATACAAACCACATCCATTCCTTCATTATGTTAGGTATTCATTATATCAATAGCTAAAACAATGTAATTTTATGTAATGAAATTTAACATATAGAATAATAATATTGGTATATTGGTTGTAGCTTCACTGAGTTTCAATTTTTGTAAGTGACATGTTTGCTTTTGTTAAGCCTTTTTGTAATAAATGACCGGATTATGTAATCTAGCCATACCTTGATTCTTGTATTGGAATAATAAGTGTACAAATTGGTTGCATTGTAAAACACATTTATATACATATATATTAAGTTTCAATTTCAAATTCCATTGATATGAAGAGTAAGTTTGGCATGGATCTCCTAGAGGATTTTTATGGAAACTATAAGTTAATAATAAAACAACCAGTCAAATATTAGTTAAGTAAGAATTGAAAATTATGCAACTTTTGTAATTGAAAATTATACAACTTTTGTTTTTTTAGAATTTATGTGTATTATGTGTATCACTATTCCAAATTGGAATAGTTGGCATATTGTCTATTGCTAATTTATTATTAGAACAACTAGTTAGATATCATTTTTGGGTAAATAACTATTTTATTTTATAATTAATTGATTAATGCAACTTTTACCTATTTGTATGATTATCATTTATAACAATATTATAAATTTGAATAGTGAACTATGATAATGGAAAATATATTGGACTATGTATTCTTAAGTTAACAATATAAGGATGAGTTAAATATTAATTTTGCAATAATTACTATCATAGATCCATATTAACATGGACTCTATAAGGAAAATTTGCACTATAAAGAATTTGATTTGCACTACAAAGGATTTAATTGCTCTCCATATTTACGTCGAGACGTTTTTATTTGAGATTTGGGGTGGACTACAGCCTGTGATTTTTCATCTATGGATGAGGATGAGACAAGTGTACTCTCGAGATTGATTCTATTGCAGTCGTTCAAAATTCGAAATAAACAATTATAGAAAAAAATAATATAAAAATAACTGGTAGCTAATATGAATGGATAAGTGGTAGCGATACATAGATAACTCATAGCTAATGAATGGATAACCAACACTTTATGGCAGATAATTAAAGGAATGTGAGATAAAAAAGAATATAAAATATACTAATAGTTGATAAATGGATAACATGAAGAATGCCACTGATAACATGTAACTAGGTGTCGATAACTCAGAGTTGAACCCGTTTAACTAAAAGAATATGAGGAATAAAAAAAATTCCATTTCATTTTATTGCTATCTCTCAACCATGTGATCCCTGTCGGTGTGATCCAGCCACAATCTATGTGGGTGTGCTAGTTGATAAAGCAAAAGTTAAGATGGATCTATACTAGTATTAATTTTAGCTCAACCAACATAGATCCATCTTAAAGGTGGCTCTACCAAGCATCGAGAGGGATCAAATCTCTCGAGGTGCAAACCTTTTCCCCTCTATTGAATCCAATACTCACCCATTTTGTCAACATAATATGTGTAGTTGAAAGGCAAGTTGTCATGGATTGTCATGCTATGGGGTATCACTGCACATTATTGCACACTGCCATAAATGATACACAAAGGGGTATCACTTCATAAATGTGTTTTTGCAAGTAATATTTGTGATAATTAATATCATGTTGTTATGGCACTGTATTAATACTCTTATTACCTATGGAAATCAATTTGTTACCTGGACAAATTAGTTCCATATCCCCACAAATTAATTGTTGAAGACACATGTATTTATGCATATTCTTGTAGTCTCTAGAAGCATAAAAAATGATAATATTGTTGCAGTAATCATGAGGAAAGGTAATGCATGCATTGGGTCATTAATTGTGTGTATCCCCCAGGTATTAATCCATATTGTTGCCATATGTGCATCCACTGAAAATGATAATATTGTTGCAGTGAATTGGCATGTAATATATGTATCATATCATTAATAATCGATTATCTTGATAGCTCAAGTATTATTTGCATTACATTGATATATTTCGTTTGCATTACAATGATATCTAGATAGCTCAGGTATTATTTGCATTAAATAGTTAGTTGATATATTTTTTTAATGGTGAACTCATATTATTTGCATGTATTTTTTTCTCAGCGCAAATGGAGAATATGTTTAAACAACTTTAAGTAACCCTAAATCTAGTTTCAACAGGAGAGTGATGTTTGAATATGATTATAATATTTGAATGTTTTAATATTTATGGTTTTAAATATTAAGCCTTTATTACAAGAGATTTAAGAGTTTGTATATGATGATGATGAGTCAATGAGTTTAGTTAGTGTGATAGAGTTCCTTGAAATGTGAAATTTGAGAACTCCAAGGTGAAGCATATTAATTATTGGGCATGATTTACAATAAAAATCAATATTTTAAAATAAAAAATATATATTTTAAAAGTTTAAAAAATAAGCACAATACTATTACCTCTTAAATATAAGATTAAAAAAATGATTAATGTGGTTTAGTTAGAATCTCCTTATCAAATTTAACCTAAAGTTGATTTTTTTTTAAAATTTAGCTTTAAACTCATTATTTTAATTCCATGTTAGTTTTTAAAATGTTATAATGTGAAAATGACAATCTGTGGAAATTTTACTTATTAATTCAATATGTAATGATGAGTAAAAAAACAGTAACAACTATGTGAAAAACAAACACTAAGTGGATTTATTGCAAAAATAAAACAACATTGTCTCAAAACAACATTAATTTTTTCCAAAGGAAAGAAATTTATGCATGAAACATAACTCAGTGTTTAAATTAGGCGATAACAACAATAGAATTAAGAATATATTTAAAACAAATATTGTCTTCGTTAAAAACAAATATTATGAAACCATAGTTTGTTTACTCTATATCCATCTGAAACGTTTTTAAACCATATTATTATTATTAAACTTAACAATATAAGAGTTATTTACTTTTAAAAAAAAGTTAAAACAAAGATTGTGGTTGATGCAAATTTATTTTTGCTAAATAATTAATAAGAAAATAAATGTAATTGTAATAATAAAGATTTGTTAATATTTCATTTTTAATTTGGGTTAATGAAATTATGACATTAATCATGAAGAAAAAAAGATAATAGTTTATGCAATTGCTTTTTAAGAAAAAGTTTATGTGATTTTGTTAGTTTAAAACTAAAGCTTAAGCATGTTGAGGAAATGTGAAACTCAAGAGACTTCATATATGAATATATAATTGGCTCTATTCACATTATCTTTTGATATTTATTTTATTTTTATTAAGCCAATCAATTTTTTGGTATATTCAAATTATTTTCTTTGATATTTTTTTTATTTGAGCCCATTATAAGTCCGGAATGAGTTACTTATCCCCCAATGAAACCATATGAAGCTAATATTAAACTTCTAAAAAATATTAGATTTAAAAACTTGATTTAATATTAATTTTTTAAACTCAACCCTATCAGCAATTTATATTTTAAAAGAAAGCTAAAACCAAGATTGTGGCTGATGCAAATTTCCTTTTGCTAAATAATTAATAAGAACATCAATGAATAGATCGTAATAGTAATAATAAATATTTTGTTTGGGTTAATCATGGTGCTGGTGCAAGCTAATGCTGGTCACTTATGACGCGTTCATTGCAATGGACTTCTGGAAAACAGAAATTTGAACGTCAAAAAGAAATATTAGAGGTACCTACACAAATTTTTGGAATATGGTGTAAGAATATGAAACGTGGACAATCAGATTACCTTCTGGGATATATAACTTTTATTTTTGGAAACTAAGCATAAATCCCAAAAAATGAGGTTCTTCTAAGGCTGGTATGTTATATTTTTCCCAAAAAATAATGAATATGTTTGCGTTGGTCCACTCGTTTGGTATGCAAATGGTGGAATTTTGTGAAAAAAAATATATAGAGTTGTAGATAACAGGTGTGTCTAGTGCAGCGATATTTTTCCATATTTATTTATGTTATATTTTTTATTTTTCAAATTAAGGAAGTCAGTGATGCCCTAAAATGACAAGGTCGAGCATTGGTCCACCACATCTTGGTCTTAACATAGTCAATGAACGATATTTTTTTTAGGATGTAGGTCTTTGTGTCTTCTTATGCGGGTTCTTTTCCATTTTTTAAATAGGTGAGGTAATCAAAAGTTATAGCCGAAGCAAATAGCCTACCTTTTGTGTTAGATTGATGTTAGGCCATTTAAAATTAAATAAAAAATAGAAAGAGATAATATATTTAAATAAAAATTACATATTCAGAATCTACAAACAGAGCTACATAAGTGTGTGAATTTTCATTAACAGTGGACAAGCATGGCATATGGAAAATCATGCACGAAATAACAATAGTGGTACAAAA
Source organism: Pseudotsuga menziesii (assembly GCA_001517045.1). Lineage (NCBI taxonomy): Eukaryota > Viridiplantae > Streptophyta > Pinopsida > Pinales > Pinaceae > Pseudotsuga > Pseudotsuga menziesii. Next base: position 1,801,329 of record LPNX010334389.1, on the reverse strand, counting down.
CAAGTTTTTATGTCATAAGACAGTCCAAACCACTTGGTTGGACAACCCGAACCTAAAACCAAAGTAGCCAAGTCATCCACCACGTTGGTTGGAAAAAAGGTGCTGCCAAAATTCTAAATTTAAATCATGTGCACGCGTAGTTTAAAACATAACGCGCATTCACTAGAAGCGCGATTGCGTTCTCTGGGTGCGCATGCACGCTACTTTGTGCATGTGTGTTAAAGATGCATGCACACATTTGCTAAGTAAACACTTTGTTTTGATTTTATTTTCAAGCATTTGCAATGGAATGATGAGGAGGAGGAGGAGGAGGATGACAATGATGATCAAATGAGGATGATGACTATGATGATGATGAGGATGATGACTATGATGATGATGAGGATGATGAGGATGATGACTATGACAATGATGATGATGATGATGATGACTATGATGATGAAGAAGATGAAGATGATGACTATGACAATGATGATGATGAGGACGAGGAGGAGGATGATGAAGAGGATGAGGATGATGACGATGATGAGGATGATGATGTTGATGACGACGATGATGATGATGAGGAGGATTATAATGACTATGATGATGAACAATGATGATGAGGATGATGATCACGATGACTATTACTATGATGACAGTGATTATGATGATGATGATGATGATTGTGATGATGAGGATGATGATGTTGATGATGAAGACAATGATGATGAGGAGGATGATGATAACAATGAGGATGAACAATGATGGCAATGATGACGATGCTGACGATGATGAGGAACAATGATGATGATGATGATGATGATTGTGATGATGATGATAAGGATGATTTCAATGACGATGATGAGGATGATGAATATGATGATGAGGATTAGGGTGAGGCTGATGATGACGATGAAAATGATGACGAACAATGATGGTGATGATGATGATGAGGACGAGGATGATGATGATGATGGCGACGATGAGGAACAATGATGATGATGATGATAGGTTTAGTTGAAACTTTGCTTTGATTTTATTTTCAAGCATTTGCAATGGAATGATGATGATGAACAATGATGATAATGAAGAGGAGGATGATGACAATGATGATGACTATGATTATGATGAGGAGGAGGAGGATGATGATGATGATGATGACGACAACGATGATAAAGATGGTGAACAATGATGGTGATGATGACGATGATGATGAGGATGAGGATGGTGATGATGATGATGATGATGATGAGGATGAGGATGATGATGATGACAACGACGAACAATGTTGGTGATGATGATGATGAAAATGATGATGATGAGGATGATGACTATGATGATGAAGAGGATGAGGATGATGACGATGATGATGTTGATGACGATGATGATGAGGAGGAGGAGGATTATAATGACTATGATGATGAACAATGATGAGGATGATGATGTTGATGACGAAGATGATGATGATGATGAGGATGATGATGACTATGAAGATGACTATGATGATGAACAATAATGGCGATGATGATGGTGATGATGAACAATGATGATGACAACGAGTAACAATGATGATGACAACGAGTAACAATGATGATGATGATGATGATGATTGTGATGATGATAAGGATGATTTCAATGATGATGATGAGGATGATGACTATGATCATGAGAATTAGGTTAACTATGGTTAATATTACTTTCCTAGAAAAGAAGGCTATGATTATAACCCTGCTATAACAATTATAGATTTAAACTTGCCAAGTTATATGAATACCATATGTATTTGATTGTTCATTCAATTTTCCACTCTATACATAAGATTTATAGCATAGTTATAATATAACAATTCCTTTGTTATGATACGTTAATAATAGGTTGACTTCGGGCTTGGTGATCATAGAAGAACCTTGGAGGATCAGTATATGATTGTGATAATTCGATTGCTCGTGGTTATCCATTGAAACTATGGGAAAAACATCCACTGCATGAGAATATTTATGTGGTATCGTGGCATCACGGTGACCGTGTGTTGCATGGATAAAAAGGTCCTTCCTTCGAACCCTATTCTCATTATTCTGCCCGCAATATTTGGCCTCCTGCCGCTCTGCAATGGTGCTGGTGCACCCTAGCTGGGCCGCTCCATTGCAATAGCATTTCCCAGCTCCTTACCTTCCTGTGGCTCGTTTTGTCACACTTTTGCAGTGCTATTCCATGTGTTGCCATTGTCCATCTATTAGCTATCCTCCCTTCAGGGTTTTCAGTCTACTAACCCTACCTGAATCTTTAACTGTATACCACTCCTCCCTCAGTGAAAGTCGTGGTTTATTCTTCCGGAATAGTGATGGGTTGTTTGTTGTAATGTTGATCTTTTCCTCCCTGCCTGCAGTAGGGTTACCTCGTTGCGTTGGTCGTTGTCTTGCTGTTACTGGAGGTCACGCCTCCATAAAAAGATCAGGTAAAAGAATACTGCAATCTTTTTTACTGTTTGTTTTTAGTTATACGAATAATATCTCATTTACACACTTTAATATTGTGGATTTCTTTGTTGGATACAGGTCTTGGCCTTCCTTCTGTGTGGTCTCTAAAGCAAAGTAAATGCAGCGGCTACAAGTTCCCGGTAAGCCTGGTTACACCATGGCTCTTTATCTTTGTGGGGTTCCCTTGGAACCTTTGAGGGTTGGTGCAATGAGGCCTGTAACCCTTGCGGTTCAGTTTGTCTTGTTAACTATTTGTTACCTCGGGTTAGTGGAAGAAACCCCTACGCTGTGCGAGGGTGCTCCGGCTTCGGCCGAGATTGAATATGTTAGTTCTCTTTTCGTTTTTAGGTGCCATGTATTAAGTGAAAGAGACAGAAGGCAATCATGCCATGCTCTCCAATACTTGCAGAGGTCGAGGGCTTGAAGTGCCGTTCCACCTTTTATTTATTTTGACTGTGAAAAACACTAGGCTGTAAGCCTGACTTAGAAAAAGGGTTACGGCCTCGACTTCTTATTTCTGTTGTAAATTTGAACTTACAGGGTTTTTGCCTTAAGTCCATGTTATAAGATATTATTACTGTTCTTCTTTTCTAATTCTTGGTTTGTATTGCAGCATTGAAGTTTTATATATTTATTTATTTTATAAAAATAGTATTGGAGACTCGGTAGTAGGATAATAATTTCAGCATTTACCTTTAAGTTGCAACTTATGTTTATATAAATAAGAAACAGGCTTATGACAGCCTTACTCTGTTGATTTTTAATACGGCCATGAGTAAAATATTGTCTTGGCTCCACAGTTGTTGATTTAGTTATATATTTTGAATTAATAGGGTTAAACCCTAATTCGACAATAAAAGAATTACATACAGCCTCTTCTATTAAATTCATTGTTAATTAATTTGTAATACTTTTCTTTAAACTGTGGAGTTATTAGTTAAGTTTTACATTACTTGTTAAGCTCGATAAGTCGAGCATTCTACACTGTTGATCATACCCTGTGTGATAATGTACTTGGTTTCTTTATCTATAGTGTTCTTATAATTAAATGCTAATATTTTCTATACAAAGTTTATATATTTGACTTACTTTATTTTTAAAGATAATCTGTTATGTAGAACTGTTACCCTTCAGAATGAAATAGATGGGTATATATAAAAGAAAATCACTATGTAACTATCAGTAATTATGGAGTACAGAATCTATATTATAATTTTTGGTTTACAAAAATAAATTAAAGTATTACTGTAATTTACTTGATAATGCTATCTTTATAAAGTAAATAATTTGGGTAGTAACTATTATTTATTATAATAACTTTGTTACCTTAACTGAAGTACTATTACTTTCATTGTTATTTATGCTTAGTTTCCTTTGTAAGTATATAGGGAGGTAATAATTCGATCTTTGTTTTATTTATACTCGTAGAATAAAGTAGCCTGTTGTTATCAAGTTCTTACACTTACTATATTAAATTCTTTGTAGAAGTACTTTCTGTATCATATTACAATTTAATGTTTATAAAGAAAAGAAAGTAAGAGAACTAAGCAAGTTCTACACTATTAATAGCTTAAGTAGTATTAGTTGCAGTGATATGTTTTTATTTAAACTTAACTAAGTAGAATAGGAATAAATGAATAACATATATTATTTTTCAAAAGTAATTTCTGCTATACTAAAATACCTGTAGGAATAAATAGAGATTCTAGCTACACTATATTGATTTGAATATTATACTTGCAGTAATTAAAAATGTAAGAAGTAGGCTGTAAGCATCCTTATCCAACTTAATCCTACCCAAGTTAACTATTATACTCTTCCTTGATATTCAAATAGGCAATTAAAGTTACTGATAGTAACTATAATATTAAGAATTGTTTTCTCTACTGGTACATACTATTATCAGTGAACAATTGAATTTACTTCTCTATTCTAAAAGACTTGACAGTTTTCTATACAGAATAAGGCTACTCCTAAAACCAAGATATTTCTTCTAAAAAAAACAACACGAAGAAACTACTCTATAATTCCATCACATACTATTCTGTGTTTTCATCATACTACTTTTATTATAAATTTACCCCTATGCTGGAGTATGGTTTGGTCACTCCAGATGTGGAAAAACATAGGGGGGTTGTAATTCTCATAAAAAAAAAGATTTTGTTACAGAATAAACCGAGAACATTGCATTACAATCCATCTAAATTCTTATACCATAAACTACAAATCTACCATTCAATCATAAACAGATATTAAACAAAGATTTAGTAGATGGCAGAACCTGTTCTCGAACTGGGACAACAACAGCAATGTGAGGCCGTTCCTCCCTACCAACTCCTGGAGAGCGCTCAAACAACGACTCCTTAGGACCCCCGAGCTTGCTCTGGTCTCCCTGGCTGGAACTAGGTGCAGCAATAGTCAAATACCAGTCTTCAAACTCAGTATCAATTCTGAACTTATCAGTAAGTTCTCCCAGCTAACAAGCTGTAATAGACCAAGTTACTGCAGCATCCCTCTTAGAACAACTTCCTTACTGTTTTTCCCCTTTTCCCTAATGAATTTCTTGAATAACATTCCACCTGAATGATTCTTCTCTGGAAAAATATCTGAGCAACCTCAGCTCTATTCATTTAGTATTTTTAAAATATTTCCTATGTCTTTTTGGGTTAGTTGTCATTTATTGAGCCACCTGCTCTGATCCCACTTTCTTGGGGGATCATGACCCCAAATGTAGGGAAGTTGCCACCTGCAACATAGGAAGTGTTTGAGGATGCTGCCACTTGTCTTTTGCCCTCCACCTAGTTCCTTCCACCAGTTTGACCAATAACCTCTTATTAACATCTCTCCCATGCTGTTGTCTCCACATTTTATTTATTAATAATAAAATATTCAGAATTACATTCCACTTCTTTTGAGTCTGCTGAGTCATCAATTCCTACTTAGCATTAAATTTAACATAATGTCTTAGGAAATGTAATTAAAATAATTAACATTATTTTACAAAATTGGGGTATGTGACATACACAGCCCCTTAAAATGTAACATCGTCCTCGATGTTACTTATTCTTCATCCTCTGCAACCTCCTGGAACAGATTCGGGTATGCCTCCTGCATCTTATTTTCCAGTTCCCAGGTAGCCTCTTTAGGACTAAGGTGCTTCCATTGCACCTTCACTTGTCCAATGGTGTGGTTCCGCAGAGTAATTTCCCTCCTCCCGAGGATATAGTCTGGTTCCACCAAAATTTCTTCTTCTGGTTCCACCTGTACAACATTCCAATCAACCACATGAGTAGCATCATGAACATACTTTTTCAAAACAGAGGTATGAAAAACATTATGCACTTTCAAGTTAGGTGGTAATGCTAGCTCATATGCAACTTGACCAATTCTAGATAAAATTTCAAAAGGTCCACAGTAACGTGGTGCTATTTTTGCACAACTCCCCAATCTTAGAGAGCTTTTCTTTGGTCTTACCTTTATAAATACGTGCTCACCTACCTGGAACTCCTTGGGAGTTTTTTTTAAATCTGCTTGGCTCTTTTGCTAATCCTGGGCCACCTTCAAATTTTCCTTCACTTGCTTCACAATCTCTTCCATTTCTTTTAATAATTTTGGTCCTAACACCAATCTATCTACTGGATTATTCCAGAATATAGGAGTGTTGCATTTACGTCCATACAAAATTTCAAATGGACTAAACTTAGCTGATGACTGGTAGTTATTATTATATGCAAACTCTGCTGATGCAAGTAGTCTTCCCACTTGCTTGGCTGATCTTTAACATACATCCTTAACAAATCCTCCAGCACCCGATTCACTCTTTCTGTCTGTCCATCTGTTTGAGGATGGAAGGAGGTGCTGAAATTCAGTGTTGTATTTAGTCCCTTAAACAAGGACTTCCAAAAATTCCCTGTGAATTTAGGATCCCTGTCTGAAATGATAACCTTGGGTACTCCATGTAACCGAAAAATCTTCTTTAAAAATATATCAGCTATATTGGCAGCTTTGTAAGTAGTTTTGATAGGAATGAAATGTGCTGCTTTACTTAACTTGTCAACCACCACCATAATAGAATCATTTTGATTCTGATTTCTTGGCAGTCCAGTAATAAAATCTAGGCTAATCACTTCCCATTTCCAATAAGGAATAGGTAAAGGTTGCAGTAAACCAGCTGCATGTTGGTGTTCAGTTTTCACTTGTTGACAGTCCAAACATCTAGCTATGTATTCAGCTACTTCAGATTTCATATTAGGCCAGAAATATTCTTTTCTTAGCATGGTTACAGTCTTTTGGTAACCTGGATGTCCTGAGTAAGGTGTTTTATGAACTTCGTCCAGAATCAGCAATTTAACCTTAGGCACATTAGGCACATATAGTTTGTCCTTAAATAATAAAAATCTATCTTTATTTAGACTATAACCCCTTATTAAGCTTTCTGTAGGTTTTTCTTTAGCTGTAACTTGAAATTTCTAATAAATTTCATCCTGTTTTACCCCTTCTTTAAGTTGTTCATTTAAATCAGAAGCATAAGTGCTGACTGCTACTGTAAAATTCAACTTTGTGTTTCTGCTTAAAGCATCAGCTACCTTATTTTCTTTTCCCTTTATGTGTTGGATTTCAAAATCATATTCACTCAAGAAGGCTAACCACCTTGCTTGTCTTGCATTTAAGTTAGGATGATCTAAAAGATATTTCAGTCCTTTATTATTAGTCATTAAAATAAATTTTCTGCCTATTAAATGATGCCGCCACATTTTTAAGGCATGTATAACAGCTGCAAGTTCTAGATCATAAGTTGCGTAATTCTTTTCGTGGATTTTTAACTTCCTAGACTCATAGGAAATGACATGCCCATCTTGAGTCAGCACACCGCCTAAACCATCATTACAGGCATCTGTGCATACCACGAAATCCTTATTAGGATCTGCTATTCTTAGAATAGGAGCATTTGTTAATAAAGTTTTTAATTTCTTAAAACTTTCTTCACATTTTGTGTTCCAATCAAATTTCTTGCCTTTCTTTTCCAAGGAAGTGATCGTATTTGCTATTTTTGAAAAGCCTTCGATGAATCTCCGGTAATAACCGGTAATTCCCATGAATGACCTGATATCTGTTACGTCTTTTGGAATCGGCCAATCTTCGATTGCCCGAATCTTTTCAGGATCAACTGAAATCCCTTCCTTAGTCACTACGTGACCTAAGTACTGGATTTGTTCCTTAAAGAAGTCACATTTGCTAAACTTCGTGAAGAGTTGTTGCTCTCGCAACTCTTGTAAAACTATCCTTAGGTCTTCTTTATGTTTTTCTTCTGTTTTAGAGTAGATTAAGATGTCATCGATAAACACAACAACAAATTTATCTAAGTATTTATGCATTATATTATTCATTAAGCACATAAAGACAGCTGGGGAGTTGGTAAGCCCAAATGGCATTACGATAAATTCGTAATGTCCATACCTTGTTCTGAAGGCTATCTTGAAGATATCCTCATCTTTAATTCTTACCTGATGATATCCTGATCTCAGGTCTATCTTTGAGAACACCGCAGCTCCACGTAGCTGATCAAACAAATCATCTATGCGGGGCAACGGATATCTGTTTTTAATAGTCATCTTGTTTAGTTGATGGTATTCTATGCATAATCGCATAGTTTTGTCTTTCTTTTTGACAAAGATGACTGGTGCTCTCCAAGGAGACACACTGGGTCGAATATACTTCTTATCTATTAATTCTTTTAACTGTGATTTTAGCTCATTAAGTTCTAAAATATTCATTCGATACGGAGCTTTCGAGCTAGGTACCGCACCTGGCACCATCTCAATAGTGAAATCCAGTTCCCTCCTGGGAGGTAATCCTGGAATTTCCTCTGGAAACACGTCATTAAATTCATTTAAAACAGGAATATCCTCTATTTTTAACTTATCTGTTTCAAACTTACTTGCCTCATCTGTAATAGTTACAGCATAGGCTTTACACCCTTTTCTAACTGCTCTTTTAATTTGTAAAGCAGAAATCTATCTGATTACAGTTTTCCTAGGAATACCCTTCACCTTTACTGGTTGTTCATTACTATTTACGCACGTAAAGGTTTTATCATAACAGTTTAAAACTACCTTATGCTGCTCTAGCTAATCCATACCAATCAGTAAATCATACGAGCCAAGTGGCAAAACATTAAGCTTAACTATAGTTTTAAATTCATTCATAAGTAAAGCGCATTCTTTCACAAAATAGGTTACTTTTCTTTTTACCCCAGTGGCTAATTGAACTAACCAGGGGTTATCAAATTTATCAACAGACAATTTGCATTTTTCTACTATCTGAGGTGCAATGTAACTAAGACTAGCTCCTGGATCAATTAATATGGTTACAGGGGTTTGGTTAATCATACCTTCCACTTCCACCATGGAAGTTTGATAATCAGCTTGGCGGTTCTCCAAAGCTGCATTTATTTTGGGCATAGTCCTCGCAAATTCTCCAACGGTCATTTCCTCTTGCACAATGTGAATATTGCTGATTGACTTTTTCAGGTTTAGGCAGACTGAGGCATAGTGCGGGCCATTACATTCCCAGAACTTAACAGGCTCCTTTCATTCAAAACTCTTAGTAAAATTCCCATGATTATTTGCAGCTTCCTTGCCCTTAAAGTTATTGGAATTATTGGAAGCACCATTTCTATTTCCCTGGAAATTCTTACAGTTAGAATAATTTTTATTCTTATTATTCTTGAAATTCTTTCTTCTTAAACTCAGACTGATGGTTATTCTTCTTAGCCTTCTAGTTGGCTATGCCTTCTTTCTTCTTGTTCTGCTCAAAACAGAAATTAGCCTTCCGCATGGCTTCCTCCAGAGTCTTCGGGTTATCATATTCAATTCTGTCCTTAATGTGATATGGTAGACAGCTGAGAAACCACTGCACTTTAGGTTTCTCATCTACCAAGTAAGGTACATACCTCAGCAAGCTTAAGAATTTACTGTTCAAATCCTTCATAGTCATTGAACCTAACTTCAATTCGTAAAATTCTTTAGCTCTATCTTCATAATATTGTTCAAACATAAATTTCTTCTTGAAGTACCTTTTAAAGGTACTCCAGTTAACTTCTTTTTCCTTGATGCCCTTAACTCTCTTCAGATCTTGCCTAGCATATGTCTATTTTTCCAAAAAGATTATAGATTGCCATTCTTACCTTCAGCTGATTTGAATAGTTGTATATATGAAAATACTTCCTCATCCCGGATAACCAGGACTCTGCTTCTTCCCATTTTTCGGTCTCTCTGTTGAAAGTTGGGGGCTTTATCTTTTTAAACTCCCCAAAAATCTCTTCATATGGTTTATACTTCTTCTTTCTGTCATAAAACTCAGCCTCACTACTGTCACTAGTAGTGTAATAGCTTTGTTGTTCACCGACCCCTTCAGATGATGAACTACTGTCAGTTTTCACCAGCTTCACATTTTTAGACTTTCTTTGATGACTAACCTCCTCAGATTCTGATCTTTTGCTCCTTCCTTCAGTTTGAACTTTTCCATCAAAATTTGGTTCAATTCTTCCCGAGTCTTCAAAATCCTTTCATTGTCCTTCTTGACTGATTCCATTTCAGTCTTCAAATCCTTTATAGTCTGCATCAGCTCTGAGGAGTGAGCAGTTACCTCTTCTAACATAGGTTCTTTGGACAATTGTCTTATCTCTGTATTTGGAGACTCCTCCTAAGCATATTCTCCTAGCTTCTCCATACCTGCCTGTTAATTTTCAGAAAAAGAAATTTTCTGTTCTTTGCATAAAACAGAATATAGGTTAGTACATTATTTTACTATTCTACGGAAACTAGTTGGGCCGCATCAAGGCCTAGTATTTGAACCATGCTCTGATACCACATGTCAAAACCCCAAATTTTCCAAAAAAATTAAAATTTTAAAAGCATATAAATTTCATAATTATGGTAAAATAATTATTAAATTAGTTATAAACTACCACATTCATTATCTGCATTATCTGTTGGTTATGTTTAGTGATAGAACCATTATTTTTAGTTTACTGACTTTGTTTCTTTTTGCGACCACAAGGTGAGACTGTCATGCAAACTGGGCTTACGTAGCTTTCGAGCTAATGCAGAAAGTTTTCCTGTTCTTACAGACTACAGGTAAGAGTTTTGGGCTGCTTCTCGCAATTCTAAAGTATAACAAGTTCGTCGCAAAAGAAAAGCTCAGTAAGAAAATAAATGTTAAACAGTTTCCAACGCTTGTTGAGGTATACTTAAAAACTGGCCTTCTTTCTAGTAGAAGTAATTTATGATTCTTGATGATTTGGAACTATTCAAATCTATTTTAGTCGTGATGTATAACAATGTCTTACTGAATTCTTTATAATAGAGTAAGAGTAACAGAGCTATACCATCCATAGTATGATTTCATTCATATATGAATACGTTACTTAGTAAATGTAAACTGATAGAGGGTTAGATAACATTGTTTCTATTTTCAAACTCTGACATTTAAAAAGAGTGTACAACTTCACTTCAAGCTGCTTTTTAAGAAAACTATACTAATGTTGATGCATATGATGCATAGAGTTTTTATTCACTCATTAACTATTTTCAAGCATAACTAGAGTTTATCTTCAGAAAATAAACATCTTCATGAAACAGGATTTATCCTAATTTCTTTATGTATATAAATTGAACAAGTCCTTAAGGGACTATAATTCATAAAAGAATGCATCTCTTAAATTGTTATATAGCCTATCTATTTTATTATGGTGAAACTTTTAGATAAATAAAAAATGTGGCCTAACCTTGCCAAGTCATAATTAAGATTAAGGGTGTTACCTTAAACAAGAGCTGTCACCAAGTAGTAGTTACTATTTTCCTTTTGTATCTTTCTTCCATATGTTGCTATTTTATTCTACATAGATAAGCCATTGAGGTTATTAAGGTCAATAGGACCAATGTCATAGTTTTTACTCTATTATCCCCTTTTTATGATCTTCCAAAATATACTTTTTATGTTAAGTCCAAAGGTTGATTGAACTTCATATTTCATAAAGCATATGACAAGGTATAAGGTAGGAATAAGAGGCCTAAGGATCGACCATGTTCTAAAAACTTAGCTTAGTCCTTATTTTATAGTTCTATAAACTTTATCGAGGAAATGCCTCTCTTCCAAACATGTATAACTATGGTTAATATTACTTTCCTAGCAAAGAAGGCTATGATTATAACCTTGCTATAACAATTATAGATTTAAATTTGCCAAGTTATATGAATACCATATGTATTTGATTGTTCGTTCAATTTTCCACTCTATACATAAGATTTATAGCATAGTTATAATATAACAATTCCTTTGTTATGATGCGTTAATAATAGGTTGACTTCGGGCTTGGTGATAATAGAAGAACCTTGGAGGATCAGTATATGATTGTGATAATTCAATTGCTCGTGGTTATCCATCGAAACCATGGGAAAAACACCCACTGCATGAGAATATTTACGTGGTATCATGGCATCACGGTGACTGTGTGTTGCATGGATAAAAAGGTCCTTCCTTTGAACCCTATTCTCATTATTCTGACCGCAATATTCGGCCTCCTGCCGCTCTGCAATGGTGCTGGTGCACCCTAGCTGCACTGCTCCATTGCAATAGCATTTCCCATCTTGTTACCTTCCTATGGCTCATTTTGTCACACTTTTGCAGTGCTATTCCATGTGTTGCCATTGTCCATCTGTTAGCTATCCTCCCTTCAGGGTTTTCAGTCTACTAACCCTACCCGAATCTTTAACTATATACCACTCCTCCCTCAGTGAAAGCCGTGGTTTATTCTTCCAGAATAGCAATGGGTTGTTTGCTGTAATGTTAATCTTTTCCTCCCTGCCTGCAGTAGGGTTACCTCGTCGCATTGGTGGTTGTCTTGCTGTTACTAGAGGTCGCGCCTCCATAAAAAGATCAGGTAAAAGAATACTGCAATTTTTTTTACTGTTTGTTTTTAGTTATACGAATAATATCTCATTTACACGCTTTAATATTGTGGTTTTCTTTGTTGGGTATAGGTCTCGGACTTCCTTCTGCGTGGTCTCTAAACCAAAGTAAATGCAACGGCTACAAGTTCCCGGTAAGCCTGGTTACACCATGGCTCTTTCTCTTTGTGGGGTTCCCTTGGAACCTTTGATGGTTGGCGCAATGAGGCCTGTAACCCTTGCTGTTCAGTTTGTCTTGTTAACTGTTTGTTACCTTGGGTTAGTGGAAGAAACCCCTACGCTGTGCGAGGGTGCTCCGGCTTCGGCCGAGATTGAATATGTTAGTTCTCTTTTCGTTTTTAGGTGCCATGTATTAAGTGAAAGAGACAGAAGGCAATCATGCCATGCTCTCCAATACTTGCAGAGGTCGAGGGATTGAAGTGCCGTTCCACCTTTTATTTCTTTTGACTGTGAAAAACACTAGGCTGTAAGCCTGACTTAGAAAAAGGGTTACGGCCTTGACTTCTTATTTCTGTTGTAAATTTGAACTTATAGGGTTTTTGCCTTAAGTCCATGTTATAAGATATTATTACTGTTCTTCTTTTCTAATTCTTGGTTTGTATTACAGCATTGAAGTTTTATATATTTATTTATTTTATAAAAATAGTATTGGAGACTCGGTAGTAGGATAATAATTTCAGCATTTACCTTTAAGTTGCAACTTATGTTTATATAAATAAGAAACAGGCTTATGATAGCCTTACTCTATTGATTTTTAATACGGCCATGAGTAAAATATTGTCTTGGCTCCACAGTTGTTGATTTAGTTATATATTTTGAATTAATAGGGTTAAACCCTAATTCGACAATAAAAGAATTACATACAACCTCTTCTATTAAATTCATTGTTAATTAATTTGTAATACTTTTCTGTAAACTGTGGAGTTATTAGTTAAGTTTTACATTACTTGTTAAGCTCGATAAGTCGAGCATTCTACACTGTTGATTATATCCTGTGTGATAATGTACTTGATTTCTTTATCTGTAGTGTTCTTATCATTAAATGCTAATATTTTATGTACAAAGTTTATATATTTGACTTACTTTATTTTTAAAGATAATTTGTTATGTAGAACTGTTACCCTTCAGAATGAAATAGATGGGTATATATAAAAGAAAATCACTATGTAACTGTCAGTAATTCTGGAGTACAGAATTTATATTATAATTTTTGGTTTACAAGAATAAATTAAAGTATTACTGTAATTTACCTGATAATGCTATCTTTAGAAAGTAAATAATTTGGGTAGTAACTATTATTTATTATAATAACTTTGTTACCTTAACTGAAGTACTATTACTTTCATTGTTATTTATGCTTAGTTCCTTTGTAAGTATATAGGGAAGTAATAATTCGTTCTTTGTTTTATTTATACTCGTAGAATAAAGTAGCCTGTTGTTATCGGGTTCTTACACTTACTATATTAAATTCTTTGTAGAAATACTTTCTGTATCATATTACAATTTAATGTTTATAAAGAAAAGAAAGTAAGAGAACTAAGCAAGTTCTACACTGTTAATAGCTTAAGTAGTATTAGTGGCAGTGATATGTTTTTATTTAAACTTAACTAAGTAGAACATGAATAAATGAATAACATATATTATTTTTCAAAAGTAATTTCTGCTATACTAAAATACCTGTAGGAATAAATAGAGATTCTAGCTACACTATATTGATTTGAATATTATACTTGCAGTAATTAAAAATGTAAGAAGTAGGCTGTAAGCATCCTTATCCAACTTAATCCTACCCAAGTTAACTATTATACTCTTCCTTGATATTCAAATAGGCAATTAAAGTTACTGATAGTAACTATAATATTAAGAACTATTTTCTCTACTGGTACATACTATTATCAGTGAACAATTGAATTTACTTCTCTATTCTAAAAGACTTGACAGTTTTCTGTACAGAATAATGCTACTCCTAAAACCAAGATATTTCTTCTAAAAAAAAACAACACGAAGAAACTACTCTATAATTCCATCACATACTATTCTGTGTTTTCATCATACTACTTTTATTATAAATTTACCCCTATGCTGGAGTATGGTCTGGTCACTCCAGATGTGGAAAAACATAGGGGGGGTTGTAATTCTCATAAAAAAAAAAGATTTTGTTACAGAATAAACCAAGAACACTGCATTACAATCCATCTAAATTCTTATACCATAAACTACAAATCTACCATTCAATCATAAACAGATATTAAACAAAGATTTAGTAGATGGCGGAACCTGTTCTGGAACTAGGACAACAACAGCAATGGGAGGCCGTTCCTCCCTACCAACTCCTGGAGAGTGCTCAAACAACGACTCCTCAGGACCCCCGAGCTTGCTCTGGTCTCCCTGGCTGGAACTAGGTGCAGAAATAGTCAAATACCAGTCTTCAAACTCAGTATCAATTCTGAACTTATCAGTAAGTTCTCCCAGCTAACAAGCTATAATAGACCAAGTTACTGCAACATCCCTCTCAGAACAACTTCCTTACTATTTTTCCCCTTTTCCCTAATGAATTTCCTGAATAACATTCCACCTGAATGATTCTTCTCTAGAAAAATATTTGAGCAACCTCAGCTCTATTCATTGGGTATTTTTAAAAGATTGCCTATGTCTTTTTGGGTTAGTTGTCATTTATTGAGCCACCTGCTTTGATCCCACTTTCTTGGGGGATCATGACCCCAAATGTAGGGAAGTTGCCACTTGCAGCATAGGAAGTGTTTGAGGATGCTACCACTTGTCTTTTGCCCTCCGCCTAGTTCCTTCCACCAGTTTGACCTGTAACCTCTTATTAACAGCTCTCCCATGCTGTTGTCTCCACATTTTATTTATTAATAATAAAATATTCAGAATTACATTCCACTTCTTTTGACTCTGCTGAGTCATCAGTTCCTACTTAGCATTAAATTTAACATAATGTCTTAGGAAATGTAATTAAAATAATTTACATTATTTTACAAAATTGGGGTATGTGACAGATGAGGAGGAGGAGGATGACGATCACGATGACTATTACTATGATGACAGTGATTATGATGATGATGATGATGATTGCGATGATGAGGATGATGATGAGGAGGAGTATGATGTTGACTATGAAGATGAACAATGATGGCAATGATGCACAATGATGATGACAATGATGCTGACGATGCCGAGTAACAATGATGATGATGATGATGATGATGATTGTGATGATGATGATAAGGATGATTTCAATGACAATGATGAGGATGATGACTATGATGAGGATGATGACTATGATGATGAGGATTAGGATGAGGATGATGATGACGATGACAATGATGATGAACAATGATGGTGATGATGATGATGATGATGAGGATGAGGATGATGACGATGAGGAACAATGATGATGATGATGATAGGTTTAGTTGAAACTTTCCTTTGATTTTATTTCCAAGCATTTGCAATGGAATGATGATGATGAGGATGATGACTATGATGAGGAGGAGTAGGATGATGATGATGACGATGATGATAATGGTGAACAATGTTGGTGATGATGAGGATGATGATGAGGATGAGGATGATGATGATGATGATGAGGATGAGGATGATGACAATGACGAACAATGTTGGTGATGATGATGATGACAATGATGATGAGGAGGAGGAGGAGGAGGATGATGAAGAGGATGAGGATGATGAGGAGGAGGAGGAGGATGATGAAGAGGATGAGGATGATGACGATAATGAGGATGATGATGTTGATGACGACAATGATGATGAGGAGGAGGATTATAATGACTATGATGATGAACAATGATGGTGATGATGATGATGATAATGATGATGATGATGATCACGATGACTATTACCATGATGATAGTGATTATGATGATGATGATGATTGTGATGGTGAGGATGATGATGTTGATGATGAAGATGATGAGGAGGAGGAGGAGGAGGATGAATATGAGGATGAATAATGATGGCGATGATGATGGTGATGATGAACAATGATGATGACGACGATGCTGACGATGACGAGGAACAATGATGATGATGATGATTGTGATGATGATGATAAGGATGATTTCAATGACGATGATGGTGATGATGAGCAATGATGATGACGACGATGCTGACGATGATGAGGAACAATGATGATGATGATGATGATGATTGTGATGATGATGATAAGGATGATGACTATGATGATGAGGATTAGGATGAGGATGATGATGCCGATGACAATGATGACGAACAATGATGGTGATGATGATGATGATGATGAGGATGAGGACAAGGATGATGATGATGATGATGACAATGAGGAACAATGATGATGATAATGATAGGTTTAGTTGAAACTTTCCTTTGATTTTATTTCCAAGCATTTGCAATGGAATGATGATGAGGAGGAGGACGAGGATGATGACCGTGATGATGATGAGGATGATGACTATGATGAGGAGGATGATGATGATGATGATGATGATGATGATGATGATGACGACAACGATGATGATGGTGGTGAATAATGATGGTGATGATGGCGATGATGATGATGATGATGATGATGATGATGATGAGGATGATGATGATGACGATAAGGGACAATGTTGGTGATGATGAGGATGATGAGGAGGAGGAGGAGGATGATGGTGATGATGACGATGAAAAATGTTGGTGATGATGATGAAGAGGATGATGACAATGATGGTGATGAGGATGATGACTATGATGATGAGGATGAGGGTGATGATGATGATGATGATGATGATGATGACAATGATGATGAACAATGATGGTGATGATGATGATGATGAGGATGAGGATGACGATGATGATGATAGGTTTAAACTATATTTTAGTGGTGATGATGATGATAGGTTTTAGACTATATTGTAAAAATACTCGAAATAATCATGATTACGAAGTCGTTGTTGAAGACCGTTAGTCATTAAATGAAATAAACGTTAGTGAGTAAATGCTCTAAATGTTAGATACGGGCGCGTGAGCGTTTAAGTTTACGTGCGCGTCAATGCACGTGCACAGTCTTATACGCATGTGCACATGCGCGTACCTGTTAGTAGGTAAAAAAATAGAGTTCTGAATTCCCGGGATTGCTACCTATTTTCATGGGTTTTATTTTGTTGTTCGCTCATTTTGTGCTCCTCACCTGTGCAATTTGGCTCACAATACATCACCACTCTTTGATATATTAGATGGAAGCTCACTCTTGGAATCTATCAAACATATTCAGTGGTCCTGGAAGTTAGTGGAAAGATTCACACTACAAGTTTTCATTGGAAGAAGAGATCATTTTGAATAGTTATGGTGAATTGTAAATAATTGTTTTAATTCACAAGTTTTCAGATCATTTCATTGATTTATGTTTTATGATATGCCTACAACAATATCCCTTTCATAGAAAACATTTAATTTCACAAGAATAAATTCCAACTTCACATTTAAACAAGTCTCATATTCTCCATACAAGATGAAGTATGCCATGTTAACTAATTTACATTTACACATGAATATATTTTGATTTTACACAATGATGGCATAGATGAAGTTATATCTTGAGACTCTTCAATTTAAAAAATTTGAAGTAATCATGGGAGAGGGTCCATATTGAATAGTTCACCAAGTTGTCCATATTCTCTATACAAGATGAAGTGTGCAATGTAGACCAATAACCATTTGTACATGAATATATTTCGATTTCCCACAAGGATGGCATAGATGAGGTTCTCTATTGAGACTCTTCAATTTGTATAAAAATCTTGGAAGAAATCATGGGAGAAGGTCCATATTGAACAGTTCACCAACTTGTCCATGCTCTCCTCTTCATGCTAGATTTATCACAACATGCCTTTGAGCTTGACAAGGATGCCTCTACCTCAATGATTTCTACTTTTTTCGAGGGATTTGCAACCTCCTCATTTCACTCATCTTCTTTTGACTTCCAATACTTTTTGAACACAAAGGAAGTCAAAATCCTATAGCTGTAATACCTGCAAACTTGACTATCTTTACTTGAATCAAAAAGAGTATAGAAATGAAATTTTGGTCCAAACATAAAGGTTAACCTTTAATTGACGATTATGTATCAATGCCAATAATTAGCATACTAACATATCTGTAATTTAGTTATTTATGTTGGAACGCGTCATGTATCATGTATAATGGAACTAATACCTTATTTGTTGCTTCTTATGCAGGGGTAGACCTCATAGTTTTGATAAAGAAACTTTTGGATATGGGAAGCTCGCGTAACAGAGCAAGAAAAACTAGAAGGAATATGTCCACTGAAAAGGAAAATGAGGTAAGAGAAAAGGCCAGGTTGACAATGGAGAGAGTAAGACATGGTCTAGATATTTCCACTAATAGTGCGTCTAATCCTAACAAAGTCGATGACATAACAACCTCTACTTCAGAACCACCGGTGAAACGGTTGCATCCAACGGACCCAACTCAAGTTCTAACATCAACACAAGCTCCAACCAACAATCCGTCAATGAGCCATGTTGAAGCTCTTGAAGACATAGGTGTATTGAGAGATGCTGAGTATGAAGCGTTGGACCTAGGATCAATGATTAATTTGCAATCTCTTCCAGAAGACCACAACCATGTCAAGCACACTCCCAATATGGACCGACATGTGAATGATTCACGACAACAAAGAAGCCCTGGGATCCATAGCTCGTGTCCACCTTCCCTACCTCATGTAACACCCCGGTTTTGACCCCGTTTGCATGATGTATATATAATGTAATTAATTGTGGTGAGGAGCTAAAGGCAAAAGCCCCACCATCGATTTGGTTGTGTATGTTTCGGCAATGGGGATAGTTGTCGATGGTATGCCGTGTTATCAGGCACATTATAATGCGACATCATGTAAATATGCACATCAAATAAAAATAAACCACAACCAGCTATGGCAGTGCAACGTTGAATGAAAAGGGCATGGTTCCAAAGGATAAGGGGTGGGGGATGTCAACCTTGGTCTTGGGGGGGGAAAGCCTTGTTTGATTTTCCATCTTCCCTTGTCAACCTCTTTATGGTTTTTTGGATTGAAGTAGTTCGGGTAGTTAATGCTGGGTGGTGGTGGTTGTGGCAGGACTGTCCATCCTTTCCCACGTACCCACTCCACCAGCGGACTTCCTCTTCTCTCGCGTGGGGCAGAAGAAACATTCTTCCATGACCTTCCATTCTCTCCCACGATTCTCCATCTCTCCATTGTTTGGTCTGGTTCATTTCCTCACGCAGAGGCTGCTGTTTGTTTCTCCTCATGCTTGGTCTTCACCTTCATGGTCATGGTCTATTCATCCTTGCGATGGACGGTTCGTGCTCACACAGGGCCGTTGTTTATTCATCCTCACGCGGGTAGGGGTCGGCTCCCCATCCTTTTAGATGATTGTGGTATGTATAAGTTTTCCTCACGCAGAGCCGTGGTTGTTCATCTTCACACAGGGATGGTCGCATCCTTTCGCCTCACGCACAGGAATGTCTGTGTTGGATTTCCTCACGCAGGGAGCGGGTGAAATCGGGTCTGCCACTTGGTATTGTTCCTGTGCAGGAGCCATTTCACGCTCAAGGCTGTGTGCTGTGGATTCCATACCGGTTTCGGTGCTGCCATTGTTTTCATTGTGCGTTGGCTGTCGGTTGCCACATCCGTTGGCTGAGATCTCCTTGGTTTGAGACTGTGGATTGTTGCCAGCACTCATTTTGAGTTTGGGACTGTGTTGTAGCCTGTTGGTTTCTCCTCTATTTTGTGGACTGTGTGAGCTACCATAATTTGCAGTGTGTCTTGTGGTTGTTGATGAACCCTGGTTTTGGGTGTTGTTGCTGAGTGTTCTGGCCACGCTAGGGCCAAGAACAACTCTGAGTTGCCTTGTTTGGCTTGAGCTGTGTTCACTGTTTGGTTGGGATTGTCAACCGATCGTCTTGCCTTCTGTCTTGCCTTCTTCACAGGGCTGTGAAGGGATTGTGTTGCTGTGGTATGCAGTGGTTGGTCTTCGGACTGTTGAGAGTGGGATTAGAGGCTGGGTATGCTTGAGAAGGCTGGTGTTGTGGCCACCAGCTTAGCATTATCCTTTCCTAGCTCTTGGATGACCTGGTAAATCCCAATGGTGTTGCTGCTTTGTGAACCTTGGCTATGTGTAAGCCTGTTTTGTTCCCTTATTCCTTGAGGAATCATGCCCAGCTAGGGGGTGGCAGCATTGCTGAGAGATTGATGAGCACGCTGGCCTATGGTTGGGTGGAACGTTGCAGCAACGTAGCTGGTTGCGGGGAGAATTATTCATCAAAGATAAGTTACCTTGACTATTCCATCTCTACAATTATATTGATGTCAATGAATTATGATGAACATGTGAATGTTGGATTGTGTGTGTTGCTTCCGCTGAATGTTGATGAATGTTGCATCCTTGTATGATAGATCATGCATCTGGTTATCCTTGTATGCATTATGATAAGCTTTTTATTTCAGCATTTAATCCTTGTTTGTGTTCATGGGGCTATTTGCCCGTTTGTTTGTGGTGTTGGTCGCGTCCTCTTCGCCGGTCAGAGGGTTGGGGACGTGACACCTCGACTGTCTACTGCAAGAAAAAGGACTCCTAGACGTATCCATGTGGATGAAAGTTATATGTCAGGCCTTGAAGGTAAGTTTCCCAAACACACTATCGATTGGCAATGTAACAAATTAATGAAGGAATATTTTGAATCCAAAGGTGATGCAGGTAAATGTCAATTATTACTATGTTTGTTAAAGTCAAATTGTTTAGTTGTTGTTAGGAGAATTCTGGGCATAAAGATGGTTAGAAGTTCATATGCTAACAATCATATTGTTAGAAATCTCCAATATAATTTTAATGCGATTGGGAAGACATCCTGTACTAAAGATCTTTGTGCAGCTCATCGTGTGTTATCAGAATCAGTTGTAAGCAAGTCCACACAGCAACGTCACCTCCTTTCACACACTTCTCAGATAGTTTAATTAAATAGAAAAGCTATTCAAAAGTACTCTGTTATAAGAGAAAATCTGTAGACTTTAGGAGGAAAAGATTGTTGGGCTTTTGTCGGCAGGTTTCCTTGTCGAGATATGAAGCTAATTGATGATGTCAATGAATTAGTACAAATGTTCTAGCATGATCATACCAGACCTTCATCTAATCAACGAGATGTGCTAAAGCTGAGAAAAGGTTCTACTGAACGTGAACCCCATGTCAAACGCTTCCTTGACACAACACAGGATGAACTCTATGAGAGATTCAAGAATGAGCACACACAATTGAACTTGGGCCAAAGGTCATTTGAGAAATGCAAACCATGGTACGTTCATATATGCATTGATCGAAACACATGCTGTTGTAGATACCATGTAGAATATGAATATTTTTTTTACACTTATAAACATATATTTTGTGATTTTCATACTAACCTTGAGCATGGCTACAATGAATCTGTAATACCATCAAATGCATCGAGGGATTTTATCGCCAGCATCATGTGTCCAAGGCATGAAGGACAAAAATACTATGGAAAGTCATGTTTATATGGGAATTGTTCTAGGTGCAGTGGGTTTGCTCTTTTGAACCATTTCATTCATGGAAGTGATGAGCATCAATTTGGCAATATGAGCGAGGAGATGCAGAACTTCAAGTACGTAAACTATCAACCAGATAGTGTGAAGGAAAGTAAAAATATTGCATTGGTGAAGTCACAGGTGCAAATGATTATTGCATGTTTTTCCTCTTACATGTTCAGTTTCTACATATACATTCTTTAAAGGTCACATTCTAATACGACCCTGGTTTTCATGGCAACAGGTACGGGTATGTGATTTTTTGATGGAGTTCTACAAGAAAACTGAGTAGTATGTTCAACATGTGCACGTAGCGCGATGGCAGGATGAGCAGTATAGAAAATGCAGGGATAGATTTCCCATTAGGACCATATTGTCAATTGTGGATTTTGCAGAAAACTACACCCTTCAGCCACAAAATGAAATTCATATTCAATACTACCATTCCGACCAAGTCAGCATCATGGTACATATTATGTATTGGCATGGCCCTGAGAGAAACATTAACAACAGGATAATACAGAAGGAGACAAACTTTTACATAAGTGATGATAGATGCCATGATTTGCATTATGTGCAACATTGTTTTCTAATTTCTATGATCAGCTAAAGGAGGGAGATATACAGATGGATCAGCATTGGATATGGTCAGATGGTTGTGTGGGCCAGTTCAAAAATTATTGAGTCTTCCAATGGATGAGTATGTTACATAAGACTTATAATTTGCCGCATATATGGAACTACTTTGAGACCGGGAATGGAAAAGGTGAGCATGATGGGGCCGGTGCATGCATCAAGACCGCACTACAAAAGGAGGAGATGAGGTTTACCAGAAACCCCCATATCAAAGATGCAAAATCCATAGTTCAATGGTGCTCAACAACAATGTCAGACCCAACTTCGGTGGTAAGAAGGCCAGTCAGGAATTTTTGGCATGTGGTTGACATAGATCGATCACGTCCTATAGTTGCGGTACAGTACAAGGAGCACATGGATTTCATTTGGTTTGAAGCTCAAACAACCCCCTATTTGAAATATGGACATGGAAACTTGCTTTCTTTTGCAACCCTTGTAGCAGTGGTGAATGGGATGAATGTGAATGCATGGATTGGGTTGATGATTGGGATCGTGTGTCACTTGCAGTAGACCCATGTGTAGTCAGTGAAACAACCCACTTAGAGGAGGGCCAGTCAGCGAGTTCGATAGACTACGACCATATCTCAGATCTTCTACAACTAGGACACATATATGCAGTTGTTGCCCCGATAAACAATGAATGGGGCACAGATGATTGGTTGGCATGATGCCTTCGAGGTAAGCAAATCCTGAACGAATCATTGATTGATGATGAAGGCAATGAATTTCCTATTGGCTCGATGGTGGTTGAGGGTGAATATATTACACTAGGTGGGAAATCAAGAAGAACTAGTGGGCATGTATTCATATATTACAGACCAGGATTTTTGGTCTATCACTTCACAAACTTGATTGTTAGCATGAACATCCATCTACATACAATGTCAAGGAAGAACTCAACCAAGGTACATTACTTCTTGCCTCATTCAGAGCATGAGAGATTGATGGAGGCAATTAGCAATAGAGAGGATCCAGTTGGCTATATTGAATGAGATTGGATAATTGCACTTACACTCCACTTGGGTAATAATAGCTGTCAATTTCAACCACTCATGGTCGTCTTGTCTTTTAATAGATTTTGACATGTTAGCTTGTGTGAGAACATGATTCTCTACGTTTGACTATGCAATAATACAAAAGCTATGCAAGAATACAAATATGCCACTAAAGCTATGCAAGAATACAAAATTTCGTCATTTGCATTCTCAATTCCTTCTGATCTTTTTAATTAGAGATTGAATTATTTGAATGTAACTTTCAAGTGAAAATGTTTGATGCATGTATCTTCAATAGACACCCTTCACTGGTTTAATCTTTCACCCATGTTTCTCTTACCTTTGCTACAGGAGTTTAAACATCATGTCCTTCATATGTTTGCTAACTCTGCACTTTATATTGTTCTCTACATGTCCTTCTTGGTAAACCACTATCTTTGCAATTTTCACTCCAATTTGTGTTGCATCGGGCTACTATTCAAAAAATAATTGCTCTAATATTGTGAAATGGTATTTGACTTGTACATTATGCTTTCATCTCTAAATTTTAATTGCTATTCTAGTAAGTTTTTATCCTTCTTGATCTATTTGAGTCAATAATTAGAATTTAATGAGAAATTAGAAGGTATAACATAGAGCAAGGTCAACAATTAGCATGTCATCCTAGACTGAGAGTGACCAAGTGTCCCTGAACGACATTTTCATGCGACTTACAACTCAACATAACTTGGAAACCAAAGTTCGGATCGACAAGTCATCAACTCCGTTGGTCTCCTGGCATGCCATTACCTCTAGAGGGCCCTCCCCACCATGTTTTCATGGTCTAGTGACTCCACATTGCATCGGTTTCATAAACTAGGGTTTTGCTCAGTTTCCTTCAATGCAACTCTCGCACTGGTGGGTCAACTCTGAAAAAACATCCTCCGTGCTAGTATTGGTGGTTTTCCTATGTCAGCATTAGCCATACACACCTGTTAGAGCCAATGGCATGCAATCTTGTTTCTCTGTTTGGTTTTTCTCTCCCGAACTGAGAGTCCGTGAACGACATTTTCATGCGACTTGCAACTCGACATAACTCAACAACTGTACTTCAGATCGACGATCCTTCAACTCCGTTGGTATCCTGGTATTCCATTACCTCTAGTGGGCCCTCTCCACCATGTTTTCATGGGCCACTGAATCCATTATACATCGATTTCGTAAACTAGGGTTTTGCTCAGTTTCCTTCAATGCAACTCTCGCACTGGTGGGTCAACTCTGAAAAACCCTCCTCCATGCTAGTCTTGGTGGTGTTCCCATGTCGGCATTGGCCATACAAACCTATCAGAGCCAACGGCATGCAATCTTGCTGCTCCGTTTGGTTTTTCGCTCCCGGACCGACAGTGTCCAAGTGTCCCTAAACGACATTTTCATGCGACTTGCAACTCGACATAACTCAGCAACCGTACGTCGGATCGATGATCCGTCGAATCTATTGGTCTCTTGGCATGCCATTACCTCTATTGGTCCCTCTCCACCACGTTTTCATGGGCCAATGACTCCACTATGCATCAGTTTCATAAACTAGGGTTTTGCTCAGTTTCCTTCAATGCAACTCTCACACTGGTGGGTCAACTCTGAAAAACCTCCTCCGTTATAGTCTTGGTGGTGTTCCCATGTCGGGATTGGCCATACACACTGATCCGAGTCAATGACATGCAATCTTGCTGCTCCGTTTGGTTTTTTGCTCTCGGACCGAGAGTGACTAAGTGTCCCTGAACGACATTTTCATGCAACTTGCAACTCGACATAACTTGGCAACCGTAGGTCAAATCAACAAGCCGTCAAATCTGTTGGTCTCCTGGCATGCCATTACCTCTAGTGGGCCCTCTCCACCATGTTTTCATGGGCCAGTGACTCCACTGTGCAGCGGTTTCATAAACTAGGGTTTTTCTCAGTTTCCTTCAATGCAACTCTCGCACTAGTGGGTCAACTCTGAAAAACCCTCCTCCGTGCCAGTCTTGGTGGTGTTCCCATGTTGGCATTAGCCATACATACCTATCAGAGTTAAAGGCATGCAATCTTGCTACTCCATTTGGTTTTTTGCTCCTGGACCGAGAGTGACCAAGTGTCCCTGAATGACATTTTCATGCGACTTGCAACTCAACATAACTCGACAACCATAGGTCGGATCGATGATTCGTTGAATTCGTTGGTCTCCTGGCATGCCATTACCTCTAGTGGGTCCTCTCCACCGCATTTTCATGGGCCAGTGACTCCACTGTGCATTGGTTTCGTAAACTAGGGTTTTGCTCAGTTTCCTTCAATGCAACTCTCGCACTGGTGGGTCAACTCTGAAAAACCATCTTCCATGCCAGTATTGGTGGTGTTCCCATGTCAGCATTGGCCATACACACTTGTCGGAGCCAACGTCATGTAATCTTGCTGCTCCATTTGGTTTTTCGCTCCCAGATCAAGAGTGACCAAGTGTCCCTGAACAACATTTTCATGCGACTTGCAACTCGACATAACTTGGCAACCGAAGGTTAGATCGATGAGCCTTCGACTCCGTTGGTCTCTTGGCATGCCATTACCTCTAGGGGGCCCTCTATACCGCGTTTGCATGGCCCAGTGACTCCACTATGCATCGCTTTCGTAAACTAGGGTTTTGCTCAATAGATTTATTGATGTTGTAATTTGTTGTAATAAGAGATTTTAGATATGTTATATGCTTGGAAAGAGTGCCCTAAAGGGATGTATCTTCATGGTGTTAATGTACACTTGGGCTAGGGTTTATTTTGTTGGGTTTCCTTTTGATATTAGGATGAAGATAAGTGAAATATTGGACCATATTGAACCAAAGTGACTTATACTAGTTTCCATGGTTGGTAATTACACCAGTCCATGCAAACTTACCTCTTCCTCACATCTGGAGGTTGTCCTGTTCTAGGATCTGTAAATTTGCTCCACATTTGGGCTTTTGTGATATTCAGGTTTTTAATATCCTCTTTGGACATACAAGTGCTATAATGCTCTCTCATTCGAGCCCTACATTCGCTCAAATTGGTTATCTCACTATGGGAAATGTTGATAGATTCTATAATGTTTTGTATTGATGTGGTGAGGGAAACCTGAGAGCGTTCCCTTGTGTTCTTTAGTTCATCACTCAAAATTCTTACTTGGTTTAAATCCCCATGTAATTCATCTTCGGGGTTTTCTTCTTCGTTTAATTTGAAATTTTCTTCGTTTAATTCAGGGTTTGGGTCCTTTGTTTGGTTTGTTTCATTCATTTCTTTGGATGGTTCATTGGTATTGGTCATTGTAATTAGGTAATTTGTACCTGCAATATCAAATTTTGCCCATTTCAATTGATTTTCAATTTCTTTTTAATTTTGTATTTTATTTTAAAAACAATGAAATAAACAAAAAAAATTGCATTCCTACTCTATTTACCTTACTCCAGCGTCGTTTTAGACAATTTGCACAAGTTGCTTGGGCTCCTTGGGGGTCGAAATCGTCTCCTTGGGGTCGAATTCGCCTCCTCCTTGCACGCTCGCAGGTTGCAAAACAATACAAAATATTTTTTTTTTAATACACAGGGACACACACGCGTCCCTGTTTGCTATCGCACCCAACCCACGCGCGTAGCCAAATGTGCGTGCGTGCTCTTATTTCCCACACTGGCAATCTGTCATGGAGGTTCGTGAGTCCGAAGTGGAAGCGCGTGCACGCATCTACTAGGTGTGTGCGCATTGTTGATTTAGCCCACTTGCGCGCTCCCATTGCATCATAATTGGGTAGCATCTTCGTGCGGCCGCCCCATGAAGAATAATATAATAGTAATTGTATTTAATAACATTTATTTATTAGAAAGAACGTTTATGTAATTTCTTTTAAGAAAAAAGTTTATGTGATTTAGTTAGTTTTAAAGTAAAAGCTTAACATTGTTGAGGAAATGTGAACCTCAGCTTCATCTTCAGCTGAATTTAGGTGACTCACAAGTGATCATCAGCTCAGCACTTGGAGAGGCCCAAGTGAAATCGCTAGAAGTTAATCATTTGGTGGAAAATACTAAGTGCTTGATGAATGTTTCATGTCTTCAGCTTTCCATCATGTTTACAGAGAGTGGAATGCTGAAGTAGATCTTCTTTCAAAGCTTGAGCTGGGCTCTATGGATGGTAAACTCAACTTTTCTCTATTTTCAGTGGGTTCATGTCTCAAAAGTGGTCACTTGTCTCTCTTTAAGTAGATGTTAGTGTCTTTGAACTTATTTTGTGGATGGAGGCAGTTTCTGATTAGTTAGAAAGAAGATGATAAGAAAAATTGAAGGATCTTAAAGCTTGTCAATATTGACCTCCTTCATGTCTTTTTTGAAATGCTTGTAACTATGATACAACTTTCTATTAATACAAAGTTGTTTTTTTATTACTGAAAAAATAGCTTTATTATATTCTTTTAATTTAAAAAACAAAATCTTATTTATATTTTTTAACAATTACATAACGCTTCTCTTAAAATTATTATTATCAAATTATTTTGATAACTAATTATTATTATTATCAAAATATTTTGGTGTACAGATGTCAATGTACTAAAATATTTTAAGATGCAAAAACTTTATTAAAACAATAATAAAAATATATATTAATTGTGTACATAAAAACGGAGTAAACTACTTAACCGATCATTTGAGTGATCACATCCGACGTTGCGGGTAGTTGCGGGTCGTCGGATCGGTTTAAATGGTCGGGCAAATAGGTCAATCTCATAAGAAGACAAATATAGAGAACCTTTGGAAATTTGAACAATAATAAGCTACAAAATAGAAAAAATAAATTAATACAAATGTAAAGAGTAAAAGTCATTCGGTAAATAATTGCACTGCGTCATTTTATGCATTTCTACAGTTGCTGCCACCACGACTTCGCGGCAATTGCGGTTGCTCAACTATTTTCTTAAAGAAAAGGCAGAAATATCTTGTTTGAAGGTAATTACAGGAAAATATGAATATTACAGGAAAAAGAGATCAAATATGAATATTACAGGAAAAATATGTATCTTACATGAACTGTTGATCAGTACCGTTTCGAAGCTTCAATGGCGAGAGATCTTCATTCGATTATTCGAGTGAAATGAAATTGTTGTGTCAATAAGTGAAGGCCTCCTCCTTCTCGTCAATGGTTCTGAGCTTCGTTCTGGTTGTTGTCATGGCGGCGGCGCCGCAAGGGAGTACATCACGCCTTTTCCGTCCAGACCCATCGAACGGCAGCAATTTATGAACGGGTTCCTCATTTTCATGCATAGATCCATCTCCAACTCCGGCGCTCGAAGAAGAAAATATGAATCTATGAGTTTGGCGGCGGCGGCGGCTTCGATCCATGGCAGCAGTGACTTTGGCGGCCAAGGCAGCCATTTCAGAGGCCAAGAGAGGATGGCGGAGTTTGGTTACAGGAAGCAGAAAATAGAGGTTCTCCACCTGCAGCTCCTGCTCTGCAGAAAGGGGCGAAACATACTCATCGTAACGCATTGCATCGGCATGGCAGACGAAGAATCCGGGGCTTTCTCTCAATATCTCTGCAACCTTCACGGGCTTCGGGAAATCTCTAATCAACACTGCGGCGGCGCCGTCTTCTTGAAGCACCACTAACTTGGCAGTGGGAGTGGGAGGATGAAACGATCTGAGAGACAGGCAGCTGCCCATTGTATCAAATTTTTCCTCGTTTGCAGGCGACATCCACATGCAGAGGGAAGTGACATTCGGTGGGAGAGACGGACGCAGAATGTTGTTGTTACTTGTTGACGAAGCAAAGAGAAGGAAAGCAGATAGAGCAAGGACGTGTTAGGTACGGACGGACCGGCCCACCACAAAACGATTCCCTAGCGTAAGCAAACAGTAGTCAACGCTAGGTTTTAAGATGGAACTTTCTTCGTCGAGAATTGAACATTTTGCAAATGTTTTGAAAAAAAACATGAATTGAACATTTTCCAAATCGTTTAAATTTTTTTTTTTTAATTTTTTTCGAAAAAAATTATTTGATTTAATTTTAGTATGAGGAAGGTATAAGTATTCTGAAAATGGTTTTATGTTGGTTTTCAATAAAGTTTAAAATTGAGTTTTAGTAATTGTTATTCTCCATGCAATTTGCTTATTTACTATGCAATTTGGTTATTTATTTTTTTATGCAATTATATATGATTAGTGATTAGTTTTAAATTAGTAAAAATTTAATTTAGGTTGCGAAGAAATTCTTCTTTCAGATTCTAGTTATTCATATTAGTTTTTGTAATTTCTACAAGATAAAAAAATCTATATATTTATACTTCAAGTGAATAATGTAGCATGTATTAGTGACCGGAGCATGAATACTTTGTCTTTTAATTGTAAAGTGACTTATAATAGCATGTATAACGTAGCATATAAGTAATAGCATGTATTACTGACCCTTGATCGGTTAAACAATATGCGGATGTGTTGCATGGGTATCGACATTCTGTCGTTACACCTGAAGGTGATGTTTTTCGACAATTTTACATTTATCTTGCTACATGTTTTTGCTAAGATTCTTAGCCCCAAGGCACGTCTCTACCCTAGTCGTCACACCCAAGCTCTTATGATAATGATGGCAACATGTTTTTTTTTGTAAAGAAAGTGAATTAGGGGACTATGGTGTAACACCATAGTCCTTATCCCAATACTTGGCATGAAATGTGGTTATGTTTTAATCCATGGTGTAGACCATGGTTATTGTCCAAGGTATAATTTTGAATAGTATGTTAACATATTGGGACATACGATGATCATACCCTATTCGAAGGTTGATCTAGGGAGATAATTCTTGACATGCTAATGTTTATTATAATATTGGGCCATGCGTTATTTTGGGAGGTACAAGTTATGATTTGGTTGTACTGTGGTTGACCTTAGCAATAACGTTTTGTCCTAGTTGCGAGTTGACAGCACGACCAGGCCTTTAAAGCTCGCCTGAGATTCAATCTCGGCCCTCCACTTGTCCTCCATGATGGTAGGGGTTTTGTTAGGGATTTTATGGTAGTTCTTTGCCTGTCCGAATAGTTCATTATGCTGTTAAAATTGGTCTGTAAGCTTGGGGAAGAAGGTGTTTCTCCCACGACTACACTTGAGTAGTTAAACCTGTTAAAACCCTTACCTAGTTTGTTAATGGTGTTTTAATGGTTTCTATCGAGGTGTGTTGGAGGTTTCTTGCTCGTTTAAAGGCCGCCATCAGTCTCAGCCTTGCTGGTTGCTGCATAATAACACCAGACCATATTCCATGGTCGTTCAACTACCTTAACATGGTAAGTAAAATCTTAGCTATGCAAATAAAAAATGATAAACCTTGTTTTAACTTTCGGGTAGTAATGACTAACTGGTATCATTGTTTTTCTTTGAAAGCAGAGGAGGGATAAGGGATTCCAAGAGGAGCCAATCCCTGGGTCCCTCTGCACTCGGATAAGGTAAAGTTTCAAATTAGTCATTTATAATTTCAGTTTTTCAAATAAAAATACATAATGGTTCTAACTGTAAGGTGGATGCTTGCAAGTTTGGGGACGTAGACAAGGATAGCGATAGGGTCACCTCTTCCCAGGCCCGCTTCGTTAAACACTAAGGTGAGTAAAACCACCTTCAACTATGTCTATCAATTATTTTTACCATTCTTCTCTTATCTGACATTTCTTCGCTACTTGGTTATGCAGGTGACTCCGATTTGGTTGCCGCCCATCTGAAACATTGGTTCATTTTAGCCATAAGATGGTTGGCCTCGTGATCGTGCAGGAGTAGGGAATTTCTCCATACTCAAGATAGGTTTTAGATTGTAGTTTTATTAAACCCGTCAGGGTTTGAGTCTTTTATTTGACAGGAAGAGGGCTTTGCAACCTCTCTGTTCCATCATTGTG
>LPNX010334389.1:1664135-1769430 GCA_001517045.1 Pseudotsuga menziesii | reverse complement strand
TATATATATATTGGGGTTCTTAAAAGAACAATGGATGCCATCGACGATGGTCTTACAACCACCCGGTTTTGAATCCCATTTGATATTTAATAATAAACAACCAAAACGAAAATGACAAATTGTGACGGGAATTTTCATTAATATCAAGAAACAAACATATAAGAAACTGGTACAGACCCTAGGGAATCTCTGTACAGACCCTAGGGGATCTCTTTGAGGTGTGGTGAAATTTCAAAAACCCACACCTTTATAGGGAATGGAGAGTCATCGGATCCCCCATTGCTAGCCAATCTATATCTTCGTGCTCCCTTTCCCTCCACTCTAGAACCATTTTGGCCTGCAAAATAAAAAAATTGTCATTAGATTCATAAAAAACCCTTATTCTGCAGCACTCGTGACTGTCCAGTGGGGCGCATCACTCATGGGTTCCCCACTGCAAACCCATGATTACTTTGCAAACTCGTGACTTTGTATTGGGCCACCTGTGAGTGTTGTGTGGTGCCCTTAAAGTATGCCAAAAAACACCAAATAAGCATGAAAATCAGAATTTGAAAGCATGAAATCAAAGAAGATGGAGATGTGAGTTACCTACAACTTGCGGATCAGAAATTCATCCACTGGTTTGATCATATGAACCATTTGAATACTAGAGGTAAAACTTTCACTAATAGTGGTTAAAATCAAATGTAATGTTTTTGAACCAATTTTCACATTTATAGTGAAAATTTCAATTTTTTTACTTTTATATAGTTTGGGTTATACCTTATCCCCTGATGAATCTTAGGATTTCCTTTTTTATCCATGGACTTTGATTTGCAACCGGTTCTTACCCTTCCAAGCATCATTGTTCTTCCATGGTTAGAGCCTAACTCACATGGGATACCCTATTTAGAACACTTCTTTTCAATTCTGGGAGCCATGCCGCATTTTGCTAGGTTGCAGGAGGCTTCGTAGTTTCTTTTCACACAAAATGAGCCTCATTTTGTATCTTTTACTGAACTACCCTTTATTATAAGGATCCCACCCTATGGATTTATCTTCAATCCCTAGTCTGACTCCTTAAACATGAATAGATAGCCGAGTTGCTTGTTCTTTCATACTCATTAAAGGAAATGAAGGATCATCCATAGCGGTTTAATTTTAACCCTTTTCTAAACCCTACGGATTATTTATGAAAAAGGAATACTCTATTTTCTTCGGAATATAGAAGAGTATCTTCAAGTATAGATTTATCTATTTTTCGTGTTTGGAGGACTAAAATTATGGAAAATGAACCTTTTTTAAGCTTATGTTTCTCTTTTTCGTGCTCTGGACCTAAACATGAAAAATATTCTGAGCATTCTTTATGCCATTTTCATGCTCATTAAACCTAAGTACAAAGCATTGAGTTTACTGTTGTCTTCCCCTTTCTCATAAATAAATGGGACTTTTTTGAGTGATCTTGCCTTCCTTCACACTCATTAAACTAAGGCTACATGCTTTGTTTTGAACGAGCGTCAGTTTGGTAATAGTTTACCATGTTTTGAGACCTTGTTGACTAAGTATGAAAAAGGTATACCTTAGTTCTTCGGAAGCTAATAAAGTTCTCCTTTGGATTGATTTATACTTTTTCAGACTCGGGAGACTAAATTTACGAAAAATCACCCCCCTAGAGTATTCTTTGCAATTTTTAGACTCTCAAAACTATGAACCCACCAATGAGCATTCACTAATTTGGGATCGTAAAATCCACCGATCAATTTTATATCAAGCACTATTCTCTCTTTTCTTCAAGCTTGCTAAAAATGAATAAATACTCGAGTTGAATTTCTTGGACTCGTTAAAACTTAACAAGAAAGGAAAGGAAGAAATACACTCTTTGGTTTTAAGTTTGTTGGCAGCAAGTCATCCTTGAACAAAGCACTAGTTTGGGTCTCCCGATACTCATGTCTTAGTTTTTCACTTCTGAATTCAACTATCACTTTGAGTCATTACTCCTCCCCTTGTCCTAAATACATGGGGAATCTATCCATGTCTCCTACATGGAAGATAAGTCTAGTTGTTCTAGTTGAAATTCTAAAGCTACCTTGGGTCATCTCTGTGTCATGCTCACTATTCAAGGATCTTTACCCCCTTTCTGTTCATCCTGATCCCTATCATTTCCATCTCTGAGATCACCTTACGTACATCTTCCCTTATCCAGTCTACCAGTTACTCATGTGACTTGTTGAAGGATTTAGTGCCTTCCTCTTCACAAAATGGCTTCCGATTAGTACCTCCTGTAGAAGAAGACGTAGAGTTTCAAAGATAGTACCTTAGGATCCACTACTCATATTGGTGGACTCCTGTGCATTGGTTGTCAGTACAAATCTCTAATTCACATGATGGAATCCTTCCATGTTTGAATTCAACTCATGTGAATACATGGTAGGATTCATACTGGTTTCTTGGATTTGGATGAAGACCTTGGGTTACAACATATATAACCTGACTTGCACAAGATTGTACTATGATCCATGACACTATTTCCAGCTATTTAAGATCTATCATTGTACTATTGTGGCTTTGATCCACCCTTTTAAAACATACGTGGCCTCATTTCCCGTACTATATGATGTAAATGAATCTTGTAAAGGAGATAGTGTTTCACATTATTGAACATAGAATCCTCAGTGATGATTTTGTAAATGACCTTGATTTGTCTATTTTAGGTACTTCTCCGCGACCTTGATTCTAGGTCCTCTGAGTTAAAATATTGTAATATATTTCAACCATCACTATCCTATGAAATCACAAATTAGGGGGTATCTACTATACTATGAAATGCCACTTATCCATCTAAGTAACGAATCCATCCTATCGTTGCACAAAAGGACACTATGGATTGAAGTGCCCACAACCTTATAGATGGATCAAAGCCTTAATACATGCATTCTCCTTCATCCTTGCCACTTTTTAAGAGTGAGGTTTCCTTGCACTCGTAGACCATTTCATAGAAACTCGGGTGTCACTCACGAGTAATCCCATATGCAACCCACGAGTCATCTATAAAATGTTGTAATTGAGACTTTTGTCAAGGAAATTCACGAGTCACTTGCAAGTTTCCTTATATATAAATGCAAGTTCCGTTAAAACAAACTTAAAAATAAAAAGATGGTTAGTTTAGGGGCAGTTGGGTTCGGATTGGTAACTTCCCTAACTCCCCTAACCATCATAGACCTCGAAACCTCTCCTCACCAACAACTAGAAAGAGAGGGGAGGGGTAAAGGATAGGGGAGTCAATTTTTGAGAGAAAGGTTATGCTAGAGGAATCCATTGGAGATAGGAGTAAGAGGAATCAGTTTCTTGCTCTACAGAAGAAGATTGTATCAGACAGGGTTGTAATGTTTCCTAAACTTCTTTAATAAAGAGTTTATTTCTTCCATATTTGCGTTAGTGCATGCTTTTATTGTTATGAATCATGATCTATATTGTTATTTATTTCTAAATTCAATTGTAATATGTTCATGCATCTTTATGTAATAATAAGAGATACTGTGGAGGAATATCAATCTCTGTTGCAGCTATAGAAGATCAGAAGGCTAAGGAGCATCTGAGGATAAGAGTTAAATTTTGGATCAATCATCAGTGAAAATGTATATATCATCTATTAAATCCATTTCTCTTATATATGTTTCTAAACCCTAGATGTTTGCAAGTCATACCCTCGTATGCTGGTGACCCTAAGACCCCAAGTCATAAGGTAGATATCCCTCACAACAAAAGGTATAAAAGAACATTATGTAACATGGAAAACCTTTAAGAAGCACTTTAAACGAAAGTATCGTTCAGAACAATACTACCAAGAAAAAGATAAGGAATTTACGGGTTAAGGTTAGGTGCTATGACCATGAAAGAACTCTATAGAAAATTCCTAAGTTTTCTTCATTATGTACCATATATAATAGATGAAAAACAAGAAATACAATGCTTTATCAACTGCTTTCCTCTTATGTTTAAAGAGATGATTAAGTACCTCAATCCAAAGATGCTGGAATATGTAATGAGAACAGCGAATTTATATTATGATCAGAATCATAATAAAAGAGAAAATGTACCTAATAGGAAAACTAAAAGACATGAAAACTTTGATCAAAGAAAGAAGAATACTAAGTCTTACAAAAATACTGGGAATAACTACAAAGGGTATCAAGGAAATAATTATGAAGGTTTTAAACCACAAAATTCCGCAGCAAAAGAAAGAGAACCTCCCACTACCTTTAATAAAAATACTGGACAGAGGGAACCATTAAAATGTTGGGAATGTGGAAAGCCGCATTATTTTAATGATTGTCCCATAAGAAAGAATTTTTTTAATAATGTTCACTCAATTCAAGAAGTTTTTACATTTGGATATATGGCAAGAAGCATGCCCAGAATCAGTGTTGCATTAGATAATTGACAAGAAGACCATCAAACTTATATGGTCGAAATCGAAGGTATGATCAAAAGTCAACCTATTTCTATACTAATTGATCCACGTGCAAGTTTGAGTTATGTATCTCCTAGGATTGTTGAAATGTGTAAATTATCACAAGAAAAATTTGAAAAATCTTGGCTGGTACAGTTATCCACAGTTACTAAACGAAAGGTCACTAGTTATGTGAAAAACTGTGAAATTATGATGATTGAATTGAATACACATGCTTATATGAATATTTTACCATTAGGTTCTTATCTTTTGCTGATAGGAATGGACTGGTTACAAAAACACAGGGTTATGTTGAACCGTTATTATAAAACTTTTACATGCATGGATGATAATGGAAATACAATTAAAGTAAAAGGAATTCCCATAAAGGTTACGATAAGAGAAATCTTTTTCTTACAGATGAAAATATATGTACATAAGGGATGTAAAGTATTTACAGTCTATGTAATGGATGACAAGGATAATGATAACAAAATTAAAATGAAGGACATACCAATCTTAAAATATTTCAAAGACATCTTTCTGGAAGAAATCCCTGGACTACCTCTGAAAAGGGACAGAATTTACAATCGATATGATACTGAGAGCGGTACCAACATCGAAAGGTCCTTATTAGATGAATATAATAGAACTTACATAACTTAAATCACAATTGCAAGAACTAATTGATAAGATGTACATTTGAGCTTGTGTTTCCCCTTGGGGAATGTCGGTCTTATTTGTAAAGAAGAAAGATGGAACTCTAATATTATGCATAGATTATTGACAATTAAACACGATGTCTATTAAAAATTGATATCCTTTACCTCAGATGGATGATCTATTTGATCAGTTCTGAAGGGCAACAATCTTCTCCAAAATAGATTTAAGGTTTGGATACCATCCGGTACGGATCAAGGATGAAGACATCTTTAAAACTGCTTTTAGAACTTGAGATGGTCATTACGAGTTTTTCATAATGCCTTTTGGTTTAACAAATACACCTATAGATTTTATATGCATAATGAATAGTATTATGAGTAACTACTTAGATAAATCCGTAGTCGTCTTCATCGACAACATACTGATTTACTCAAAGAATAAACAGGAACATAAAGAACACCTAAGAATAACTCTATAAGTGTTAAGACAACAACACCTATTTGCTAAGTGTAGGAAATGTGACTTCTTTAAAGACATAATTCAATATCTAGGACATGTAGTGTCTAAAGATGGAATATTTTTCGACCCCGACAATATTAAGGCCATCACTGAATGGCAAGTTCCTAAAAATGTAATGGGAATAATATCGTTCATGGGGATTACAGGTTATTATTGAAAGTTTATTGAAGGATTTTCTAAGATAGCATAAACAGGAACATAAAGAACACCTAAGAATAACTCTATAAGTGTTAAGAGAACAACACCTATTTGCTAAGTGTAGGAAATGTGACTTCTTTAAAGACATAATTCAATATCTAGGACATGTAGTGTCTAAAGATGGAATATTTTTCGACCCCGACAAGATTAAGGCCATCACTGAATGGCAAGTTCCTAAAAATGTAATGGGAATAATATCGTTCATGGGGATTACAGATTATTATTGAAAGTTTATTGAAGGATTTTCTAAGATAGCATAAACAGAAACATAAAGAACACCTAAGAATAACTCTATAAGTGTTAAGAGAACAACACCTATTTTCTAAGTGTAGGAAATGTGACTTCTTTAAAGACATAATTCAATATCTAGGACATGTAGTGTCTAAAGATGGAATATTTTTCGACCCCGACAAGATTAAGGACATCACTGAATGGCAAGTTCCTAAAAATGTAATGGGAATAATATCGTTCATGGGGATTACAGGTTATTATTGAAAGTTTATTGAAGGATTTTCTAAGATAGCATACCCCGTAACTTCACTATAGAAGAAAGGTAATAAATTTGATTGGAGAGAAAAGTGTACTAAAAGTTTTAATAAACTAAAACACCTGTTAACCACCGCCCCTATATTAAAAATTGATGATCCTTTTAAGAATTTTGTTGTATGCACTGATGCATGTAAGGAAGGATACGGCGGGGTGTTAATTCAAGAAAAATACGTCATGGCATATGAGTCTAGAAAGTTAAAAGAACATGAAAAGAACTACACTACACACAACTTAGGACTTGTTGCAATCATACATGAACTGAATATGTGGCGACACTACCTTATTGGAAGAATTGTTTTGCTAATGCTAGATAACATAAGTTTAAAATACTTGTTTGGTCAACAAAACCTTAATGCTAGAAAAGCTAGATGGTTTTCATTTTTAAGTGAATATGACTTCAAAATAAAATATATGGAAGGGAAATAGAATAAATTTTTCAGACGCTTTAAGTCATCACACACATTTACTATTCGCAAGCAGTAGCTACGAATCAGATTTGGAAAATCAAATCTTAAATGCAGAAAATTTTGATAAAGAATATCAAAACCTAAGCGAAAAGACTGTTGAAAATGAAATGAAACAAATAAAAACCGATTTTAGTCTGAATGGAAGAGGGTTACTATTGCATAAAAATAGATTATACATACCAAATACAATAGAAATTAAATTAACTGTTATGAATGAGTTACATAAACGACCATATTTAGGACACTCTGAATACTAGAAGATGATTACTATGATCAGAAAGGAATTATTTTGGATTAACATGAAAAAAGAGGTAGCTGAATATTTAGCTCTCTGCATCGAATTCCAACAGGTAAAAGAAGAACACCAACATCTAGCAAGGTTACTGCAACCGCTACCCATTTCGAAGTGGAAATGGGAAATAATCAGCATGGATTTCATACCAGGTCTACCTAAAAATTTTAAACAACACGACTCAATCATGGTCATAGTGGACAAATTAAGTAAAACAACTCATTTTATTCCAATAAAATATACTTATAAGGTTGTTAACATTGCGGATATGTTTATGAAAGAATTTTTTAGGTTACATGGTGTACCGAAGGTAATAATCTCGGATAGAGATGTAAAGTTTATAGAGAATTTTTGGAAATATTTGTTGAAAGGACTAGGCACACAATTAAATTTCAGCACTGCATATCATCCACAAATAGATGGACAAAATGAAAAGAGTAAACCAAGTCCTAGAATACATGCTTAGAATCTATGTAATGGACAAACCAAGTAAGTGGGAATATTACTTTCACTTAGTAGAATTTGATTACAATAATCATTTTCAAGTATCAGCTGGATCGAGTCCTTTTGAAATTATGTATGGACGCAAATGTAATACTCTAATTTCTTGGAGCAATCCAGTTGATAGGTTAATGTTAGGACTTTAATTGTCAAAGGATATGGAACTAACAGTGAAATAGGTACAACAAAATATGAAGGATGTTGAAGACAAGAAAAAGAGTTATGCCAACTTAAAAATAACTCCTCGAGAGTTCCAGGTATGTGAGCATGTATATATAAAGGAAAAACACAAGAAAATATCCCTAAGACTGGGCAAGTATTCAAAATTGGCACCCAGGTATTGTGGGTCGTTTGAAATTTTTGCATAAGTAGGGTCGGTAGCATACTAGTTATCCCTACCACCTATAATTAAAGTACATAATGTTTTCCATATTTCCATTTTGAAGAAATATGTTCATGATGCTACTCATGTGATTGATTGGAATGTTAAATAAGTGGAACCCAAAGGGGAGTTCCAGGTGGGACCGAAGCGTATTCTCGACAGGAGAGAATTTTTACTCCAGAACCGTACCATCGGACAAGTCAAGGTGCAATGGAAGCACCTTAGTATGGAAGAATCCACTTGGGAATTGGAAAGTGCTATGCGAGAGGCATATCCGATCCTATTTCAAGATTAAATGATGGAAGAATAAAGACAAAAAAATAATAACACCGAGGACAATGTTATACTCTAAGGGGAGGTGTATGTAATACACCAAATTTAAATAAATTGTTATTATTCTTTTTGAATATTTATTTTTTAATATTTTTGACAAGAAGTAAAAAAAAATGTAATAGATTATTCTTTTATTAATTAAAAATATTGGAGGGAATCATAACTGAAATAGATGTTGAAAGGGTGTTTGCTGACCCACAAGAGGAAAATACAAGTGGTTGAAGCTGCTGAGTGAGAACTCAAGATGCAGGAGGCATCTTCCCCAAAATCGGGTCACAACTCCTTGTGGAGTGCTAAAGAGAAGAAGGCTCATAAATGTCCAAGTCCTAGGAAAAATACTATATAATAGTATGTCTATTTAGCAAGCAGTGGACGGGGAACTGATATGTTAATGCAAGAGATGGCGAATTAAGTGGATTTTTCTCTTATGGTTAAGCGAATAGGCTCAGTGGTTTTGGAGCAAGTGAGACTTGGATGCTCTAGGAGCTGGTTGGGAGGAACAACTATTTTATTTATGTTTTCTCGACAGTGGTTCCAAGTTCCCTATCCTACTTCTTATCTGTCTAAAACTAGTTACAGTAGGATTTCTAGTAAACTATGAATCGTAATTATTTCTTTTAACATTAATACTATCATGCATCTGTTCAAAATATTTCCTACTATGTATCTAATCTAAATATACTTTCCTATTTGTTATAATCATGTCAGTAAACAAATTTTATTTAGCACTTGTAAGGTTCTTAATGAATCTCTGTTCGGGCATCCATACCCGAATCAAAGAATTCGTGCAATGTGTATTGTTAAAAAACTAGTAAATTGAACAAAAGTTACCATAGATCTAGTTAAATGTTCTAGATTAAATTTGCTTATGTTTACAATACAATATTTGAAAGAAATTAATTAAAAACCATAATCATACGAGGTTCCAGTAAAATTTCAATTAAATTACAATACGACGAACAGAAGGAACCTTCTCTAGTTATTATAACAAACTCACAGAGAAATTGTCAAATCAAAATAAATCAAACAACACAACCGAGTATTCTTTTGCTTAACCTATCAATCAAAGGACGATAAACTATTTTATTTAGGATTTTTTCTTAGCAGGTTAAGATTCGAGAGGCTTCCATAAAACCCACCTAAAACATATCGGTATTATCTCATCTTAAAACCCCAATTTAGATTGAGATTACCAGAATCGAGATCAAAGGAATAATTTTAATAATAATAAAAAAAAAATCTATATCTATTAACTAACAATTATATAATTGTAGTTGAGCAGGAAAAAAATATAACTAAATCATTTAGATCCTTTTCAACAATCACAATTTTCTTACTAATGTAGATCATATAATGCCTAGCCTTATATTACAGGTAATTAACCTGAGGCTCAATTTTTATTTAGAACAAATCTACAGAATTCAAATTAAGATCCCAAATTATAAATCTTTGAAATATCCAATATGTGGTAGTAAGACCATTGTTAGATGGAAACCATTGTATAACATAAATCATGATGGGTATTATAATAAACAACCAAAACACAAATGACAAACTATGACGGGAATTTTCATTAACATCAAGAAACACACAAATAAGAAACTAGTACAGACCATAGGGGGTCACCTTATGTTTATATATTTATATGTATATCGTTTTTTTTTGTGTGGAAATTATACGTTGGTTACAATTAGTTTATATAGTTGTGAAGTTTGGGGCTATAATATCCAATCCACACGAGAATCTTGGAGAAGGGTTGAGGAAATCGAAAAACATTTTATAACATATAATTTGAAACAAAAGGAAATACACTCTATCATATCCTCCACATAGAAGTGAATCTTTACCCTATTGAAAGCATGGCCATGACTAGATCTCTAAAGTACATGAACAAGATAAACAACATGAGGGGACAAGAGGCTTGAGGTAGGCATACAGATGCCAAGTCTTGGCTAAACCATTGGGGAGTCAAAAAATGGCCACTCTGCATAAAATAGCTAAAATATTAAAAGTATTATTACATTAAAGATATGGTGTGTTAAAGAGTTAGAGTATAAGATAAAATCAAGATATTATTAGGAGGCACTCAACCTAATCTAGAAGATCAAAAGTGTCTCTATGTTTTAACTAGGGCACTGAATAAAATAGGCATTACTATAATAAGAACAAACTCTCATGAGCTCCATAGTGAAACATGGAAATGGACAATTTCCAAAAAAAGTTAGGATGAAAGAATCTTCATCTTTGTAGCAAAAAAATGGTTGAAAAAGAATCAGTTTCTCATAAAATGTCTTAAATACACCCATATTAACAATTTCAAAATATTTGCATTATTATCATCATCAATAAAATGATCTCCTTAAGGTAATTGTCCATAAATCATATAATTAAAATTTATAAAAAATAATTTATATTTTTAACATTTTCTCCAATTTTGATGTTTATAAAAATATCAAATTTATAAATATTATTGATTTCAAATGGTTAACTCATTAATACTAACTTTAATTAAAAAGTGAAAATTCAAATTTATATATGTTAGATTTTATCAATCAAATTGTTAATATGAAAAGTAAATAAACTTATATATATATATATATATATATATTAGAAATCAATTCATTAAAAATAAATATATTGTTGATTTAAAAAAATAACACACACACACTATTAGATCACAGGTAATAGAAAAACAAAGCCAAGATACGAGCCAAACATCCCAACAAGGATATGTTGAAACCTTATAAAGTCTTAAAATGAATGACATGCTTAAAGAACTAGAAGCAAAAGTTGATAACAATCTCACCCTAAGTAGTGTGGCAGGTAAATTAGACATCAAACCCATTAAAGAGGAAATGAAAAAAAATGATAGAATTAGACCATGAGCATAACAAAAGGGCCTTGAACCTTATAATCTTGAGTTTGAAAGAGGAGGTAGACGGGGATACATTAGCCAATAGCCATATCCCAAACAGAATTACATAATAGATTACAAATTGAAACAACGTGTCTCATAGAAGCAACAAGGTTGGAGAAATTAACTGAGAACAAAGGAAGGTTGATCCGGATAAAGGTGAGCTCTACTGACCATAAGTATGACATGCTTAGTAAAACCTCAAGTCTAAAAGGAATGGGAATATTTATAATTGAATATCTCATTCCAAAAGATCAAGCAAAATTAAGAAAGGAGGTTGAAAAGGTAAAATAAGCTAGGAAGGAAGAAAAACAAGCAATAATCAGAAATAGAAAAGCTGTTATTCAAGATATAAACCAAAAAGATAGTAATAAATAGTAATTCAACATGCTTCAGATTCTTTCTTGGAACTGTCAGGGCTACTCATAGAACAAAGGCCCCAAGCTAAGTTGGATCTCCAATGAAGTTGATGTTGTATTGTTAGTTGAAACTTGGGAGCACCAAGAATCTAAGGTCCCTAACATACATGGATTTATACTTATGTCAATCTGTAACAAACGATCCTATCGTAGATGCATTGGGGGTACATCTTGTTTCATTAGGAAGAACATCTCCCCCCATGCTAGGATTTATAAAAAAGACCCTTACAACCAATATATTTGGATAGAGATTACTGACATTAATGGTGAAAAAACCTACATAGCAATCTGTTATTTTTCCCCTATTAATTCTAACTTCTATAAGAAAAACAATTTAGATAAAAATTGTCCTTACCATGGTTTAGAGAATGATATTTATAGCCTAAGGAATGAAGGTAATATCATCTTAATTGGGTACCTTAATGCTCGTACTTCAAGAAAAAAATCTATTCTTCTAAGAAATTATTCCAACCATAATCCTCTTTGGTTAGACGAAGACCTTACTCTAGCTAGCAGGTACAATAGAAGCTCTGAATATCTAGGGGAAATTTTGTTTGGGTCTGAGCTAGTCAAGCTTTGTAGTGCTCAAGATCTCATAATTTGCAATGGTCTAAAGAAGTGGTCCAATTCTAGCCAGATGACCTGTATCCATGGAATTGGTAGCAGCATGGTGGACTATGTTATTTCTGATATCCCTCTATACAATGAAATAATAAGTTTTGACATCTTAAAGGACCACGATCCTGACTTAGATAATAGACCCTTAATTGTAACTCTCAATTCTATCATGCATAGTTATCCCATTGAAGATAATCCTTATAGCCAAAATAACTTGATCTTTGATAGAAATAAAATGATCTTTTTGTAAATGAGTTAAAAATTAATTTACTTCCTTTATCAAGTATAGACAACATAGAATACCTCTATCATAATTTTACTACAACGCTCTCACAGTCTATTAACAAGTTCTTAATTTAAGTCTCAAGTAATCAAAGAAATAGAAAAACCAACCCTTGGTATGATAAATATTGAAAAAGTGCAAGAACAGAAACTAAGGAAGCTCTTGATGAGTCTCTTAAAATTGACAAGGTAAAAATATACAAATCCCTAAATAAAAGGAAAAAAATACAATATATTCATAAAAGACAAGAAAATATCTTACACTTCTCTAAAGTGGCTCCTAAGAAATTATGGAGGCAGATTCTAACTAGAGAAACTAAAGATAATGATAGAATTGCTTTACACGACTGGAATTCCTATCTTAAAAAGCTTTATGAATCCCTGAATGTCATAGACAACTTTGAAACCCTGCTCACAACGGTAGAATTTTTCTCATTAGAAGACATAGATTTTTGGGTTAAGCATATGGAAAATGCAAAAGCTATGGACATTGAAGGTTACTAGGAAAGAAATCTTAAAAATTGGAGGTCTTGTCCTCATACCTCACATCCACAAGCCTTTCAATCAAGCAGTCAAGCAAGGGTTCCCTAAACCTTAGACTTAGAGCCTCATTATCCCTATTTTTAAAAGTGGGGATACAAATAACCCCTCTAATTATCGAAGAATTATGATTAGACCCCTCTTAGCCAATTCATATGGTATTATTTTGGAAAAGAAGATCAACAGATGGCTTGAAAGTGAAGGTAAGCGGGCTAAAGGCCAAGCGAGTCTTAGAAGGAAACACTCAACAACGGACCACCTCGTTACGCTTAGGATCATTGTGGAGGAGTGTCGTAATGATAAATCCAATATATTTTGTTTCTTTGTGG
Source organism: Pseudotsuga menziesii (assembly GCA_001517045.1). Classification (NCBI taxonomy): domain Eukaryota; kingdom Viridiplantae; phylum Streptophyta; class Pinopsida; order Pinales; family Pinaceae; genus Pseudotsuga; species Pseudotsuga menziesii. Next base: position 1,755,995 of record LPNX010334389.1, on the reverse strand, counting down.
GATTTAGAAATGATTTCAATACGGTACCTAGAAATAATCTATGGAATATATGAGAAGAGCTAAAGGTTCCTTTCGAGTGGAGAGTTGCCGCAATAAGGTTATATGAGAATGTAATCGCCAAGTTTAAGAGCAACGAGGGGTGTTCGAGAGATATTAAGTGTAATATCGGAGTTAAACAAGGTTTCCCCCTCTCCCCTACCCTTTTTGGAATTTACATCGATAAGCTAGAAGGTTGTTTAGAAGAAGCAAGTTGTGCTGGCACGTTCTTAGCTGGAATAGTCATCATTCTTCTTCTCTATGTTGACGATATTGTTATTCTAGCAAGGTGTCCATTTAGTCTTGATAAGAAACTATGACTTCTTAAGGATTTCTGCTCTACCATGGGTATGACTGTCAACACTGACAAAACAAAATTTATGATTATCAAATCCATGAAGGACACTTACACTAATTTTGTGTATGACAATAGCAACTTGGAGGAAGTGTCATCTTACAAATACCTAGGAATTGATATCCATCACAAGCTCAACTGGAACTATAGCATTGAGAAAAGGATTAATGGAGGGTGGAGAGCTTACTTTGGTCTTGAAAATAATTGTAAAGAAGCAAACCTTGTGATGTGGGATAAAAAGAAGTTCCTCTTTGAAACTTTAGTCACTCCTGTTATCTTGTATGGATGTGAGGTTTGGGGTTGCAGCATCTCTAGAGAATCTTGGAGAAAGATTGAGCAAATACATAATCGTTTTATAACATATAACCTCAAGATTAAAGCAATACACCATATCATATTCTCCTTATAGAAGTGGGTCTTTCCCCTATCAAGAGCCTAGCTATGACTAGGATCTTGTTGTACAAGCACAAAATCAATAACATGGGAGACCATAGACTTCCTAAGCTAGATTTTAATTCCAGCCAAAACCACCTTAGGCTCAAGCGAGGTTGGTATAAAGATAACAGGGCCTGTTTAAACCACTGGGAGATCAACAAAAATATTGCATTGAAAAATATTAATAACATTAAAAATATTGTTACTTCTAAGTTTAAAGAGAAATTATGGTGTGAGAAAGATTTAGAGGCTAAACAAAAATTAAGATATTATAAGGAGTTCATCAACCCTAATCTAGAAGATCATAATTATCTCTCTGTTTTAACCAGTTCAAAGAAAAAAACTAATATAGCCAAGATAAGAACGAACCCTCATGAGCTCCATAGTGAAACAGGTCGCTGGACAGTTCCTAAAACACTATGGGTGGAAAGGATCTTCCATCTCTATGAGAATAGGAGCATTGAAGATGAAAATCAGTTCCTCTTAGAGTGCTTGTGTACACCCGCATTAGATCCCATTTTCATAATATTTGTTGCAACATCGGCCTTCCTAGACTTTTAACTTGTCAAAATTATAGTGATCTCGGTATGCTTCTCACCAATCTCTTTGAACATAGGAATACAATTTTAAAACAAACTAATTAATTGGTTTCTTTAGGTTTGATAGACCAAAGTTTGTTCTCAGTGGACGTTAACCATCATCATCATCATCATATATATATTTGTGAAAACATAAATATAATTAGTAAATTGATCTATATTAAGTTTTACAATCTAATAAGTTTTATAATGTAATATTATAATGTTTAATTCAAAAATAAACAACCAATACAAACTTTGCATAAAAAGTGATATACATACATTAAGAGTTTTGTTTTTTGTACTATGGGAATCGACAAAAGGGACTGGGATGGTACTAGCCTGACACAGGGTCCAAGGATCCAATCCTGCTACCAGTATACCCCTGGGTGCACCCACACAGCCCAAACACATGGGGCACGGGTAAGACGGGGTGATTTAAATTCGTGACCTCCATTTACAACATGTCCTTCATATCAAGCGAATCGCTAGTTGAGCTACACCCCTACAAGCCACACATTAAGAGTTTTACTTTAATTAATTAATTTTATTTTATTTTGAACTTATAAGTTTAATATTTTTATTTTTATTTTGCTGCGTAATTATTAATAAAAACAATATTCTTGATTTTAATAATGGCAAAGCAATGACTAAATTGATTATGCTTTCTTTGTTTGAATGTATACATTTTATCACCACATGCTTAGCTAATAAAAATTAAAGAAAAATCACTACAATAAAATAAATTGGCATAGATCCATCTTTATTCTTAATTTATCAAGTGATAACAGAAATTAAATCCCCTGAGGTCCAAACCTTTTTTAGTGTAAAACTTGAGGAAATGTTTACACCTCAAGAAATTTGATCCCTTTCAATGGCGTTAATATGGATACATATCAATGATTTGATTCCATAAAGGTGGGTAACACTTTTTGGCCAAATTTGGCGATGAAAACCTTATTTTTTACGCATGTGCTAGATAGAATCCCTCGAAACACATATATGCCATGTGAATTTCGACTTGTAGTAAAAAAACAAATTGTAGAATATTATGTTGGCTTCCCAATGATATTTTTTTTAAATATTCTGATGTCATTTAATGTGTGAAATTTTGTATTTAATGAATTGTGTGATCTCAAAAATTTGAAGAAGTTAATAAGTGGCTCATGTCCCACCCCAATAATTAAATCTTACATTAATATATATATGTCAGCATGATCTACACAAAATGCACTGTGGTTTGCTTATTTTTTTGTTAATTTATTTCGCAATATACAATTATTTATTATTTTTTGGAAGTGACCACATCTGATTTCAGCATCATTTTATACACATGTGTGTCCATCCCATCTTTTTTTTCACTGTTTTCAAAAATTGAAAAAAAATTTACCCTTTTGAAGAGGACACGTCGATGTTTGGGTTGTGCATTTTTAAGAAATTTTTGGATGTGTATTTTTTACCCTATGGATTTTTCTTTGAGTTGCTTCGAAGTTGTTGTCATATTTTCTAACTGTAAGTTTTAGAATGAATTAAAAAAAACCCATATGAATGACAAAACACATGCATGGTACCTCAATGGATAGAGGATTCGGTGATGAATCTATCAATACAAACTCCACTTAGCTATGTTCCATGAATGGCAGGGTTTACACCCCTGGAAGACACAGGGAAACATTGATTTTCCTGTAAGAGGGATAATTCTCTATTTTCCAGGCCCTCGATCATGGCATGTAGCTCGATCGAGGTTTTAACAATAGCTCGATCGAGGGTTTATTAAACCCTCTATCAAGGGGATAATAATCCCTCGATCGAGATAATGTTAAAACCTTAATCGAAGTCCTGTTTTTGTTAAAATCCTTAACAAAAATTCCCAGGAATGAACTTAGGCATTGATGGCATTAATGCCATTCCAACTACCTTCCCAACCACATTTCCCACCTGAATTACTAAAGGAATTCTATATAAATATAAAACATAAAACATAAACATGTTACTAATTTTATCCTTCACAATTGACTAACCTATTTGAAACAATGCTTGTGTTCTAATGAAAATTTAGCATAGTGTATTGTGTTTACATATTGTTGCAGGTATGAATTTGGATTGTTGATCAATCACAATGGGAAGCAAGAAACGTTGAAGTAAAATATCTACTTGGAATCAAAGCAACACTGAAGAAATAAGAGAGAAAGATAGAGAAAGAAAGAGGAAAAAAAGAGAAATCTTGAGAGGAGAAGAAGTTGAAAATCAACCTATGATGGGAGAATCAAATGCCATTGCTAACAATATTGGTATGGTTTAAAATTTATGCAATTTCATATTCATATATATAATTTCATTTTCATAGTGATCTAGTTCATATAATTTCATATTCGTATATTCAATTTCATAGTGTTCTAGTTCATAATTTTTATATATATACATGTTAAATTGTTTAGAATTTAATTATAATTTTATAATTAATTCATAAACTTATATGCATTGTATGTGCAACAACCTTCTAAAACCACTTATTTACATGTGAAAGAATGGTATGTGTTGTGAAAGAATTGGAAAAATGTTTAACAAAGTTAGTATATTATAGTATGAGTAGCTAGTTGTCCAATGAAATTAGAGAATGGTTGATGAATATATAATTATAGTGCATACTATTCTAGCATAATATCTAGTTCTAAATGAATATCCATATATCCATTATCCTCACATAACCTCACATACAAATGAAATTTATAATTTGATAATATATCCTCACATGTAAATGAATTATAATTTGATAATATAGCCTCACATATATATAATTTTTATGTTAAAAATTACAAAGATTGTTCTCAATGGAAGTTGATTGCATCATCATAGGTTGACTTTCATCTTCTCCTCTTAACATTGCACTTATTTTCCTCATCCTTTCTATAGCCTTATCTCTCATTTCATCGATTTTAATATGATTTTAATTTCATATTCATATATTCATTTTTATAGTGTTTAAATTCATAATTTATATATATCCTATTACATATTAATATTTCATGTTTTATGTTACACATTGCACATGTTCTATGTTACACATTGCATATTCTATGTTACACATTACATGGTGTATGTACTATATTGATATTTCATATTGTGAATTGATGAAAATTATTTAATTTTTTCAAATTTAATTTAAAAAAATGGTTATCACTCATATTAATGAACATACAAAAACATTTCCATAGACCTCCTATAATGATGATAATTAACATTACAAATTGTATTTAATATAGAAACTAATTGTTCATAACAACTCACATAACTTCAATAGTTGTGTGTACAATAATTAACAAAATATAGTATATGTAGAATAAAAGGAAAACTTTGTAGAATTTGATTCAAGGCTTTGTACACTCTAAATAAGATCATGAATAATTTATAAAAAATGTTTTTATTGAATATATTGCATGTTTAAATTTATTGATATTTTTGGTGACAAACTAACTTACAAGTGACGCACTTGATTGAACTTAAGCAATTGTCAATAATCATGTACAAATGACTAGGAATCATATGGCTTTAAGCATTGATGACAATGATGATATCAAAGAAAATCAACAACGATGAAAAATTCAAAAATTCATTAGACTTGAATATGAGATGTAAGAGACCATTGTAAAGATACGAAAATCAATACATTTAGAGAATATTTAAGCTTGTATAAATATTTTCTATTTTTTTAACAAACAATGACAATATGATAAGTAAAATAAAATGTTATTCAAGCTTGTATTTATTTTGTTAATTTGTTAACAAACAATGGAAATATGGTAAACTTAAAATAAAATGTTATTCAATCTTATATAATTTATTTGCTCATTGTTTAACTAACAATGGCAATGTGATAAGTAAAATAAAATGTTATTCTTGAGCTTGTATTTATTTGCTAATTTTTTGACAAACAATTGCAATATGATTAGTAAAATAAAATGTGCATCTATGGTTAAAATTGTCATGGAGATATTAAACAATTATCATTATTTCATCAAATTATTATAGTTTATGAAGTTATATTTTTTGCTATCACGCTTATATGAAGTTATTATTTTTTACGAAAAGAGAATTGATTGCAAGCATACACAAAGATTGTCCATTCTATGTTAATGTAACTTGTGGACCAATGGATTTTATATTAAAGTTTTTGCAATGGGTGTCATAGGTTCCATCAAATACAGACTCGCATAAGTGTAAATTATATGCATAAGACACCATGATGATAACCATTTTGATCTTCTAAATGATGCAAAACTCTTTGTAATTTATACACCATCTTATCATATTTCCTTAAGGAATATTTTATTGCAACAACATTTAATTTTGGTGCTTTAAAAACAAATATTCTTGTATACTGCATTTGTTTAAAATTTTCTAATTCGCTTATCTTTCATTGAAAGACAATTAAATTGAACAATGTAAAAGTCCCTTATTTGGTCAAATAACTAAACAATTTCAAAATTCAATTAACTTATGTGGGGATAGATCCTGACCAGCCATCAAAGGATCGTGCACCCTTTGATTTCTCAAGAGAAATTGGGAGCTTCAATGACATTGGAATGGTTGTAAATTGTTTAAGAGGGTTGGATGATGCCACACAAGAAGAATTTGAGAAACCAACCCCTAATTAGACAATCTGAGAGCATGTTAATAACATAATCAAGTTGTACTTTGAACAACGATAAGTGATTACACAAGCTCAAATCCTACATGGATTGATAAAACACAAAAATTGAAACATGCCACAAAGTTGTTTGGTTTTAAGGATGTTAAAAATAAAAATGCATGTGAGAATGTAACAGAAAATGTAACAACTGTACTATCTGCATTTGGAAAGTCAAGAAAAACTGATATCAGAGTTTCTCGTAGGGAAATTACGACTACTATTGTGGCACGAAGCACCTCAAGAAATCGAATGGTCGCAACAATGTCAAAGATGCTCCACGTTTCAAGAAAAACATTGCATAAATACACTAAATTCAGGATAACGATAGATGAAAACGATGAAGCTGCATGTTGGGATATTATTTGCATAGAAGAATATCAAGACAGGATGGAAGAGGGAATCAGAGAGAAGGTGATAGAGTATTGGGACAACCATTCTCATGCTATACCAGATCGAAAACATGTCCTGCAACAACGTTCTAGAAGAGGCATTTATAAGGAGCATTGCAAGCATGTTATGGAGATGAAAGGAGTTGCTTTGTTAGAGGAATTCAAAGAATCAAATCCCAGTGTCTAGATCTCATTTACATATTCAGTAAGTTGAAATCATGGTATATTAGGCTGAATACAATTCAGGACACTTGTTGTTGTCTATACCACGTTGAATTCTAGTTATACTACGACACATCTGTGGATTTTTGCAAAAAACATTGGGATGATGAACCATCTCCTCACACGGGGCAGGATTTTATTTCTATGATACTATGTAATAGGAATCCTGAAAATGTGTTTTTCATTAAAATTTGTGTAGGTGGGAGAAGATGCCATGAATATGGTGATTTGGCATTGTTCCATAGGAAGTTTCCTATAGATCCAACACACCGTGGATTGTCATATATCACAGTTAAGTGGAAGAGATATGAGTATGTCTCCATGAATCCATCATCTTCATCACATGTTCCATCTAAGAGGATCGACTTACTCGAGGATGATATTCCTATTTTAGACTCCATGGACAAGTTTCAAAGTCATATTTACAAATACATTAAGAACTCCCATAGGTCTAGGTGGTAAGATTTAGAATTTAAGTATTCTTATGTTGTTTTTGAGCCAGGCACAATCCTAACAGTGGTAGAATTCGTTGAGAATTACACATTTCCTCCTCATAGAGAGATACAAAGTAAGCATTATCACTCCGACCAGGTGTCCATATCCGTACATGTACTGTATAGACATGCTTAGACGATCATTGATGGTAGGTATAACACTCCTCAGTGATGCGATGTGATCAAGGAATACCATTTTTATGTCAGTGATGATCGTTTGCACGACACATTGTTTGTTCAACACTACTTTGGGTTGACTTATGATTCATTCAAAAAGAATGGGGTGTCATGTATAGAACACTGGATTTGGTCAAATGGGTGTGCGGGGCAGTTCAAATTGGCATGCTCCTTTTATTGGTTGAGTCGCCTTCACAAAGGGATGGGAATTCGACACACTTGCAGCTTTTTTGAAACATGGCACAAAAAGGGTGAACATGATGGCGCAGGTGCATTCATGAAATGAGCACTTAGGAGGTACCAAATGAGTCATAGTGCATCTCGACTCAAGTGCTCAACAAAACTAGTTGATTGGTGCACACAAAATTTGGGTCACCAAGGTCATGAACAAGCAAGGCCAGTGTGTAGGTAGGAACAATATATATTTCAAAAAACAACAACTTAATTGGAATTTAATAAATGTGTTTGTATTATATATATATGATGTTTTTTATTTGATGCAGGATTTTTTAGGATGTTTCCCTTGGCGATGTGAATAGATCCATGCCATGGTATTGCGAGACCATACATGGTATGAGAGAACTATATTCAGTTCGTAGTAAAGACATGGGCGACATATTTTCCATTGAAATGAGGAAGTATGCATGTTTCTGTGAGTTCTGCATTGACGCCAATGGACTGGGGGTTAATCATTGTGTGAACGATGCATATGTCAAACAATGGAAATATGTCCCTCTTAATCCAAAGGGGCCACATCCAATTTAGACGTGGCAAGAGATGCACACTGACGAGGCAGTGGGTTCACTAGATCATGATCGGGTTTCTATTTTGGTTAAGTAAGGTACATGATTTGATTAATGGATTCATTATGCCATTCACACATTCAAGTTTCAAATAGTTGATTGAATGTTTAAACTTCTAGTCTTGTACACATGCATATATATATTCAAGATTTGTTTAATATTTGAAAATCTTGATGCATGTGATGTATTTGTTGTAATTGCACCACCGGGAAATGACGAGCATGTGGAATATTTTTTGGTGCAATGTACACAAATCAAAAGTAGGTTGGTGCAGCCCTTTGTCGATGGAGAGTTCATGTACTAGTTTGGTGACCTAGTTGTGATGGGACACTTTTTTGAAAAAGTGAGAAGAAAAGGTGATTATATTATTTACAGATATTTCATGCCTGAATATATATCTTGTCACTATAGCCATTTGGTGGTGGTAGCTCAGATACATCTCATTGAAATCAAGGTGAAGAGGGGTGAACCAAAGAGATGGAAGATGTCAGTAGCTGACCATGATTGTATTATGGAGATGTGCATTCCTATAACCCATTGGCCAGATGAATGAAATTTGTATGCCACTTTTGATGTTGGCATAGTTGACATGCTTTTGAAATGTAGCAAATCAAATTTTTGTTCTAAAATATATCATTTGTATTTAAATATAATTTTTGTAAACTTATATATGCGAGTGCGTGCATTCACATATACTCTATGTGCATTCACCTATATCGAGGAATACCAACAATGTCCTAAGACCATGTTATGGAAGCTCAATTTTGCCTATGTAACTTTTTTTGTGTATTTGTGCAAATACATGTATATCACACTCTATTTGTGCAAAGTTCTAAATTACATGTTATATTGTATCTACAAATTGTAAATTGTAAACTTGTAAATTTTTCCAATGTATTTTAGATTAGACTAGACTAGACTAGAGATTGTAGACTAGCTTGCTTCTCCTAACATTATCATTATACATTGCATATTTTGTTAGTGATATGCAATACAAAGAACAACACATACATTTATTGTGTCTTCATTAATTCCACCAATTGCAATTGATATTGATTTTTGTTTTCCATTTTTACCCTATCTTGGTATTTACCCCTTTTCACTCTTTGTAATATTCATTTGTTGTAAATTGTAAACTCGTAAACTTTAAAATTGTAACTTGTAAACTTTGCAAAATTGTGAATTTTAAACTTGTAAGTTCCTTGTAAATTATTGTATATGGTTAAATTTTGTAAACTTGTCAGTTAAATTAGATTGAACTGTAGATTTTAATTGTAATTGAAAATTGCAAAATGTGATTATAGTTTAGTTCGATTGTGATTTTTGTAAACTTGTAAATTCTTTTGCAAATGAAATTAATTTTTATTTTTCTGTAAATGAAATCTAATTTTGGATTGTGATTGTAAATTGTAGTTGTAATGTAAAATTGCAAAACTGTACAATTTCATAAGATTGTGAAACATCAATGATTGTTAAATATGTTAAAATTGTAATTGAAAACAAACTTTAAACTATAACTGCAAATAATTAAAACTTTTAACAGTCCATCATGTTAAAAAAAAATCCATATATATATATATATATAATTATAATAAAGTCCACAAATAACACAGTCTACAAATCACCCCTATGCCATTGATCGAGAAATTGAACATCATGGCCACTACTGTCAGCTGCACTATGCCCTTGACCTTCCTCATGCACATCACAAAAAAAACAACCTAGGTCTGAGAACTGCAGAAGTGAAAACCATGAACTCTGCAAGTTAATTACATACCACATATTTAAATTACATGTACAATGTGACAAGAAATTGAATATATATGAAACACAAATCTATGAACTCACCTCGCTCGAGTCGAGTGTTAGGTGTGGGAGTTTGTCATCTATCTGCCTAGACGAGCCTTCACCAGGACCTGGCTAATGAGCACCAACCCAATCATCTGTAAACATCGCAGCGGCTTCAATGACCTCATTTGCAACTGCCTGTGTCTGCGTCTGTTTCCATGACATGAAAATAGTTATATTAATGAATTATAGTTTGAACTTGAGAATTACAACTTGAACATGCAAATTATAATCTGAACATAAATGTGCAAAAAATTTGAACATAAACAACTAGTACGTCGTCGACTGGCATGTCGTGAGTAGGAATTGGGTGAGGCTACGTATAATCATGTGCAATTCCCTTTCCTCTATCATGTACAATCTTAACAAGATAAATGACGAAAGCCAGAACAAACCAAAGTATTACATGTACAATAATTAACTCATTTAGAAATTAAAATTTAGGATGACACTTAACAGATACCTCATCGATGTGGGCAGATGAAACTTCAGCGGGACCTAAAACAGATGCATCACTACCAAAAAGGACCTCCATGAAACTGGGCTCCTGCATGGAGGTCTAACACAAAGCAAAGTATTAGTTAAGAAAATGATTCATTTGAGTATACATTACAATCAATACAATCAAATGACGACATATAACTTGATAAAACATTCAAAAGAATATGTAATTGTATAAAGATATACCTATCCCGTCGGTCGAGGCCTGCATCTCTCATGCAGTCGAAAATATGCATCATGGGATGTGATAGCATACTGCACCACTGTGTCGTGACCAAGAAGGTAGATTATATCATCGTCCACCCACTGTAACTCAGGATTTGTAGGTGCAATGGGTGATATTCTTCTCTCTGTCTGCACAACCATCATGGTACCATGCATTGGCATGCATGTCGCCTCTGCTAGTGCACTCTACTCTTGAATCGCTAGCTAAGATGAATCGAATACCTCCTTTTTCCTAAGAAAGGTCTAGTTAGGGTGACCTACCAAAGGCGTTGCCTCTGATTGAGCTCCAGGGTGTCTCCTAGCCCCGGGACATGCATGATAGCATCCCCCACCAACACCATAGAATCTCTAGGGTGTCTTGGTGTAATCTGGGTGCATCCCTAAGACAAACTCTGCATACATATGTTTTTAAAAGTACATTGGGACTTGGTCATGGTGGGGAAACATGCCACACACTCCAATAAATCTGTCATAGACATAAGGCGATGCAACCTCTAGCTTAAACTCCCTGAGTCTAGGAGGTTGACCCCCGAGGTGGTCATGAGGGATATCAAATAATGTTCCCTTCACATCATGGCCAGTTGTTGCATCTCTCACTGCGACCCATTTATCAGGACCCATCACTGCAGCCCTTCTTCTATGACATGCAATGTCCCAAAGAGAACTCAATGGTCTGATGGACCTGTATATCATCAGTATATTATCTACTACCTCTAACATCATCCACATCGAACGTGATGTGGGAGAGTGGTTTGAAATGGAGCACACGTTAGACCGCAAATAGTCACACTGACAAGTAATGTCTTACAACGTGATGCGTATGGTCTCATCCTCCCATGGTGCTTCCTTGGGAGGGTTGGGGCCCTATTATGCAGCCGCGACACCTAAAAATTAGATAAAAACATAAATGTCAGTCAAAATACATACATCAACTATAGGTGAATTTGAAATCAATATAAATTAAAGGTACAGATAACTGAAAGAAAAATATATATGAATTTAACGGTACCTATCTCATGGGGAACATCCCCACCGACACCAGCAGTATCCTCCTCACCGCTCGCATGCACAGAGCAATTGCTAGAGTGGTTTTCACTCGGATCCCTAGCAGGAGCGTGTGTCGGCATAGGATTCCTAGACGAACCTGTGAAAATAGAGACATACAAGTTGATGATTAAATATACACATGTGAGACAATTTAATTATATGTAACTAACAACAAAGAGTACATCATGCACAATTGTATACTTACGAGTCCTTTGCCGACGTCCGGGGTGAGGAATGGTCGCAGAGTCGCTAGTTCTCTGCCTTCGGCGAACTAAAGAACCCCACTGTGGAGATGCATCTGCATGAAATAAGGCATAATAAATGTAGTCATCATACAATATAAGATAAATGATAAATATGCCAATAGTAAAGATGTATAAGAGATAATTATAATTTTATTAGCAAAGTAAAATAACAAAGTATAAATAATTTGATACTATTTGATACTATTTGGGGTTTCCTAATTTTTTCAATCATTTGATACTTAATAGTTTGATACTTCAGACCCTTTAACATAAGTTAATGTTTTATCTAAATAAAAATTCATTTTAAGCTATGGTATAAAAAGGCTTTCTTTGGTCTAGTGGTGATAATGAAAGGGTTGAGAGTTTTATAAAGCATAATTGATTCATTGAATTGATGAGAGAGATTCATTAATAATTTGATTAAGCACTCACTTGTGGATTTGGTTGTTGTATTTGATATGCGTGTTAGTATAAAGGTATTGGTGTCCGATGCACATTACAGTGGCGAATATTTGGCACAAATTAAACTTGGGAAGTAATGTTGTGTTATAAACACACTAGTATTCTTTGTCACACACTTGTGGTGTTGTGACCTAGTTACATAGGAATAAATTTCAATCATATGATATGCATTACACAACATAGTGCACTACAGTGACTCTTGTTGTAGACATAACGTATTGATGTAGTTGAGGAGCTCAACAATTTGCATGGAAATCCAATAGTTAAGACAAATCATCTTCTAGAAGACTTTGAAATGTTTGTGTCCCAATGATAAATGACATATCATGAGATTGTGAATACTTGCATAGTTGGTTACTCGGATATTTTGCTCAACCTCAAGTTGTCCATACATTGTCACAAACTTGTCAATATAAACATGCTAATGTTTGTGTGAATGAATATAATAACTTTTTATCAGTTCACTTATTAATTTGATCAAGATAGTGAATAAGAAATATATTTATTGGTGTATGTCATGATCCCTACTCATCGGTTGGCTCAACAAGAGCAAATATTTGTGTCTTAGGAAAGTGCAACATGGAGTTGTATAGTACCTTATTGGACAAGTTAATTGAAGAACCACCCTTCCAAAAGGATCCTTATGAGTTGTGTTGATAGATGAAGGATCAACCCTGGAAAGAGTTAGCCAAGGGCTTTATTAGGTGGTACCATAAACTTATATTATCTACACACAAATTTCTCTCATTTTTGCAACACATCAAAGTTATCTTCGGTGTTTCATTTCCCCCGCTTTGGGGGTATGCTAGTTATGATGTTGTTTCTAGGTTCACCAAAATTCATCATATTAATACATAAATATTAACTAATCATATTAATTAATATAATATAATATAATTTTACAATAAATTTTTAAATATTTAAAAATGTATAAATATATATTTATTTTAATTATAAAATATTTAAATTAAAATATATAGGTTGTTTAGATAAATGCCTTCGTCAGTTTAAGGTTCATGATTGTCTCGCATCTAGGGTTTGGATTTTTCCCAATCCTCCATTTAATCTTGGAGGATTGAAAAAAAATAGGTAGCATTTATGCTTGCCTGACACACATTTCAAAATTAAACTGGCAGCATAAACGCTACCGGTTGAAATATTTATAAAAACTATAAATTTAATGTTTAAATTTAACAAATTTAAATTAAAATTTTATAAAAAAATAATGATTTGTCTCGGGTCTAGGGTTGATTAATTGTCTCTATGGTTCATATAGGTTCTGTTTACTTGGTGTCTTATGGATTATTTTCAATCCTCCGTGTATTCTCGGAGGATTAAAAACTTTGGGAAACATTTCTGCTTGCCGGGCACACATTTCAAAATTAAACCAGCAACATAAATGCTACTGGTTGACAAAATATATATAAAACAAAAAAATTTAATTTTAATTAAATAACAAATTTAAATTACAATTTTATAAAAATTCAGTAGGATTTATGCTTGCTGGCACACATTTCAAACATATTTAAAAAAAAAAGTAACCTAAAATCATGTATAACAATGATTTTTTTAAATTTTAACCTAAAATTTTTAAACTTAAAAAAAAACGTAAAATTCGATTTAAATTTCAAAAAACTAGTTTAGGATGTTACCTCTTTGCTCCGAATCCATCATGGTGAAAGGTAGGTTGTGGTTGGCTTGTTTTGTACCTCAGTCGAGTTACATGGGTTGCGCTAGCTCGGTCGAGGTCTGTCTGTGTGGAGAAAATGCCAAAAAGAGGTCACGGGTCCCTGCAGCATTTTTATAATTTTTTTTGCACAGGGAACTCAATCAAGGTATGTAGCTCGATCGAGGTCTTAACACCTCGATCGCGGTTTTCTTAAACCCTCGATCGCACTTCTACTAAAACCTTGATCGAGCTTTTACTAAACCCTCGATCGAGGTGTCGGCACCTCGATCAAGGGTTTAACAGAATCTTGATCGAGGGTTTGAGAAAACCTCGATAGAGCATTTTTTAAACCCTCAATCGAGATACGTTTTTGTGTTTTTTCCGAAAGCGCCTTGCCAACAATTGTAACCCAGCTCCATTAATGCACCCATGATTTAATTTTAAATTGTTCTTTTGTTATATTTTTCATATTATGTGTGTGTGTGAGAGAGAGAGAGAGAGCGAGAGAGAGTTGGATAACCTAAAAGGGATTTGCTTCTTTTATATTTTTCACTTCATTAGAAAAATGATGATTCAAAATCACAAATGTCACTTTTGATTGCATAGCTCTCTCTCTCTCTCTCTCTCTCTGTATATATAATGAATGTGTGACTTCATTAGACAATACAAATGTCCAAATTTCCAAATCATAGTACTTTAAAATTATAAAGTTCAACTGAAAAAGAATGCCTAGACATTGACCCACCCTATTATAAGCTCATTGTATCCTAAAGACTTGATAACTATAAATCCTGACATGCTTACCATAGAGAAAAATAAAATGGCATAACATGAGGAACATGGATCTATTATGTTGGACTAAGCCCACTATAGGCAACTTATCTATAGTTTTGAGGTTCTAGTACCAGCTTTGAAATTCCTTCTTCCTCACAACCTTCAAGCTTTTGTTGCACAACCACGTCTTCCATGTATATTTCCTTAACATTCCCAATAGAATTTGAGGGTTTTCCTACCATATATTTGGAACTCTTACCAAAATTAAATGTCATTCCCAAATCTAAGAACAACTTGTATACCCTTCTACCCATGCTCCCATTATGGATTGCAAATCAATGAAATTAACTATCTAGGCTTCTATTTTATTACCAATACTCTAATTTAAATGGAGAAATACTTCCTGAAGAGAATTTGATTGCTTTTTAATGGTCTCAAAACCTTTTTCAAACCCTTCATCTTGCACATTGCATATTTGTCACTATGTTTATGTTCTTCCATTAAGACCATCTAGTGTGTTCCCCTCTCAATTTGTTGAGATAGCCTATCTCTACCAATGAGATGAAACAGAGCAAAAGAAAACACAATATGCCACATGATAAAGGCCCATTGAAACTCTCAACATAAATAGAACATCCCAAGTTTCTTCTCAACGTAGAACTTCCATCGAAATAAGATTGCATTACAAACCACTAATACATGAACTCCAAAGAAGAAGAATAAGGCCAGAGAAAGAGGAAGCATAACACCCCACACACTCGGTTCACACAAAATCCAAAGGAGGAAATTAAAATAACAAAGTTACTCGAATATGTTCTTCACCTTTCCGATGCCACAACATTCCAAATGAGCCTCAAAGAAGAGTGTTAGGAGCCACAAAACTAGTTCCTAAACAATATCCACAAGGACCACTTTGAACTTTCCCTTGGAAGTGAATAATTATCCCACCAACAAGAAAGGAATCCATCTTGTCTACCATAAAATTCCCACCATCTTTGAATACATGCAAGTGTGTCGAGCATATGAGGCACATGAAGGATGTAAATTATTCAACCTCGAAAGGATCCATTTGATAATTATCCACCACCCTCCAAGCCTTGTTGTGACTCATGCTTTCAAACATTGAATTCAGTGGACAAGACATGTGTTAGAATATCCCCCATTTTGCATAAGACACCCTTTATTTAAATTTGTTGCAACATTGGACAAACCACTATCTTGAGTGTTAAGACCTTTGGGTATGTGATTGTATTCAATACACTCAAAACTAATAGTCAAATTTTGAAATTGAGAAATATGCCTAGTTAGGGGAAAGGATAAGTCATGCCTCAAAGTTATTAATTGTCAAATAACCAATGAGGAATCCCCTAAAACAATGATTTTTTTGCTGCCAAATCTTATAAAAGAAACAGTGTTGGTGTTTTTCAATACGGCCAATTATTATTACTTGTAAGTTGACACATACATCCTTATATGCCCAACTATTCTTAGCTAATGATGAACCTCTTCCATTGTTATAAAGGGCAGACATTCTCTTGTAATTGAATGAGAGATCAATAAATGAGATCATAATATACATATTTATTTTATGTTTTATTATGAGGCTCATTCATGATTCGGGTTAGTTCCATATTTCTACATGGTATCAGAGCAAGCGTTTCCCGCCTTGCTATTTTTTGTATAAGCATGTCCATTTTCTATGCTACCTAGCTTTAGCATTAGAGATCACACCGTTTTTTGTATGCTTGGCCCTTTTTCCTCAACCAACCTATGCAAACCCTTTTCATTTTCTAAGAGATATTTGTAGTTTGTGTGATTATAGGTTTTTGTTCTCTTACTTGGATATCTCT
The DNA here is from genome assembly GCA_001517045.1 of Pseudotsuga menziesii. Taxonomy (NCBI): domain Eukaryota; kingdom Viridiplantae; phylum Streptophyta; class Pinopsida; order Pinales; family Pinaceae; genus Pseudotsuga; species Pseudotsuga menziesii. The sequence goes on along the minus strand of LPNX010334389.1, from coordinate 1,739,195 downwards.
CTAATTTGGATCTTGCGGTCTAGATCTATCATCAAGCAACATTGAAGATCGTAGACTGTGGAGGCGTCTTATATTATGTACCTCCTATACACATGGCCACAGATTGTAGGTTTAAATTTGTGTGCACCATATCATTCATAGACAACATCATGGGAGGGCTCCTCTTGCACACGACCTCAAAGGACCTAATATATCCATGATATGTAGCTTTTAGCGGTTTTTTCTTAGATGGAAAATATGGTAACACTCAGTTTGCTCATATTGTCTTCACCTAGTTGCAAATCTCTCATTCACAACATCTTATAGACTCTAGAGCTTGATGTGGTGAAGGAGGAGACGAGACTCCGAAGCTAGAAAAGTAGTGGTTTATTATCAATCCAGTTGATTACCTGCTTAGGGAGCAATGAATTCTTTTTATTTTGATAGGATTTTTTATTTCATTGATGTTATGTATTCTTCAACTAGGCTATTTTGCATGTAATGTTGATGAAAATGCAAGGATTGTGCTTGACCAACATTATTGAGTAGTTTATGAGACTCCTCTTTCTAAGGTTGCTCAACATCATCCTGAATTGCTACATGTCTCTGTGGCGTTGTTCTTGTTGTTTTTTTTTCTTTATATTATTGTAATGAGGTTATTGACAGAGGTTTTTCCATAACTTTTCATTGGACTCAATTTTTCATATCGGTTGAGGTGTTGCAAAGAGTATTCCACTTTATTTGAAATGAGTGGTTGCACGCCATGTTGATTTTCTTAGTTGAGATAACTAATATTATCATAAGTTCAAAAAATATGTGTTGATTCCTCTATAGTAAATGGGTACATAACATGGCCTTGTTTGTCGGGACCCATATGGGGATTTTTTTCCATGATGGTGTTTATTTATGGTACCTCTCATTCTGCACCTTTGAGTAGTGGATTGTAGCCCACTCATGCATATAGTTTTAAAGTGTCACTAGGAATTTGTCTCTATAATGTTCTCATCCTTATTTTGCACTCGTTTGGAGCTAGCCACATTATTTATGGCACCTCTCATTTTGCACCTTTTTGTAGTGGATTGTGTGCTACCCATGCAAATAGTCTTGGGGTTTCACCAGGCGTTTGAATCCTTTCTTTTCCTTGTTTTGCAGTCACTTGGATCTTGCTACTTTGGAGTGTTTCTTGCTTAGGTTGTTTGGCATCATTACCCATTCAACTTGTACCTCCATACTTACGCCATCATTCTGTGACATCCATTGACATCATCTTGTCCACTTAATTCAACATTGTGGGGGGGATAGTATGCATGCTTCCTCGTGTGTTTTTTTCCACCATTTTGATCAAGATCAATCGTCACCATAGTGTTCCTCGTATATAGCATTGATTCCTATATTGACTCGGTGGTTGCATCAACTAGCAACCCATGCACTCTAGTGAGATGGATTGGCATCCATAGGGACACTCGACATATGATGTTTTCTTGATTATAAATGGGTAGCTAATTAGGCCTTTTGTCTCGAGACTCATTTTAGAGGATCAATTTATTTTGGGGGGAGGGGGTGCATTCAATTCTCATTGCCTCAATTTTGGAATGTGTATTTTTCAGCATTGGTGATTGACTCTCTTTTGGAGATGAGTTTTTATCATGTGGTTTTTCCTTCGTTTTTATTTTATTTTTTTATGCGAGTTTGTACATGGGTACCTTAGAAGGCCTCATTGCCATGACCCATTTTTGTTTTCTTTGATTACTCCCTACGTTGTGCTTAAAAGGTGACGTTGGTGTTTTCCAATACAACCAACTATTGTTAGTTGTAAATTGACATATGCATCCTTATCTTCCCAACTATTCTTAGCAAATGTTGGGCTTCTTCCATTGTTATAAATGGTAGACAGTCTCTTGTCTTTGCATGAGATATTGTAGAAGGATCAAGTTGACGAAGTTGACTTGAATGAAGACCGACTTAGTCAATCAGCCGACTAAGTCGATGGGCTGACTTAGTCGATTAGCTGACTAAGTCGGTCGGCCGACTAATTAGAAAGACTAGGTCGGCTAACTAACAGTCGTGTCGGTTCACCGAACCGACAGGTAGTTATTTTGTAACTGTTTGTAAATTGTATATATTAGGCCGTTGAGCCAAGCAAGAACGCAGTTCAGTTCTCTGCCTTGTATGAACTCATTGCATTAATATAATCTGTTATCCTATCTGTTCTTGTCTCTTGTGTCTGAGTTATAGTTATGTTTTAGTATGTATTACTGGTAACCTTATGTGATCTGTGAGATTACAACATTGGTTCCATTTCTGGTAGTACATGTCTAAAATATATGCTCACATATGATACCAAAGCAGGAGATCAAGGACTGGTGGGACTGTAAAGTTGTGAACTACTTGCAAAATTATGCAAGAAGAAACAGATTAACAGTCGCTGAAGCCAAAGCAAGATTTTTCATAGAGACCCATGAAAAATTCGTTGAATCCATGCCACAACTCCTGAAGAAGCTTCTGGATGAGAAATCCGGACGCGACTAAAGAAGAACAGTTGCTAGCCAAACTGATCCGATGAGGTCGTACAAATTTTTCGGAGTGGTTGGAGAAAATTGCCGACGACTTCTGTGAGGAGCAAGCGGTCGAAGACAGGACGTCAGTGGAAACTGTCAAAGCGAAATTCTACACAGATTTCACCGAACAATTCTTGTGCTCCTTGCTGACCTTCCTGTTCAAATTCTTGATAGAGAACGGAGCAGGCCACATCGTCAAACCTAGACCACCATTGTGCGAACAGCCACCAAACACCAATTGGGCGAACAAGCAAAGGAAGTGGGAGAAATTTATCGAAGAAAGGGAGTGGGAATACTTCCTAAGAAAGTGATTCAAACTATCCGGGCTTTCTAAAAGAGTCGGGTAGGCTATGGGGGGGGGTAGCTAGTCCTGTGTTGGAGGTATAGTATAGTGGATCCTAGTCGACCTAAAGAGGATAGCCGTCACCAGTAATGAAAAGTCGGCCGTAGAAGACCTAAAGAAAATAGTACTGTACGAAATTATGTCGAACATTTAGAAACAAGAAAGGGATGAGAGACAGTAGAGAAGGGAAGCAAGACACGAAAGAGCCGCAGGGCTACGCAGAGAACAAAACCCTAGGGAGAACGACCGTGAAGAGAATCCGCCAGAGTTGGGTCATGACCGACAGGAAGAGGGCATAGAACAAGAGGTGTCCCCTACGGAGGAAGAAGTATGGATAGAGCAGCCAGAAGCTCTCCAAATAAAATCTCCCGATGATAGAATAACCCTTTCCCCAACAAATCCGCATACTAGAATCCAAACTATTGTCGAAAACGATCTACGACTATGAGCTGGTGACTACAGCATATGGAGTCGACTAGGAGACGAAACATACACGGGTCGAAACCTTATCATACGTCGACCGCTTGAGGGAAACTGGGTGATGTTTCAGGCAGCACCCTCCCTCCGAAGTATCCACTTGCTCTTACCGACACAGGAAGGAGCGCCCCCCCCGCCAAGTACAGCTTTAGAAAAAATCAAAGAATTAGACCTGCGCACACAAAATTGCAGTGGATAATCGATAGTAGAGATCCACAACAACCCACTGTACGTCGAAGAAGAATCGACCACCGACGGGAGCACGAGTTCCGTCGACCAAAACCTCGCAGGCCCGACTATATCAATAACCCCACCACTTTCACCACCACCCACACCTCTGACCCCATCGACTTCTGAGAGCAGTGAAAGTGATTCAGACATGGGTCACGGATCAGCTCACATTCCTCTCTACGAGGGGGATGAAGACCCCAAACAGCATTGGTTCGTCTGTGAGTCGACCTGGGAAGCAAACCAGGTGACAGATGAAGACCGACAAATGGTTCAGTTCGCGGGAGCCTTACAGAAAAGGGCCCTGACCTGGTACATGAACTTTTTGAAAAGGAAACCCAGAGCGACGAAAGTTGAGATCAAGGCGCAGTTCTTATCATTCTTCAAAACCCCAGACGCTAAGCACCTTGCCCCCAAAAAGCTCAAAACAATACAGCAAAAGCCAAGGGAGACAGTCCACGACTACGACAAACGTTGGAAGGACCTATTAAGCCAACTAGATTATGTTATTGATGAACAACTACTAATTCAATGGTTCCTTGCAGGATTATCACAGAAAGTACGCCGAAATATCAGTCTGGAAATGTTCAAGACATATGAAGATGCGCTGACCAAAGCTCTACAAGTGGAAATAGACGAAGATATACCTGCGTATCCGATGGACCACATATTAGAGGAACAGCTTGAGAACGTGCAGAAGTCTTTGAAAGAGCTAACCCTCAAGAATCAGGAAATCTGGTGTACCAACTACTCGACGGCCGGTCATTCGAAAGATAATTGTCGACAGCAATATAGCCGACAAGATGTCCGCTTTGTACAAACCAAATCATTTTGCGATATTTGCCAGGAACACGTCGATCATTCTATGAAAGATTATCTGTTTAACATGAAGAATGGAAAAGCTTCCTGGTGCGCCATCTATGAGACTAAAATTCACAACACAGCCGACTGTCAGTTAAACCTGAAAAACAGACAGAACTATCAGGCGGTTTACCAAACGAATGCAGTAGCACAAAACAACGAGCAAAATAATCCCAATGACCAGAACGTGCAAAGATACGAAGGCCGACGATACGAGCGCCGGTACAACAATCGACGCCAAGGGTACGGAGGATGAGGGCGATTAGTCGGGAATCGTGACATACGACCGCATCGATCCACCCAATGCTTTATATGTCATAAAGAAGGGCACCGATACGCAGACTGTCCATACAAGGACATGACTAATCTTAAATTCTGTAACCATTGTGGAGTAGGCGATCACTCTCGGGAGGATTGTCCTACCATGTTAGAGAAAATCAATAATAAGAAAAATGTTAATGTCTTGTATTGTGTACAAAAGCATGATGTATTAACTACGAAAAATCTGCATATTGTCACTCGCCAAGGCACAAAAACAGGCCCTGATAATCTTCAAATTAGTAAGATTCAAAACACAAATGGTTATCCTGACCCTACGAAGGAGAAACAAACATATCACAAAGCCACACACATATTCCAGGATATTGCACTCCAAGAAAGCATCGTTAACAGTCGACCCGATAGAATACATCAAATCATCCAACTGGTTCAAACCAACAAATCAGTCTCTCAATTTATAGACTTATTGCATGAAATCAAACACACTAACCCTGAAAAGCAAACCAAAAATATCTGCAGCCTGAACCAAAAAGACAAAAACGATGTCGACCCCCTTGTCGACCTGGAAATCGAAGGTTATCACGTCTGCCAAGTTGTGCTCAATTTCGGGTCTCAGGTAAATATCATGACTCGGGATACATGGGAAAAGATGGGAAGACCTCGACTCTATGAATCAAGCATCTACTTCAAACTCGCCGACCAAGGTCTCATTGAACCCATTATGGTTTGGAAATATGTCGACACGACCATCAAAGGAATCTCTACCAAGGTTGATTTCGAAATTATTGACCCAAAAGAAGGATCTAGCTCCTTCCCAGCCCTAGTCGGTCGACCTTGGGGATGAAATATGAAAGCATCCATATCCTTAGATAAAGAACGAATCAAACTAAAAGGAAATGGTCAAAAAGTCGTTGTACCCATTAATCCATCCCAAGGACAACCTTGGACAGAACCGATTGATGAGGAAGTCGATGTCAGACAGCTTTACCAGATTCATAACAATACAGACTATACAGAGCCAAATATCTATGGGGAGCTTCACTTAGGTAACCAAGACTCCATTGGTTATAATTCAGATGCTGAACTATATGACTAGGAAATGCAAAATTACGAAACACAAGCAAGAGGGTGCTGGACCATACAAAAAGTACACAAAAAACCCACCCGACAGTGCTTCGTTGTATCCATTATCCCCAAAATATTTGAAAAGAAAGTCAGGGAACGACCTACCTTACAACCAACCAGCTTACACACTACACAAATACCCAGGTATAAGGAGAGGGATTCCCCAGTCATGCACATTGAACAAGTATCTAAAAATATTGGAGAACATGGTAGACTTCAAAGCTTAGTGGAAACATTTACAGGTCAAGCAGCTAGGTGGTGGGACACCCATCAGACAAAATTGGAGAGCTGGACATCTGCTCCCACTTTCTTTGTCAAACGGTTTGGTGGTAAAAAGTTAACCCAGGGAGCTCAAATACCTATATTTATCCAAGGTCAAGGCCCAGAAGAACACATCCAGCTTTGTGAAAAGGAGTGGAGAAGACTTGGATATAAAGATGAGAGAGACTGGCCACATTTGTTCCCTTCAACCCTAGCCGGCTTACCCAATAAATGGTATAAGATGGAGGAAGCTAGAGGTGAAACCTTATTTTGGCATGAACTTAAAGAAAATTTTATTAAGGACTTCCAGTTCATACCTCAAAACGAAAAATTGGCTGGGACAGCACAACAAATCAAACAATTTCTCCAACCGATAGAAAAACAACCCTACAAAAACCATCGATAGATTAAGAACTGTAACAATATACAAACTGAATCTACATCATAGTCGACACGTTTACACTTAGAAAATGAACACATTGAAGGCAAGAGCTTCAGATGGAAGACCGACCACATTGAAACAACCAAACCGATCTACTCCATCTTGAAAGTTGAGACCACCGACAAACCAGACCTTAACAGAATGACTGTAGTCGACTTCCCTGCTACATTCTCACAGTTCAAAGAAGGAAGTCGGCCAATCAATGAAGCTAAAGCACCAGAGTGGCTAGATGCCAAAGTGAAAACTAAGGAGGTCGACATTTCAAATGACGACCGACCAAAAATAGCCAAGATTGGTGACTACTGGAATGAACAACAGACCACCGAAATAGTGAACTTACTTAGAGAATTCCAGGATGTCTTTGCAAGGGACTATAAAGACTTAAAAGGCTTGGTACAAGAGATGGGAGAAATGAAAATAGACACTAAACGTGATGTCCGGCCTGTCAAGAAAAGACCTTATAAACTAGCTCACAAGTACAAGGAGATAGTTAAAAAGAAAATTGATAACATGTTAGCAGCAGGGATCATTTACCCCATTGACCAGTCTGAATGGGCAAGTCCAATGGTCGTCCAGCCCAAGAAACATGACCCGACAAGGTTAATAATTTGTGTCGACTTTAGAGAGCTCAACAAAGTAACATTAACAGATCCATTCCCAACCCCCTATGCTGATGAAATATTGCATGAAGTTGCAGGACATGAATACTATTCATTCACAGATGGATTCTCAGGGTATAACCAAGTACCAATAGCAAAAGAAGATCAGAAGAAGAAAACATTTGTCTGTGAATTTGGCTCTTTTTCTTACAGAGTTATGCCTTTTGGGTTAAAGAATGCACCTGCAGTGTTTTCCTGAATTGTTGTCAAGACCTTCCAAGAATATATCTATAAGACCATGGCAGTATACTTCGACGATTTGACTATATACTCCACCTTAAAAGATCAATGCGCATGGCTCCGACTCGTGCTAGAGAGATGTCGACAGATTCAACTCTCCCTGAACATCAAGAAGTGTATCTTTATGACTCCTATAGGAATACTCCTAGGGCATATTGTCTATAAGGATGGTATCAAAGTCGATTTTTCCAAGATTAAAATCATCCTTGACCTGAAACCACCAATAAACCCTAAACAAGTTCGGGTGCTACTTGGCCATATAGGCTATTATAGGAAATTCATAAGACACTATTCAGACATGACATACCCTCTAGAAGAATTACTAAAAGAAGACCAAGAATTTAAGTGGATAGAGGAATGCCAAATCTCCTTCGATAAATTAAAAAGAAAACTGGTCGAAGCCCCCATACTCAAATTTCCAAACTGGTCGACAAAATTTCATGTGCATATCGATGCATCAAGAATCGCAATCGGAGCAATCCTGACTCAACCAGGGGATGACGGGATGGATTACCCTATAGTTTACAACAGTCAAAAATTAAATAAGGCTGAAAGGAACTATTCGACAACTGAAAGAGAAGCCCTAGGTATGGTCTTTGCCCTCCAAAAGTATCAACATTACCTATTGGCCAACCCCTTCACATTTTATACCGACCATCAAGCTCTGAAGTATCTTGTTAATAAACCCCTTCATCATGGAAGAATTTGTCGATGGCTACTCCTTTTTCAATAATTTGAGTTTGAAGTCGTTGTCCGACCAGTAAAGCTAAATGTCGGGCCCGACCATCTATCCCGCATAGACACAGGGGAGGAACCGAACGGAGTCGATGACGACTTGCCAGATGCACATCTATTCCGCATAGAAGCAGTCCTCGAAGAATTAGAAGAAATAGCTCAGTTCCTAGAGACAGGTCAGGCACCAGAAGGTCTGAACACCAAGAAAAAACAAATCTTAGCTATGAAGGCTGCACCCTACAGCCTCATCAATGGCCTTTTGTACAAAATGGGGTTAGACAACATTCTCAGGAGGTGTGTACTCGACCATGAACGAGACCAAATCATGCATGAAGCACACTATGGACCGGAAGGAGGACACTTTCAAGCCGATACAACTGCAAGAAAAATCCAACAATCAGGATTATGGTGGCCGACAATCCACAAAGATTACAAAAACTTCGTTAGTCGATGTGATATATGTCAACGACTTCGTCGACCTCTGCCGAGCATAGAAATGCCCTTGATATCTGTAAACCCTAGTCTCACATTCAAAATCTGGGCCATAGACTTCATAGGACCATTTCACATCCCAGCCAAACGATCAGGAGCAAGATATATTATCATGACCGTGGAATATGTCACTAAATGGGCAGAAGCCAAACCCGTCGATACATGTTCTGGTGAGGTAGCCGCTAAGTTTATCTACGAAAACATTATCACTAGATTCGGATGCCCACTCACATTGATTAGCGACCAAGGATCACACTTTATCAACAAAACCATCAAAAATTTGACCGACCAGTTTCACATCGACCACCGACGAAGCACCGCATATCACCCTTAGTCGAACGATGTGATCGAAGCTTTCAACAAAACATTGACAAAAGGGTTAACCAAAATATGCAGTACCGACAAAGACGAATGGGATGAAAAAATCCCTGCGGTCCTCTGGGCATACAGGACAGCATATAAATGGTCGACCGACCAAACCCCCTTTCGACTAGTCTATGGGCAAGAAGCAGTCGTCCCCCTACACTTCCGACAATAGACACCTCTTATTGCACAACTACTACATGTCGATGTCGAACAGGCAAGAAAGGACCGACTATTCCAACTCAATAAGCTATAAGAACATAGACTCATGGCTATCCAACACCAGAAAATTCACAAACAACAACAAAAAGCATGGCACGACCGTAACATCAAAAAAAAAAAACCTGTCGGTCAGCGACCTTGCTTTACTTTATAACAGTCGAGTCAAAGGAAAACCAAAGAAACTACATACATAATGGATGGGACCTTACATTATCGACGAAATACACCCCAATGGCTCGGTCCGACTAAAGACATTACAGGGCCTAGTATTTCGGAAGCTCATTAATGGAGCCCGACTTAAATGTTACAAAGCCTAAAAATAAAAATAAACCCATAAAATGGCCTTAAGCGTCAATCAAAACCCATAAAAATCTAAAAATGTCCAAAACAAAACAATACAATCAAACACAACAAACATGACAGCAACTCACTACTTCAATAACCGACATCATCATCTTCGACCATCCTCATCGACCAGTTTGACCGACCATTTTCACCTCCGACACCGACCGACGACCTCAAGAGTCCCATCACGCATTTATGGCCTTGAGCACCGCACACATTCCACCATTAAGTCCCATTTGAGTATTACAGCCGGACTGTCCAGTCCGCCATTAATACGTCCATCCCCGCACGCAAAAACACCCGCACCTATAAATATAAGACAGTCGAAGGGTCATCCACCACACCATTTACCCACAGAGCACCCACAATCTCAGTCGACTAAAAACCAAGAACCCTGTAACACCTTCGACCAACTCGACACAATGGCACCCAAACTGACCCGAGCAGCACCTAAGGAAAGAGAGCTGCAGGCAGAGGACACACCCTTGGTCCGCCAATTAAAGAACATTAAAAACGCTAAAGTCCAAGACGGCCAATGGCAGAAACTCTAGACAGAAATCCAAGAATGGGCCTATGTCGACAAAAAGATGACACAGGCCGCTGAGAAAATCCGGAAGAGCACCATCTTCAACTACCCTAACGCACCACTGATGGCAAGCTTTGGTGGGACGAAAGAAGCAGCGGTCAAATTCATTATCAGCCGGTACCACAACAGCCAATTCTACTTCGACAGGCCGATCGACATTACCGAGGATGTTATCTCACGACTTACTGGTCTATCCAACCAAGGCATCCCTGTACCAATTGGGATTAAAGAAGGGTTAGTCCAAGAGCTTACGGGCTCGCCGTCGGGAAAGAATTCCAAGGGGTTGATGATTGGATAGATCGCGACATGGACACCACAAATTGTGGCTAAAATCATTGCAATCACCCTTACATTAGTCGGTCGAGGCAGCGACCTCAAACTGGAGATGCTAGAGGCTGTCGACACAATTGCGACCGACGGTCGGATCTACTGATGGGGAGACTATGTTGTCGACATGGTCAAAACCATTTGCGAAAGATGCCAAGAGACAAGAGGTATGATCAAGTTCCCCTCTCTTATTCTCTAGATTTTCATGTATCATATCTGTCCAAAAGGCAGTCCAGTATTCCGGGAGCCGACCAGGTTCGAGATGAACCGATTTAAACCCTTCTCACAAAAAGAAACCCTGCATGAGCTGGCATAGGGGAAAGTCTTCTTGGAAAACTGGTTTCAACAGTTGAAGGTTCGCACGATGAGGTGGAGGGTGCCCCAGAACATCCGACGAAACCTCCCTGCAGACTCCCATATACAGTTAGAGCTTGATCACATGTCGGTCTGGTACATGCAAGGTCAGAACCCCAAATCCCAGGACCTCGACTACTATCCGACGGTCGATCAGATTTTTCGGGAGTTGACTTGATAGGCTCAGACAAGAATACAAACACCCGAGGCTACCAAACAGGTCGAATTCTCCATCACAGAGCCACTTACCGACCAGGAAAAAGAGGAAGACTACGAGCTTAACCTCTACATCAGTACATTTGTGTCGGAGGACACCCCGGTTGAGCCCACTAGTCGGGTACACATCATTGTCAAACCTCCGACTGCAAAGGTAGTCGACCCACAGCCGACATAACAACAATAACCAACAGTACAACCACAGCAACAAACAACCCCTCCGGCTCCAGCAACTGTCGACCCAAGTCAAATACCGATAGGTGAAGTCGAGGATGCCGACCCGGAATATGCTTTATCCAAAAGCATAATTAAGAAGCTGGCCAAGGAGATAGCTGTCACCAGAAAGAGAATCAAGGCCCAAAAACTACAACAAGGCAAGGGTAAGTGCAAGCTTCTTCTTGCTGACTCGTCCGACGATGAGGAGGAGCTAGTAGCCGCGGTCGTCGACATTGTCGAGGACGCCGCTGCAAATAAAGTATCAGTTGAAACTCAGTTTCAACGGTATCTGGACGCAGGAGCTTCGGAGGGTCGGCCAAAGAAAGCAAAAACGACACCGACGCCTAAAAACGTTGTCGACCTTGAGTCAACCCCTCCACCCCCATCCTCGACACCCGTAGTCGAGGAGCAAGCATCAGTACAACAATCGTTCAGTCTTCACAACGTATATCAAAGAGAAATCTCGGAGACAGTCAAAGCTAAGGTCGACCAGGACGCTGAGCTTAAATCTTTCTTCGCGACGCTGCCTACACTGTTTCAGTTGGCCCACAAAATACAAACAACAGCTCCTCTCTATGCAAGCAAAAATCCCTATGCAAACGTTACGACAACATTCACCCGAAACCAACAAGGCGACGTAATTGGAGCATCACAGTCTATCACAGAGCCAATCAACCCCGACGCCCAGGACGACCTACCCACTACACCTTCGGAAGCAGGTATCTCTTCCGACGAAAGCCCACAACACACTTTAGCCAACCCATCTACCCCTGTTCATTCCCCCACCTCACTGCCACCACCACCGCCACCTCCTCCACCACCACCGGACTCACAGCCAGACCTGCCACGACCACCTACATCTTCACAGCCGAAAGTGGTCATACCACCCCCCCAATCAGATAAACCCTCGACTTCGATACTGCCAACCACAGACCCACCCTCCACCGCTGCAGATACACAAGAGAAAGTGACCGACACATAAAAGAAGAAGAAATACCATCATCCATGGACGTCCAGCCTACAGATCAGCTTAAGGGATGCCCGCTCGTTGACCGACACTGAGGTCGGCCAACTCCTCAAAACCGTGGCCAAAGAAGCAAAGCTAAGGATGGCTCGAAAAAATAAAGAGCTTACAGCCAAAAATGCAGAAGAATTCGAGTTTCTCGGCAAATGCAGAGCTCTAGCACAGATCGTGATACCAGGCCCTGTCGAAGTCGACACAGATTGACCACTTGAAAGAGCATACCAGCTCTTTGAGACTATGGTATCGACCGTCCAGGCCCGGATGCAAGAGACTAAGGAAGAACAAAAGGAGGAAACTACTCGACTGCTCCTAGCACAGCACACTACCTTCTCAGAGGCCTACAAGGTGCTCCAGGACCACATGGAGGAATCTGTCGTCACAGAAGAAGTCTTACGTGACTGGCCTACTCATTATGGGCAGGTCTATCAGCAGACAAGGCATTCAGGCTTTGGAGGGCAGGAAAACGACGGAGGCAGCACTCAGACAGACCATAGAGGAACAGATCGTGCTGGAGACCAACAAGCAGCAGCAGCTGGAACAAACAGCTCATTAGTGGGTCCAACATGCTCTTCCAAACCTAGAAAAGGTCGATGTCATATGCCCCCAGATGAAACGACTCATCGACGCAGAATAAGAGAAAAACCAAGCTTTAGGCCCCAATATAGAGAAAATCGCAGAAATCCCCATTTCAGAAAAGATGTCAGTCCTATCAAATTTAACAACATTAACGATCGACATCCAAAAAGCTTTACAAAGTTGGACGGATTTTCAGCATCTCGCCATCACAGCTCCAGCCATTGTCAAAGTCTACGTCCAGAAGAGACCGACCATCCGTCTGCACAGTCCACAACAATAGCATGGTCCAATGGTTCGACATAACTTCAATTTTTGTACCTCCCTGTTTCTTCAGGACGAAGAAACGTTTTGTTCGTGGGGGAGATGTAGAAGGAGCAAGTCGACGAAGTCGACTTGAACGAAGACCGACTTAGTCGATCAGCCGACTAAGTCGATGGGCCGACTTAGTCGATCAGCCGACTAAGTCGGTTGGCCGACTAATTAGAAAGACTAGGTCGGCTAACTAACAGTCGTGTTGGTTCACCGAACCGACAGGTAGTTATTTTGTAACTGTTTGTAAATTGTATATATTAGGCTGTTGAGCCAAGCAAGAACGCAGTTCAGTTCTCTGCCTTGTATGAACTCATTGCATTAATATAATCTGTTATCCTATCTGTTCTTGTCTCTTGTGTCTAAGTTATAGTTATGTTTTAGTATGTATTATTGGTAACCTTATGTGATCTGTGAGATTACAACAGATATCACTAAATCATATCATAATATACAAAAGAAAAATTGTTTTATTATGAGGCTTATTCATTATCCGCGTTAATCCCAGATATCTACAAATAAGTCTTTGTACAAAACCAGAACTTCTACTTAGTTGTTGATTGGCACTCCTAGGCCCCACACAAATATCGATTCTTATTATTTGTCAGAGTTAAAAATAATTCTAGATCTATCACCCGTGTAAATATCAATTTTAATTACATATATCAATTCTAAATTATTAACCATATATATATCAAAATAAAGATTTAACCATTTTTCATAATTAAAATTCATAAATATTAATTTTGATTATGTAAATGAAATATTGTTACCTTTCTATATAACTAACCGAAGATTTGGCCCTTTTAAAAAAAATGCGATGATTTAAATTAACAAATCAGTGGCCTATTCTATTCTTATATAGATGTAATATGCACAACCTATCGTATGTATGTAACAGGGTAGTTGCAATATAAACCAATGACTTATGAAAATATCCATCTCAAATTATAAATAAAATTAATTTTGTGTGTATTTAAGAGGATACAATTAATTTTGTGTTATAAATACAATTAATTTTGTGTGTATAAGAGGATAGGAATAGTTGGTTGGTTTTAGAGTAAGATTTTAAAATTAATTTTGTGTGAATTTAAGAGTATAAAATTAATTTTGTGTGTATTTAAGAGGATAGGAATAGTTGGTTGGTTTTAGAGTAAAATTTTAATTTTTTTTCGAATTATTAAGAGTTTGTCTTTTTTAGGATTTACTAAAATAAGTTAATAACTCAAGACCCAAAGATAGTTGACAAGAGTAAAAGTCTGCCCCTTAGGAACTACTATTTTTTCTTGAATAATAATAATAAGCCAATTTACATTTGCTAATAACAACCATTAATAACTGTGTTCAATGCCAACTAAATTAAAATAGATTTTACTATCTTTTTAAAAATCATAAAAATTAAAGAAATATATATATATATATATTAAACAGGTTTGGTTTAGGATTGGATTCAAGTTAAACGTAGAACGAGAGAATATAAAATACATTTTTATGTGGAATTTTGGCGTATGCTAGCCACCGATTTCATACTACAATTCTTAGATAATGTTAACATAATGGAACATATATCTGAAAGGTTTATAAAATCCTTAATTTTAATAATTCAACTCATCCACGTTGATTATTTCAAATTGAATAAGTCGCGAAGATATTTTAAAATGGTTGTAAGCAGAAATCTATATTTTTATCGTCCAAGTTGGTGACCTAATTCATAAGGAGATAAAAGTCATGTTTAATGCATTTAGTGTTATTTTAAAAAATGTTAATATTAATATTTAATTCTAATTTTAAATTTATTAAATATTAAAATAATTTTATTTTTATTATATATATATATTAAATTCAAATAAAATAAATTTATGTTTATTCAACATTAACTTAAATTTTTATATATTTTTAATTTAAATATATTTTCTATTTTTTATGGTCTTTAGTATTTTTAAATTTATTAAATAATTCTTAGTTAAAATAAATTACTATGCTTATCTAAATTGTTTAATTTGTTTTAATATATTATTTTTATGTTCAAAAAAACTTAATTATTTAATTTGTTTTAAAATATTATTTTTATGCTCAAAAAGTCTAAAGAGGAGTTTTTCTAGCTTGCTGTAATTTTGAGGAGTTAGAAGGTTAGAGAGGTCAATGTTGGATCAAAGATTATGGAACTTAGATCTAATGCGGGTGTAGCCAAGGCATTATAGGAGAGTGATTTTCATCTTCAACATGCATACACTCGCAAAGAACATTTTAAGAGAAAGCCATTTTCAACTGATGGAAATCCTTATGGTCCACGAAGTTTTAGGGGTTGTCCAGTTCAAAGTTACACTAGGAAATTCATAAGAGTTAGTTCTAATCTTAACAATATTTTATTTTTCCTTAAGCTTATTACAATAAAATCTTAACGAAAGATAATTTTGATCTTTAATAAAATATGATAATTAATTTTTTTTCATGTTTTAAAAGTTTTTGTTAAATATATATTTTAATAATCCCTAGTTTTTTGTTGGTAAATAAAAAGGACATATTGATAATAACAATTGGTTGCATGTCGCTCTTACAGAGTTCAAGGTTCAGTATGCACTTATAAAAACAAAACATCGAAACATCTCCAAACTACATTGGGAGGGACTCCAAACAATGGCTCATGCCCTCTCTTCAACCAGGCTAAACTTCTTATGCTAACTAAAATCTAAAAACACATAGAAATGCATAGAAATGCTGAAAAGCACTCTTATCGGCACCGCTTTAGATAGGAGCTTGTCCACAATCCTCGACACCTTCACTACCCTCCTCTATGCTTTTACCCTTCCCCGCGTCCTTCTGCCTCTTCAGAGCCGCATCCTTCTCCACCTGACTGCTCTGGTTCCAGTTTTGGCTGGTGTGTCTAGCTTCATCTGACTGCTGATTAGGGCATAAAATTTCAATCCCATCTTGGTTGCAATTAGATCTATCTTCCGGTGCATCAGGCGTTTTCCCTAGTGATGCTCCTTCCAAGCCTGAACTGGCTCCTAGTCTCTGTGTTGCTTGCCCTCACCATCCATGGCTACATGACCCATGAGATTTTTCATGACCCAGTACACCATCAACACCATTGTTAGATAAAATGCAGTTATGTATTTGTGATTTTTTCTATATCTAGACATTTCGTTTGAACAACTCCTATGTGGTAGGATCCGATCCACCTTTATTGGATCTAGTTTAACTTATCAGTTTTCTATATATGTAACCTTTATTCTTGAATACAATTGAGTTGAGTGTTTCTCCTCCTATCTGTTTGAGCGAGCCTTTGTGCTATGTTGGTTTCCTTCTTGGTTTCTCTAATTCGGTATTAGAGCCAAGTTATGGGCTGCTGTGAGGAAACCATAAATTGTTGTGAGTGAGCATGTGTGGAGGAGCTCCCTGCCTGATTGCCTGTCTAGAATTGGTGAAGTATCAGAGGCGTATTCTCAGCTGAGTGAGGGAGATCACTGGAGTTTGTTTGCTAAAGGAAGACGTCCAAAAGAGAATTGCTACCAGACTTAAATTGCTGCCAGACTTAAATTGCTGCCAGACTTAAATATATCACTGCCAGACTTGGTTCGGGAGCTTATATTTTCTTTTCTCACGTGTAAAGAATTTTCTCCCTCACTTATAAAGAATTACAAAGCAACGTGTAATTTTGTCTTTTTTCCACCGTGTAATTTTTGTTTTGAAAGTCTACGTTGGGTATTTTTTCTATTCGACGATGGGATTTCACGCCGACACTTCTCCCATCACCCCTAGTGTGCCGACGACGCCTCTGTGGGTGTAGATTGTGCGCCAACAGTGCTGAAGAGCAAAAGGAAAGGAGCGTCGGTGATCCCTTCCTTAACCTATTTTTTTTTCGATGCGTGATTCGGCCTCACTGTGGTTTTGATCGACGCCGAATCTGGGCAAAAACTAGAGCGCTGAGTTGTTTCCTGGTGTGACAGTGAAGAGGTGACATAAATTTTCTTTTCTCTCATGTCTGGTTGAAATTATTTGTCGTTCAACACTGTAAAAATGGCTGACATGTCCCTTGTTGATTTATACATTATTGAAGCATCAAAATTGAATGGGGAAAATTATATAAATTGGAAATTCATTACTTGAAGCTCTTAGTTTGTGGCCGATTGTGAAAGGGGATGAACAAAAGCCTACAGATCCATTGTCTCTCTCATATTGGAATTCGTGGGAAACCCAAGCAAAGGTGTTGATTCGTCTGTCTATAAAAGACAACATTGTACCTCACATCAGAAATTCCAAGACGTTCAAAGACACATGGGACAAATTGAAAGGTTTGTATGAGACGTCTGACTCTTATAGAATCTTGTTTTTATAGACCAAATTATTGTCTATCAAGATGGATGTGAATGAAACTATGAATAAATACCTCTCCCGCATGAAAGACTTTCGAGATAATCTGGGTGAGATAGGTGAAGAAGTATCTAGTACTGATCTGGTATCTATCACATTAAAAGGTCTATTGCCAGATTACAAAATATTCATCTCAAGACTTGTAACAAGACAACACCCTCCTACATTTACAGAGATCGGCAGAATCCTGATACAAGAAGAAGAAAGAATGAATATGTACGAGCCTGAATCTCAGACTTCATATCAGGTGTTGATGGCAAGAGGTAGATACCCACATAGAGGAAATCACTAGAATCCACACAAATGCAAGTTTTGTACAAGACACAGAGGTATGTGACGCAATGACTCTAGTGCTAATAAAGAGGTTGTATGTCATTATTGTGGCAAATCAGGTCACATAGCTAGAGATTGTTTTAAAAAGATAAAAAATGAGTCAAACAACATATATAGAAAACATAATGGAAATTATGTTATAAAAGACACCTCGGATGTCAATGGATTTAAAAACCTAAGACTGTTTATATCTAAACATGCTTTGTCTACTGAGATGGATGATGAAAATGCATGGTTCATAGATTCGGGTGCATCTGCCCACATGTCCTGTAATAGGGATTGGTATGATGAGTATTATGAAAAGTATGATGGCACACACATCTATCTAGGTGATAATAGGTCTCACACAGTCCTAGGTTATGGAGTGATAAGTGTTAACCTACCTAATGGACAATTTAAATCGATACATAATGTGATGTATGTCCCAGGCATAAAAAATAATCTAATATATGTTTCTGCTATCACCGATAATGATATGAAATTTAAATTTGATAAATATAAGTTCCAAGTCAAAGATGTCCAAGATCATTACAGGGTTATAGCGACAGGATCCAGACTTGGTGGATTGTACAAGCTGGATGCAATCAAGGGAAACCATCAGGCATTAGCAACATCAACTATTTCAGATGTCAAATTGTGGCATCAAAGGTATGGACACCTCAATCATAATGATCTCATGTTATTATAGAAAAATTCTATGGTTGAGGCTCTTCTTGTCATAAAAAATGATAATATTGAATGTGTTGCATGTGCACTCGGAAAACAACACTGAAATGAATTTCCTAACCATGAAGAGAAGAGACAGACTGAACTCCTTGAACTAATACACACTAATGTATGTGGACCTATGCATACCAGATCACTTGGTGGTGCATGGTATTTTCTGATATTTTTTTATGACAGATCCAGGTTCACATGGGATTACTTCATCAAAAGGAAAAGTGATGTATTCGAATACTTCAAGGAATTTAGAATCAAAGTAGAGAAGAAGACAGGAAAATACATTAAAATCCTCAAATTAGACTAATGTGGTGAGTTCACTTCTGGAGCTTTCAGAAGATACTGTACAGAAAATGGAATCCAACAGCAATTCACAGTCACTGATACACCTCAGCAAAATGGAGTTGCTAAGAGGAGAAATAGAAAACTGGTGGAATGTGCTCGCAGCATGCTCCAAGGTAAAAACATTTATAATGGCTTTTGGGATGAAGCAATTAATACTGTTGTGTACTTAAAGAATAGGAGTCTAACAAAGAAACTAGAACTTCAAACCCCCTTTGAAGTATTCCATGGCTATAAACCTAAAATTAGTCATTTAAGAATATTTGGTTCTAGGGATTTTGCACACATACCTAGAGATGACAGGCGAAAATTGGATGCAAAATCCATTGAATGTGTCTTTGTTGGCTACTGTGATGATCAAAAAGCATACAAACTGTTTCATCCTAGTTCACACAATTGATTTCTAGTAGAGATGTTGTATTTCATGAAAATACAGATATGTGTAACAGGATGAATAACGTTAATGAAGAACCGATCCCAAATGAGCATGTCAAAATAGATAAAATTCTTCAAAAAGTGTAGGATCAGCAGCAGGTGCAACAACAACAATAGGTTCAGGAACATGAATCAAGCATGAGTGATACTACCTCAGATGATGAAACATCAGAAGACAAAAGAATCATGGATGGAACTCCAGCAGGTACTATAGTACCTAGAAGTTCAACTCATCAAAGTCATCCTCTAGTAAAGTTTAGAGATTATGCCTTGATGACTAGTATAATGAATGTCATAGAGCCATTAAATTATGAACAAGACAAAGATAAGGAAGAATGGGTAACTACAATGAATGAAGAATATAATTCTATTATGAGAAACAAAACTTGGGATTTAGTATAATTACCCAAAGATAAAGAACCCATAGGATCAAAATGGCTATTCAAATATAAACTTAAAGCAGATGGTAGTATTGACAAGTTCAAGGAAAGATTAGTTGCAAAGGGTTATTCTCAACAAGAGGGGA
This sequence comes from Pseudotsuga menziesii, assembly GCA_001517045.1. NCBI lineage: Eukaryota > Viridiplantae > Streptophyta > Pinopsida > Pinales > Pinaceae > Pseudotsuga > Pseudotsuga menziesii. Next base: position 1,719,248 of record LPNX010334389.1, on the reverse strand, counting down.
TTGACTTTGAAGAGACATATGCACCAGTAGTTAAGTTAAACACTATCATATTGTTAGTTGCATTACCTATTAAACATAACTGGAGAATACGCTAGTTAGATGTCAAAACTGCTTTTCTAAATGGTGATTTAAAAGAGGAAGTATACATAGTGTATCCTAAAGGATTTGAGCAGCTTTTGTGCAGGTTAAATAAATCTATGTATGGACTGAAACAGGCTCCTAGATCATGGTATATCAAGATTGACACTTTCTTCAAACAACAAGGGTTTCTTAAAAGTAAAAATGATTCAATCTTATATATTAAAGAAGATGAAAAGGGAAATGTTGGCTTGATATCCTTATATGTGGATGATCTTATCATTATAGCTAGAGCATATCAATTAGTTGTAGATATTAAAAGTAATTTGTCATAATAATTTGAAATGAAAGACCTTGGTGACTTACATTATTGTTTAGGCATTGCTTTTTGGAGAGAATCTAGTAAAACATTCATCACTCAAAGAAAATATGCAAGGGAAATACTTGACAGATTTCAAATGAGTGCTTAAAAATATGTATCCACTCTGGACCAAAATGTCAAATTATACAATAGCGATGGATCTAAAGAAGGTGATGGTACTTTGTATCGTCAACTAGTGGGTGGTCTAAACTACCTCACTACTACAAGGCCAGAGCTATCATATTCTATTAGCATCCTTAGTCAGTTCTTAGCTAAGCCATGCGAAACACATTAGAAAGATTCAAAGCAGGTCCTAAGATATTTAAAAGGAACTGTTAATTATGGTATTTTATATACTAATGTATCTGATGTTCAGTTGACAGGTTACTCTGATTCTGACTGGGCAGGCAATCTCGATGACAGAAAATCCACTTCTGGATATGCTTTTAACATTGGTTGGGGAGTCATATCATGGACCGGTAAGAAACAACCAACTGTTTCTTTGTCATCCACGGAAGCTGAATATAAATATTTAATTAGTGCTACTTGTGAAGCCATTTGGTTGAGGCAAATTCTTGAATATGTTGGAACACAACAAAAACAAGCTACCAGAATCTAGTGTGACAATCAAAGCTCAATTAAGCTGGCACACAATCGATTCGATCATGCCAGATCCAAACATATTGAGCTACAACATCATTTTGTCAGAGAAAATATTGAGTCTCAAGAAATTGAACTCATCTATTGTAATGCAAGTGAGAATGTTGCTGATATTTTTACTAAACCAGTTGGAAGGATCCACTTTGAGGATATTAGGAAGAAAGTAGGTATTGTCAAAAATCCATTTTTGCATTAAGGGAGGTTGTTATATAATGTAGTTTTGTATTTGTGATGTTTTCTATATCTAGACATTTCGTTTGAACAACTCCTATGTTGTAGGATTTGATCCACCTTTATTGGATATAGTTTAGCTTATCGGTTTTCTATATATGTAACCTTTATTCCTGAATACAATTGAGTTGAGTGTTTCTCCTCCTATCTGTCTAAAAGATCCTTTGTGCTCTACTGGTTTCCTTCTTGGTTTCTCTAATTATCATGTCATAGTTCGAATCCCTCCCCATAGTGTTGCCCAGGTCAATCACCCATTCCTCCACTTCTGAGCGTATTTCCTCCATGGGAATTGTCTGGACCTCTCCACATAACTCCTTTTCGATAGCCTCAATTTTGTCGTGAACCACCAAAGGGATACCGTCAAGGAAGAAATTAGTCACTATTCTAGCCTAGGATTGAGCCTGGGTGACTCTTCCCCCATCTCCTCTCATTCTGCTACTAGCGATCCCTTTCCCTCCACAACCCCTAGACTCAGAAGCCAAACCATCTCTAGCACAACCTTACCTCTTTGGCACCCTTTTTGCGTTAAGAAGGTGATTTCTAGATGGAACAGGAAGAATTATGATAACATACCTTGTTCTTTTCGTATTCAGAGGGTTCTCACTAGGAATAATAACAACTACCTTAACAAGGATGCGCAAAATGTGTTTGGCAAGGCCTCATCCGTGGATTTGTAATATAGCAGGAACACCCATAATTACCATATATGGATGGAGCCTTACACCTCCCGTACCATCCTTTTTTCCTTTGTTTTCGATACCATTCCCAGTATTCTACATGATGGATATCTTAATCACTTGGTGTGGAGACTGGAACATATCCTTCCTAAATCTCTTCATTCGTTGGTAACCGTACTTTTTTGTATCATGGGAAAAAGTGGGTGGTCCTTTCCTTGTCCTTGTTCTATCATTGTTGCAGGATGATCGACACATATGTCATGCCTGTTTGATGCTAGCTACCATGGTTAAGCGTCACCTGTATGTTCGATTTTACATGTCCCTGCACGGATGCACGATTTTCACTCACTAGGTGTCGACATTGGTCCACCCACGCTTCTCCCTCAAATTCATACAACTTTCCCTCTCTGAGGTCTTGACCTCCCTCCACCCCTACATTGGCCATGAGGTCAACAACCTTATTGTCCTCCCTCCTAACGTGGCTAAATGACAGGGTTGAGCATGTGGTGGTAAGACATCTCAAAGTTTCCAGTATGCTCAAAAGACACCAACTGGTGATGAATTTTTCTGCTTTTTGTCTATGGAAATTTTTATCGCCATCTGGATGATGAATTTGGAATCTCCCTCAATAGTTACCAGAAACTGGGCCTCTCTGGAAACTGACCTGAGGCTTTGGATAATACCTTCAAGCTCAGCTGAGTTGCTAGTATTAGTCCTGATGGCACCATTTTAGATTTTCATAATAAAACTTGTTGCATCCTTGCAAACTCCACCATATCTAGTTGTGCTTGGGTTTTCCCTTGATGCTCTATTAAAATTCATCTTGAAAGATCCTAACTGTGGTGTAGACCAAAAGTTTGGGTTGGACGATTGGTAGATTGGTATTTTTTTCTGCAACCCTTCTAGGTCGTTCATGCCTAACCCCCATCCTGCAGCTATTCGAGCTTCCACCTCCATGAAATCCTTGTCACGCTCTCACCATTACTTATTTCAAATTGTCTCTTGAAGGTTATGAACTAGCCTCTTCTAGACGTCCTCTTTGTTGGATTTCTTGTCCCTGAATATGTGAGTGTTTCTTTCCTTCCATAGAACCCATAATAGCATCCATGGGAACATATTCCATATCATGCCCAAGATCACGTTTTTGAAGGATTTCAAGTTCCATTCTTTGAGGGTTTGATCTGACTGTCCCCTTACTTTGTCACTTCTGTAGAATATTATCACTTCCCTATCCCATATGGTGAGGAGAAGGGGCATCCATCTAGGAGGTGATTCATTATTTCTTCTTCACTAAGGCATAATGGGAATTATAAGGGGTCGCACATCCCCTTTTTGTTGATATTATCCCCTGTCAAGATCCTTCTTTTTTAACACCATCTAGTTGAAGGTGGTTGTTTTTCCATGGGTTCATATTCCATACCTTCCACCATATTTCCTGTCACTCTTCCCCTACTCTGGTCTTAATGTCGTAGGCCTCCTTGCTGCTGAGAACTCCCTTCGGTAGGTATCCCAATCTTATCTTGTTTGACCCTACCTTCCTGTGGATATATCTCTCCTTGAGGATGGCCATGAGGGCTTGAGTCTCTTCATTGATCGTTAAGGCTTTCCCAACACTCATGCTCCTGCCATTTCCTATAATCACTTATTGTGTTTGTTTCCTCCCAGTATTGCCACACTTTAGTTTTTCCTTCTCTTATTCTTCTTTCCCTTATGTCTTACCATCTGGGATCTTCCCCTAATTTTGGACACTGATTCCATGAGTCATCCCAAAATTTCGCCACCCGTCCATCTCTAATTTCTCAAAAATTGTGGTCTTGCACCAGTTTATTATTACTTTGGGCCTTCATCCATATGTGTGACCCGACTTTCTCTTCATTGAATCTGACTAGGTCACAGGTTAAATTTTCTCATGCATACTTCACATGCCATAATCTCTCCCATGGTTCTGAAGTTTGATTACATCACTTCCACCATATTTTTGCACCTTGAATCCCACTCACCACTTCTGGGTCCCTTATACCCAAACCCCCCTTGTCCTTAGGATGACAGATTTTATCCCACCCCACCAGGGAAAATTTGGCTTTCTCTTCCCTGCCCCTCTAGAGGAATTCTCTTTGAATATTGTGGATTTCCTTAATGACCACCTTTGGGGATGACAAAATTGAAAAGAGATAGATTAACATGTCCTACAAGAATTATTTGACTAAGATCAATTGACTTGGGAGGTTTATAGGTCTCAGAGTCCAACCCATGAGCTTCTTCCTCATTTTGTCAATCATATCCTGCCACAAAACATTCCCGATGGTCCCTTCTACTAGCGACGCTCCTAGGTATTTTGATGGAAAATAACGTTTTGTGAATCCTAGGATCCACAATATGTTCCTTTGGGTAACCTTTTGGGTATTGAAGAATAAAACCTGATATTTTTTTGGGATGAATTTGAGCCCATATGCCTTAGAAAACAATGTTAGACTTCTCTTGAAGGTTCATGCTTCATGGACTGAAGGGTGCCCCATTAACATTGTGTCACCATGAACTGTTGATGAGTTTGTTTTTCCATCCCTCTATGGAGATTTAACCCCCTAACTTCCCTTCTGGATGTTTGGTCTTGAATTAACCTACTTATCCCTTCTGCCATTACGATGAAGAGGAATGGAGATAGGGGGTCCCCTAGACGTATTCCCTAGGTTGGACTCATAATTTGGGTGGGCGAGCCATTCAATAGGATTGAGTAGAATGAAGAAGTAACCATGTTCATGGTCCACTCTATCCATTCTATTCTGAAACAAAAATCCCTTAACATACCTCTCATGTATTTCCAACTTAGCTTATCATATGCTTTGGCTATGTCCAATTTTACCAACATTCCTGGTTTTTTGGTGGTTTCCAGACAATGAATGGTTTCGTGGACCAAGATGATTCCATCTAAAATTTTTCTGCCTATAACAAATTCTGACAACTTCGGACTAATCAAGATTGGGAGAACTATATTTAGTCTATTGGCTATCACTTTTGAGATGATTTTGTAAATAACATTGCACAAGGAAATGGGTTTGAACTTTCCAGGAGTGTCGACTCCCTCCACCTTGGGTATGAGGGTAAAGAAAGTCGCATTAAAATCCCTCAAGAATCCCTGAGATTTTCGAGATTCGTCCACTATTTCCAACACTTCCTATTTTATCAGATCCCAAAAAATATGGAAGAAGTTGGTCATGAAGCCATCTGACCCTGGCGCCTTTCCAAGCGCCATTTGATTCTTTAAATCCTCCACCTCCTGAAGGTCAATGGGCTCTAACAACATCTCATTGTGCTCTTGGGTGACTATGCTAAGGATGAGTTGGGTGATTTTTTCTATATCCTGTTTCCTATCGGCTTGGTCTTCAGTCATAATTCTCCTGAAGTGTTGGACCAGTTTTTCTTCTATTTACCCCCTAGTTTCTACCTATCCCCCACCATTCTTACTTAATTTGTGAATCTTCGACCATTGTCGATTTTGGATCACTATGCTATGGAAGAATTTGGTGTTATGCTCTCCTTCCTAAAGCCATTGGTTTCTTGACTTCTGTTTCTAGAATATCTCATCTTGTCTTTCTTGGACTTCGAGCTGAGTGAGAAGTTATTTCTCTTGTTGTATAATTTATTCTCCATACCTGCCCTCCATACCTATTCTTTGAATCTAGGATGTTGGTCATCCTTTTCTTTTCCTGGAATATGTTTCCAAAGTCTTATTTATTCACGTGCGGATCCTAGCTTTCAGAGCCTTTGACTTCTGCTGGAATTCATACATCCCGATCCCTATGGGAGTGACCATCTCTTGCCACCACTTCTATATCAAGGCCTCAAATTATTTATGTTCGATCCAAAATTTCTCAAATCTAAACAGTTTTATGATTGGGTGGTCAGATCAATCCCATTGCAGGCATATAGGCTAGTGGTTCGATCAAGCAGTCGAGAGGACACTGGCTGACATTTCTCCTATTCCTCTAGCTATGTCCTCTGAAACAAGGAATATGTATGTTCTATATTCCACATGGTGTGTAATGTCTCAAATTTTTCATTGGGTCACAATGGACAAATCACATTTTCCATATTCATGAAAGTTGTCAAAGGGATGCTAAAAGTCAAATAATTGCGAAGGATGAAAATCACTAGTTTCCTAGGTTGGGGGTGGAAGATTTGAGATTTGGAATAAGGGGGATAATAAATTATGTTTAGAAATTAGAAGAGGATAAATATGTAATAATTTATCTTATTAAATAAATAAAAGATAAAATTGAAATGGCTATGGAGAATGGAGACCCATGGAGACTATGGGGCCCACTCAAGCTAGAATTCCTATGTTAAATGGCATCCTCCTCTTGTAATTTCGAATCTATGGGAAGCATAATGTTTTGGGATGGATTATGAGGTTAATATAATTGTACATATATTTCATAGGCTTAATTTGGGATTAATTGTAACTTACATGGGAGAGGAAGAGCCAAATGGGAGTTTCATGGACACTTGGCTAGATTCCCCTTACATTTATGACATCTATGACACCAATGATGGAGATTCTATGACAGTTATAACACAAGTCAGATATGAATTCTGACATACTGACATTTTAGGACTGAATAGAGCATCTTAGAGGTTGAATTTTGGAGTTGGAGAAGGCCAAGAGGCTCCTACTCAAATTTGGGAGAAGAGGGAAGGTGAAGAGAGAGGCCACATGGCATAGCATGAGCAGCCACACCAATTCGACTTGGATTTGGTTTATGGATGTATTTGGAACATTATAAGACCAATAATTTTTATAAAATATAGGTATCATCCATGAGAAGAATCTTTTTCTCATTTGTGAATTGTGAGAGCTAGTGGATGACTAGTTTTCTTGCTTAAGCCAATTTCGAGGGTGAAAGATTCCCATCCTAGTTGATGTTTGGAAAGGGAACTTAAGTATTTAATGGAGATTTAATTGAGTCTTATTTTTAGGTGAAATCTACAGGAATTTCATGGACATCTCAATATCATCGTGTTCTTCCATTCATCTCAAGTTTTCTCACCATATTTTAGCTCTATGGAGTGAGGCGCACTTGGTGAGCTATTAATCTCTTTGAGGGAGATTATCTTGCTCTAGTATTTATTATTCTGATGTAAATTATATTTTATTTAATTTCATGAATCTATCAAGTCTAAAATATAATATATCTCATGTATTATTGTCCAATATTGAAGAAACAGTGCCATTTCCCCAATACCTTGTTGTAAACTCTTGCAATCTTGATGGAATCGAATATATGTGTCCACCATTGATGATTTATGAATGAATGAAATTTCATTAATTTATAATATGGTATTCATGTTTATTAACCAAGAATTTTTGGCCATTGGGTCGAATTTCACATCATTTGGAGCAAACTACATCTCATTTCCCCAAGGGTCCAAAAGTAGTTTTTTATATCTGATTGAATGAAGTGATAACAGCCATGGGAGTTAAATTTGTTATACATATGAGTCTCTTATAATGTCTTATACACATAACCTGATTCAATTTAAGAATTTTAGTGGGTTTCTGCACATTTGGGAAGCCATTTCTACCACTTACCCCGGGGGGATTTGAGCCCAAAATTGCCATGTAAAATCATCCATCTTGTTCAGAATTTAGTACAAACTTGAAGAACTGTTTGGAGGGCCATAATACACCCATAAAAATTAAAATTAAGTTATTATATCAGTCATACACCTTCTCTGAATATTTGGGAGCAATTGGGCTGATTTGGAGACTAAGACACTAAAACTAGTCAAGAGCCAAAATTGTGAAAAAATTGGAAAATTGGGCATTTTAATAAAATTTCCTAGAAGGGGACATTACATGGTGCAATCCACCTCGTCGATTGTTCCAAGTGTACCATATTTTTCTATTATCCATGTCAACTAGATGAATTTTTCCACAAAGTCTCTAAAAGCTTCATGGAATCTATCCATACTCCTCCACCCTCCCTTCTTTTCTCCCACTGAGGTTATCAGGTTGAAATCCCCACCCACTGTTGAGCCGCAAAAATACCACATTTTATTCATCATTTCACATACTATTTATCACCTTATTCCTATTTTATCCTTCCATAAAACCATTAATATTCACCACTTTCATAATAAATATGGGTTTATATTACCATTTTCCAAATCATTTATTTTTGAGTGAATTTGTGGTTAATTATTGAGAAAAATAACATATTTTAATTATACTTTAAAGTTGGATGATTTTGGTGATGTTTACAAGTATATTTGAAGACTTTAACAAGCTCAAAAGTGACCACCTAGCCTCAGATTCGAATTTCATCTTCTAGATGTGAGCTAACTTCAAGGAGAAGACCATGGAAATGTGGAGAGAATATCTCATCCAATATTTGTTGGAGAATTTTGAGGGATGAGTTGTAGATTTGTTGAGGATTTTGAGGGATAAGTTGAGAGAATAGTGGATCTGTAATTATGATTAGTTATCTTGAATTCATGTATAAATAGGAGGGCTCTCTCCTGATTTTGGTTAGAGGCTTCTCTAGTGATTTGGTAGTAGAGAACTGGTTCATCTTTTTAGATAGTCATGGATTTGATCCCATTGTAATAGATTTCATATTTCAATAGATAGTTTGATCTCTTCATATTTTGATGTCTTGGCTATGAATTAGTTGTGTTGATTTTATGTGAGCTCGCAAGTTAGTGTCAATTGCTTTATATCAGTTTATTTTATGCAATTTCATGTTTTTTGCAATTAGATTTCTTTTCATGTCATTTCTTGTTTTTGCAAGCTTAATTAAATTTCAGTCGCGCGTTAATTTCAGTTGTAGATTAAGTTAGCAATACTCTGCCCCTGGATATATTTTGTTTGTACCTCACAAGTTTACGCTCTCTCCAGGTTGACAATTAAATCGTTGGATATATGTTATAATTTTTTTAATATTTTCCTCAACACCCACTATCCATGTACTATTTCCTATTTGTCCTTTTATCCAACCCAAGAACTATATAAAAGTAGGTTTATGTGGGAAAGAACTCGGTCCATACACGTTTGCAAGGTGTTGGGTCCCAAAATTCCCCTTTTTAACCACATCCCTTATACCTTGTTTGTCTTGTCTTATTCCATTTTACGCACCAAATAGACATTCTTTCCTCACTTGAGCCCTAAATTTTCATAGGTATGATTATATATTGTTTCATCTTATTAATGCTTATGATTGCTATAATCAGGACTTTGCTTCTTGAATTATGCTAACTCATTATGATTTCAAAGATAGTGCAAGCTGTGAGAGAGTACAGGTGTAGTAGCCCGAGTGGTCCAAAGATGATATGAGCATTCACTATCAGATGTGACTTTCCAGTCTCGTCTCTACATGCAGATCCAACCAAGGGTCATCATTCCACATGGGTTGCAACATGCATTGTTGTGACAGACAAGGCTACAATAGACTTAGCTACAACAACATGCCACTGCTTGAAGTTAGCTGCAATCGTCAGGGCTTCTATTGAATTAGTTCTATTATTCATTTATTGGCTCAGGCAATAGAATTGCCTATATTCCTTGCTTCTGTTGAATTCCTCCCACAGCTGTAACAACGCATGTAATAGGACAGCCTGAAGATCATAGATCTTCATGGATTCCCGATATTAGTGGGTGAGGGTTATGATTGTTGATGTATAAGTACGGGGAAATATTTAGAGCCAGGGGTTGGAAAATATCATATTTTATTGTGTAAGCTGTAACAGAGACTGTACTTCCATTTCACCATTTTAATACAATGAGCAAGACTCTTCAAATTTCTGTGTTTTAACTTGTGTTAGTTCTGGCGTCTCTGTTAGAAGGCTCAGCCCGCCTTCCCACAGAGATCGCTGAGTTAATTAGATGTTTGATTAATTAGTTGTGTGGTGTGGATGTTACATTGTATGCATTTTTTTCAATAGCTGCAGCAATCATGTTTAATTGCTTTATTTCCTTGAATACTCAGTACTTTCATTTTCTTTAAGTTGCAGCAGTGTGGTGTGATAATCGACTGTGTAGGTTAATTTATTTTATGCATGTGTGTGATAGCTATAACATTCAATCTCTCCCTTAGTTTCTTTCAATTACTTGTCTTGCTCAGGTTTGCTAATTTATGTAGACTATAGTTTAGAGATGTTGATTCAATTCCTGTTATTTCTTATTCCTAAATTAAAGGTTGGATTAGCTGGTCACAATGGATTTGCATATAATCTGGTAAATTAGGATTTAACTTTTTGCAAAATTAATTCTAGATATTTATTTCATGAATAATTCATTGCTGGATTGAAGTCGTAGGAAGTGATTACAATTATGAATTCTTAGATAGGTAGTTTAGATCAGTTTGATTATGGGATTAGTTTGACGAAATAGATAAGTAGGACAGTTTATTCAGTCATCAAATACTTAGTGTTTAAGCATAGACAGTGTGAGTTATATTTGAAATAAAAAGAATTCCCTGGGTTGACAATTTATATTGATCATTCTCCATGATAGTTTTAATTAAATGGCATATAGAGTGACCAACATTTTGGCATTGTTGTCAGGGAAGGTAATTATTAGAAACCATAGTAGTTGTATCTATTCATTTTCCTTCAGTCTTTAATTTTGCATGTTTTGGGTTGCATGAATACAAGAAGAGTACAATGTGACATTCCTATAACCCCCATAACTCCCCAGAATACTAACATTGTAGGTGGTTGAGGTCATGGTAGAAATCTAGCATTGGGAAGAAGAACATTCATTGACGATATGGTTTCCAGAACCAATTCCTCTACTGGAGCTCGCCATCAGGGGTCCTCCGTTAGAAGAATCCCAATTAACCCTAGGGTGGAAGCATCAGTTTCCACAGTGGAGAACATAGGAGGAGTTGCGACACCCTCAGGTGTCCCTACGGAGGAATATAGATTCAGTGCTGTGGGAGCAGGTGATCGAGACATGAATTATCACATTAAAGGGAAGGAGGTGACAAAGGAGGATTGGACACAGTTTCATAAGAAGAAGGAAGATCAGAGGAAGCAAAGGCAGGAGAGAGAAGAATAAAATATGAATAATAGATGTGAACCGAAAGATCATAAAGAGGTGATGGGGGGGAATCATCACAATGACGATGATCCCTTTCCTGAGGGGATAGTTGCCACACTTTAGTTCCCCATTCGATAACCAGTTGGACAAGCCCCCATGAAAAACATATCACCATCAATATTACCTTGTTTTCATGAAAAGACCACAAAGGATCCAGATGAATTCCTCTTCGAGTTTGACATCCTCTGTTGCAATTATGACTACACTTCCAGCGAGCAGAAGTTAAAACTTTTCCATGCTACTTTGAAGGATAATGCACTACATTAGCTCATGAGCCTGGGTGGTGAAAATGTCACCACGTGGGACTAAATGAAACATGTCTTCCTAGAAAAATACCAGGAGTACTGCAACACTGAGGATAAAAGAGAAGAACTTTTCAATATGGTACAAAGGGACGAAGAAAGTTTGGAAGATTTTGTTGAGAGGCTCTTGTACAATGTGTAGAGGGCTGGATAGACTAATATGGGGTTAGATGTGCTCAAGATAATCCTACTTCGTGGGATTAGGGAAGACTTCCTAGGTATGTTGAACTTGCTGGGAAAGGGGGATATCTCAAAGGAATCCTTTGAAAATTTTGTTGAATTATGCAGAAGGTATTCCAGAGGATCTTCCAGGACCAACAAACAGGATAAATTGGAATGAGATGTCTTTGACAGAACATATAATTCATCCAATGGAGGAGCCACCCGAGGAAAAATAGGAAACCTTCTCGAGAAATTCAAAACAGAAATGATGAGCTCCATCTACTCAGAAATTGATGTCCTAAGGGAAAAGTAGAAACAAGTAGTGGAGGATCTAACACTTGGTATATTCTACACTAGATGTAGGAAGAAACATCCCCTAAAGGAGTTCCCACTCGACAAGGTAGAAGTGTGTCAGCTCTGTGAACTGAACCATGATAAAAATGAGTGCCCCTCACTACCTCAAGTGAAGGAAGTTCTGCAGGCATCAACTCCAAACGTGGAACCAACCTACTTCATTGCCCAGAAAAAGCCTTGGCAACCTTGAAACCAAGGTATGACTCCTGACTCGTTTCCATTTTTGAGTAATATGGATAATTGGAATAATATGCATCACACGAACACACAATTCCCTTCACCTTATTCCAACCACCAGTGGCATCCTTCTCAATTTCCTATGAAGAATTTCAACTCCTGGAACCCTTGGACACAACCACCAAACCAATAAAACCTTGGACACAACCACCAAACCAATAGAATTATTGGTCTCCTAGGTGGAGGAACTCCCATCTAGAAAACCAGTTTCCCCATAACCAATCTCCTCAACAGTTTCCACCCCAACAGTTTCCTCACCAACAATATCCTCCTCAACAATACCCTCAACCATACCAGCAGTACCAGTAGCCATAGCTGCAACTCCAAAACAATGATACACCTAATATGCCTATACGACCACTGCTACCTACTCAACCTAACCCCAACCCAAAAAAACAAAGCAGTCCACCAGTTTAAGACTGCCAACATGCCCACTTACTCCATTACTCCAGTTCCTTGTAACGACATACGCTTATGATCAGGGAGAGTAGTGGAGCCTCTAGTCATTGAGGATGTTCCATCCTCTGTGTAGTGGAGCCTCTAGTCATTGAGGATGTTCCATCCCACACAACATCCCCCATTATTGAGGATGCTCAAGGTCCTACTGAGACACCAGTTGGAACACACAAAGAAACTGCTGTTGAAACACAACCTACACAACTGATTAGATAACTGCCATATCCTGAAAGACTGACACTACAGAAAGTAGTGGAACAACCTCAGTTTAACCTCTTAGGACAGTTGAAAAATATTTATGTCAAAATTCCACTATTGAAGGGCCTCCATGATGTGCCTATTTACGCCAAAACAGTCCGAGACCTATTTGTAAGAAAACTAGGTAGAAAACCCAGGGATCCTCCCACTGTCCATGTCATAGGGAAACTATCTGAATTAATAATGGGAAAAGATCTCCTGGCCAAATATGATGACCCTGGGAACCCCACTATCATAGTGCATATTGGGAACACACAAATACCGAATGTGCTGGTAGATCTAGGTGCAGCTATTAATGTTATGACCATAAAAACTGTATGAAAACTTGGGCTCACCAATATTCCGCCAACCTCTACCATTCTAGAACTAGCTGAAAGGTCCACTATCAAACCCGAGGGAATCTTGGATGACCTCATTTTTGATGAAATTTTCATTGATTCCAACATGGACTTGCAATGTCCCCATAGCATGTCATTGATGCCACTAAGTCCCACCACCAGTGCCTTGGATCCTTTACAGAGTGGGTTTGTGCCTTGAAGCACCTTGTACCCAGGTTACAAGGTCCTTGTACCCACGAGGATGGATCTTGATGCCACCACCTTGTTGAATATGTTGAAGACCTTGCTGATGGTGTTGAATACCATGAATATGGTCTTGAATCCCTTGTAGATGATGGAGAAACCCTAGATGGGTTGGATAAGCATTAATGACCCATTCTATGGTCATTCATGCTCTGATGGTGTCATGGTACCCCAACAGGAGGTTTGGAAACCCCACAGGTGATGTCATGATGGATCTTGACCCTTGAGAATCTCCTAGTATGGCTGAGGTGGTTGAAGAAGCCTATGAAGCCTCTTGCTTGTGGAAGAAGCCGTGATGAAGTTCTTGGAACCCACACTTATGGTGGTATGTTGGAACCCATTATTATGGGGTTCTTGGTGTCCTCTAAAGTTTAGATATTGAACCCACATATATGGTGGTTTGATGTTATTTGGAATCTATATGGTCATTGGCATGTAGTATCATTTTTATCATGCATATGAATCCCATAAGGTGTTGCAAACTAGTGGTGAGGTCTTTGTACCCCTCTTTTGGGGTTTTGGTACTCTTATGGTGATGAATATATAGTGGAATAATTGGATATGTTTTTAATGCCATGGAGACCTTGAACCATGATGATGTATGGTCCTATTTGTGGCTATATGGATATTGGGATGTAGATGGAGGTGTAGCTCATGGACGTTCCTTGATATGTTGAAGAAGACTTTGAAACTCTTGTAGTTGGTGGTATGGTTTTTTGCATCCTCATGTGTGGGATCTTTGACATCCTGAAAAAATTGAAGATTTTAAGGGTATTGGACCATGGGATTGAAAATAAAACCATCATGGGGAGATATCCATTGTCATTCCATTTCCAATGGTAGATGGCACGTCACGTGGCTCCTTACGGTTGAAGAGATATGAATTTTTGAAGTTGGGGTACCCGACCTTTTTGGGAGAGCCAACTAACAAAAGAGAATTTAATTATTTGGAATTTTGAATTGCATGTCGGCTCAAGGTAATATTTTTTCTCCACAACTCATATAAATAGAATATCAAACATTTCATTTTTTTCATCATCAATTCTCTTAGGAATTTTGCACATTTGGAGAATAGTACGAAATTTTATGACAGAAAAATTTATGGGCATCTTAACTAAAATTGGCATATCTTTCTCATCCGGAATCGGAATTACAAAATTCTTGGCTCGTTGGAAATATTGTTACGAGGGATATGTGATGACAGGATCTAGAGTTTATTTTGGTTTTTCTACTATTTCTTCATCTTGTTATCTTCAAAAAGGTATGGTTTATTTTGATGGGTTTCTCTTGTGATGACACATGTCTCTCATGGATAGAGTTCATATTTGATCTTAGTATGTGAGCCTATATATTGGTATATATATTTGAATTCATTATGGAGGCTATGATGATGATTTTGCATACCTTTATGTTATGATATGATACACTTTATGATGATAATGCATGTGATAATGATGTACACTCTATCAAGTTGTTGCACTCCTATACAATATGATGTACACGCATACCATAGTGTGATGATTATCTCTTATGCGCTATGATGTATACTTGATGATGATGATGTATAAACAGTGCACACTAAGATGATGATGATGCATATTTGATGATGAGGATGCATACCTATGATGATGATGCATGACGATGCATGCCTTCTGTTCAGTGAAAACATAGCAGAATTTCTTGTTCAGTAATTGAGTATGATGAGGTGTACAATGATGTACATGAGAAGTGTATGGCAATGAAATGACTTATAGATATATAGTGATGACTTAGTAGATGACAACAACAAAGATGAGCACCAATGGAGAGAGTAGCGATGAGCAGCAGAGATGAGCAACAATGATGAGCAACAATTATGAGAAAGAGAGATGAGCAGTAGTGATGAAGAACAATGATGAGCAATAGCGATGAGAAGTAGAGATGAGAAACAGTGATCATCAGCAGTGATGAGAAACAAAGATGAGTAGTAGTGATGAGCAGAAGATATGAGAAACAGTGATGAGCAGTAGTGATGAGAAACATAGATGAGAAGTAGTGATGAGCAGCAGAGATGAGCAACAGTAATGAGCAGCAGTGATGAGAAACAGAGATGAGTAGTAGTGATGAGTAGCAGTGATGAGAAGTAGAGATGACCAGCTATGATGATCAGTAGTGATGAGCAGAGATATTGATGTGCAGAGCAGAGGTTCATTTTGCAGCAGAGCCATATGATTTCTTGTAAGAAGAATCTTTCATTTGAGGATTAGACTCCTCAAATCCTTCTTAGAAGGGTCTAAGAAAACCAGGCATGATCCTGGATGAAGAGTAGGTGTTCTTTGTATTAGTAGGTGTTGATTTTACCTCACAGTTGTAGCTATTCCAAAACAAATACAAAAATATTACAAAATCATATGGTGTTGTGTTTTCTTGTGTTATGGTTCTTGTTATGACTTCATGATTCGGATGCTTATGATTTATAAATGATGAAGTGATAGATGTTTATGAAATGATTATGCAAATGGTAGAATAATGCATTGATAAATTAGTTGTTGATTGTTAAAAGTGAAAAAGTAATAAAGACTGCACACACAGATTCACCCCCCCTCTCTGTGTGCATGGTGTGTCTAACAATTGGTATCAAAGCAGGCCTTTGTCACAAGCCTAGAAAGCTTGAAGGAGATCCTTAGACACAATGAAGGAAAATTAAGAGTCATCAAGCAATGACATGCCTATACTTGATATGACAAATTATTTCAGTTGGAGGAGAAAAATGAAGGAATATCTAAAGAATTTTGGTGTTTGGGAGATTATGATCAATCCACCTGCTCCATCAAACAAGAAGGGAAAATCAGCTGCACAGAAGGAAGTAAAGAAGGACAACACTACAGCCTTAAAGTTTCTCATGGATGGACTTCCCAGTTTAGTGAAATAAAGTGTAGGGGAGTACACTTCAGCCAAAGACCTATGGTTCAAGTTAGAGAGAGAGTATTAGAAGGCAAGACCCGAACCCAAAAAGACAAACCAGGAATCAGAAGATAAGCCCCCGGAAGAAGTCAATCAAGAAGAAGAAAAGCAAGAAGAGGAATCTACTAAAGGTATGGACTCTTGTGTTTGTAATGATAGCTTGTGTGATGAAATTGAAAAAGTTCTTGTAGATTATGATGAAGGGCTATCAAAGGTTTCACATGAGATACATCTCACATTGTTGAATATTGATTTCAGAGCCAATTGTTTCCTAAACATAGTAAATCTGAACCAGAGTGACTTCACGAAGTTCAAATAGAAAATATTGGACTCCTTGAATGAATATCAACAAAAGACCATGACAATGAAAGTGTTGCTTGTAAAACTAAAAAACAAAGACAAAGAGTTACGAGATCGAATTAAAGACAAGTATGTTGTAGTTGAACAACTAAAGATTGAATTGATCAGTCAAAAGTAAGAACCAAAAGAGCTTGCTGAAGAGATTAGAGAGGGAAATCATGATCTGAAGACTCAATTGGAGGAAGGCAAGAGGATAGTTGAAAACCTAAAGATTCAACTGGAATAAAATGAGGAAACTATCCAAAAGTTGGAAATGGAGGTAGTTGGGCTCAAGAATAAAGGAGAGAAGAATGAATCTTTTGTCAAGTTCAAGGACAATTTAGTTTTCCTAGATAAGATCTTGGATTGCCAGAGATATCCACTTGACAAAACTGGTCTTGGTTACAAGAAGAACAAGGAAAAATATGAAGATGACTCTTGATCTTCGAAGACTCCATAAGCAGCTCCATCAACGTCCAAAGCTGCTCCCCATGCACCTACACATGACAACAAATACGTTGGTAGTTCAAGAATGCATCAAGGAGTGAGATCTATTCCTCAAGGCAAGTTCAGAAAATAAACAACTCCAAGATGGAACCAATGTCCCAGGTATGAAAGTGGATTCAATGGTTATTTTTATTTTTGTTCTAACTTTGGTCATAAATCCATGGATTGTAGACTCTATGGAAGAAGAAGTGGTGGAAGACCCAATGACGCAATCAGATGTTGGATATTTTGCTACCACATGTCACACTTTGATATGCTACACATGCAATGGGTTTGTTCACAAAGCCCAAGGGTGTGCAAGTCAAAGAAATCAACCAAGGAAGAGTCCTTCCTACACATCAACAAGAAGAACCAGTGAACCTTGGAAGACCAATGCAGGAAGATTTGAAGATCAGAAGATAAATTCCTACAGTCAGGGACACTCTTAGGCATGGAGATATGAAGTAGATCAAAGAAGTGTTGGAAGTTCCAACAACTTAGTTAGATGTTGGGCATGTAACCATTTTGGTCACATTGCTTCTTATTGTCGTACGATGAGGTGTTATAGTTGCAGTGGATTTGAGCACAAAGCTAAAGACTATTGGAGTACATAGAAACAACCCATGGGGAGGATCTCATACATCTCATCAAGGAAATCTAGTAAAGATGAAGGAACAAACGCTGAAAGGATAGATGCCAAAAAGCAAGTATGGATGAAGAATACCGAGCAGTTGCAGATAGGAGAGGTTGATCAGAGCAGGGATGATGGCTGCCATATGGCAAGCCAAGTGTAAGGTCTCTCAAAGACCTTAGCACACCTTGATTTCATGAGGCTAGACGATGAACTCAAAGGAGAAAGGATGGTTACTCCAGGCATAAAGACAAGTCCTAGGATTATGCGTATTGACAGGGGGAGCAATTATTAGTGATCAATGATTTCAAATATAGGTATGTGGACACCCTTTTCCATTGATTCCAAAGGTGGATAGATGAAGACAAAAGGGGAGCATTCTCATAGGGGGAGCATGAGTTGTTTTCATCAATTACAAAGGAGGATATTGTTGATCAAATTGTCATTGATGCCAACATGGACTTGCAGTGGCCCCATAGTATGTCATTGATGCCACTAAGTCCCACCATTAGTGCCTTGAATCCTTTACAGAGTGGTTTTGTGCCTTGAATCACCTTGTACCTAATTGACAAGGTCCTTATACCCACAAGGATGGATCTTGATGCCACCACCTTGTGGAAGATGTTGAGGACCTTGCTGATGGTGTTGAATACCCTGGAGATGGTATTGAAGCCCTTCTATATGATGCAGAAACCCTATATGGGTTGGAGAAGCATTAATGACCCATTCTGTGGTCATTCATGCTCTGATGGTGTCATAGTACCCCAACAAAAGGTTTGGAAACCCCACAGGTGATGTCATGATGGATCTTGACCCTTGAGGGTCTTCTAATATGGTTGAGGTGGTTGAAGAATCCTATTAATCCTATTGCTTGTTGAATAAGTCGTGATGAAGTTCTTGGAACCCACACTTATGGTGATTTGTTGGAACCCATTATTATGGGGTGCTTGGGGTCCTAATGGATCTTGATGCCACCATATTGTTGAAGATGTTGAAGACCTTGACGATGGTGTTGAATACCCTAGAGATGGTCTTGAATCCCTTCTAGATGATGGAGAAACCCTAGATGGGTAGGAGAAGCATTAATGACCCATTCTGTGGTCATTCATGCTTTGATGGTGTCATGGTACCCCAGCAGGAGGTTTGGAAACCCCACAGGTGATGTCATGATGGATCTTGACCCTTGAGGGTCTCCTAGTATGGATGATGTGGTTGAAGAATCCTATGAAGCCTCTTGCTTGTTGACGAAGCTGCGATGAAATTCTTGGAATCCACACTTATGGTGGTATGTTGGAACCCATTATTATGGGGTGCTTGGTGTCCTCTAAAGTTTAGATTTTGAACCCACATATATGGTGGTTTGATGTTCTTTGGAATATATATGGTCATTGGCATGTAGTATCCTTGTTATCATGAATATGAAGCCCATAAGGTGTTGCAAACTAGTGGTGAGGTCTTTGTACCCCTCTTTTGGGGTTTTGGTACTCTTATGGTGATGAATATATAGTGGAACCATTGGATATGTTTTTAATGATATGGAAATCTTGAACCATGATGATGTATGGTCCTATATGTGATTATATGGATATTTGGATGTCAATGGAGGTAGAGCCCATGGACGTGCCTTGATATGTTGAAGAAGACTTTGAAACTCTTATAGTTGGTGGTATGGTCTTTTGCATCCTCATGTGTGGGGTCTTTGACATCCTGAACAAATTGAATATTTTAAAGGTATTGGACCATGGTATTGAAAATAAACCCATGATGGGGAGATACCCCTTATCGTTCCATTTCCAATGGTAGGTGTCATGTCACATGGCTCCTTACGGTTGAAGAGATATGAATTTTTGAAGTTGGGGTACCCCACCTTTTTGGGTGAGCCGACTAAACAAAAGATAATTTAATTATTTGTAATTTTGAATTGCATGTTAGCTCAAGGTAATATTTTTTATCCACAAATCATATAAATAGAATATCATACATTTCATTTTTTTCATCATGAATTCTCTTAGGAATTTCTCACATTTGGAGAATAGTGCGAAATTTTCTGACATAAAACTTTCTAGGCATCTTCACTAAAATTGGCATATATTTCTCATCCGGAATCAGAATTACAAAATTATTGGCTCATTCGAAAGCTTGTTATGAGGGCTATGTGATGAAAATATATAGAGTTTATTTTGTTTTTTCTACTATTTCTTCATCCTATGATATTCAAAAAGGTATGGTTCATTCTGATAGGTTTCTCTTATGACAACATATGTCTCTCATGGATAGAGTTCATATTTGATCTTAGTATGTTAGCCTATATATTGGTATATATATTTGAATTCATTATGGAGGCTATGATGATGATGTTGCATACATTTATGTTATGATATTATACACTTTATGATGATAATACATGTGATAATGATGAACACTCTATGAAGTTGTTGCACTCCTATGCAATATGATGTACATGCATACCATAGTGTGATGATGCTCTCTTATGTACTATGATGTATACTTGATGATGATTATGTATAAACGGTGCACACTAAGATGATGATGATGCATATTTAATGATGAGGATGCATACCTATGACGATGATGCATACCTATGATGATGCATGCCTTCTGTTTAGTGAAAACATAGCAGAATTTCTTGTTCAGTAATTGAGTATGATTAGGTGTACAATGATGTACATGAGAAGTGTATGGCAGTGAAATGACTTATCGATATACAGTGATGATTCAGTAGATGACCAACAACAAAGATGAGCACCGGTGATGAGTAGTAGTGATGAGTAGCAGAGTTGAGCAACAGTGATGAGCAGTAGTGATGAGAAACAGAGATGAGCAGTAATGATGAGCAGCAGTGATGAGCAGTAGCGGTGAACAGCAAAGATGAGAAACAATGTTGAGCAACAATGATGAGAAATAGAGATGAGCAGTAGTGATGAGCAACAGAGATGAAAAATAGTGATGAGCAGAAGTGATGAGAAACAAAGATGAGTAGTAGTGATGAGCAGCAGAGATGAGCAATAGTGATGAGCAGCAGTGATGAGAAACCAAGATGAGCAGTAGTGATGAGTAGCAGTGATGAGCAGTAGAGATGAGCAGCTGTGATGATCAGCAGTGTTGAGAAGCAGTGACGAACAAAGATATTGATGTGCAGAGAAAAGGTTGGTTTTGCAGCAGATCCATATGATTTCTTGCAAGAAGAATCTTGCACTAGAGGATTGGACTCGTCAAATCCTTCTTAGCAGGTTCTAAGAAAACCAGACAAGGTCCTGGATGAAGAGTAGGTTCTCTTTGTATTAGTAGGTGCTGATTTTACGTCACGGTTGTAGCCGTTCCAAAACAAATACAAAAATATTACAAAATCATATGGTGTTGTCTTCTCTTGTGTTATGGTTCTTGTTATGACTTCATGATTTAGATGCTTATGATTTATAAATGATGAAGTGATAGATGTTTATGAAATGATTATGCAAATGGTAGAATAATGCATTGATAAATTAGTTGTTGATTATTAAAAGTGAAAAAGTAATAAAGACTGCACACACAGATTCACCCCCCCTCTGTGTGTGCGTGGTATGTCTAACAATTGGTATCATAAAAGGCCTTTGTCACAAGCCTAGCAAGCTTGAAGGAGATCCTTAGACACAATGAAGGAAAATGAAAAGTCATCAAGCAATGATGTGCCTATACTTGATATGATAAATTATTTCAGTTGGAGGAGAAAAATGAAGGCACGTCTGAGGAATTTTGGTGTTTGGGAGATTGTGATCAATCCACCTACTCCATCAAACAAGAAGGGAAAATCAGCTACACATAAGGAAGTAAAGAAGGAAAACACTATAGCCTTGAAGTTTCTCATGGACGGACTTCCTAGTTCAGTGAAAGAAAGTGTAGGGGAGTACACTTCAGCCAAAGACCTATGGTTCAAATTAGAGAGCGAGTATTAGAAGGCAAGACCTGAACCCAAAAAGACAGACCAGGAATCAGAAGACAAGCTCCCGGAAGAAGTAAATTAAGAAGAAGAAAAACAAGAAGAGGAATCCAATAAAGGTATGGACTCTTGTGATTGTAATGATAGCTTGTGTGATGAAATTGAAAAGGTTCTTGCAGATGATGATGAAGGGCTATCAAAGGCTGCACATGAGATACATCTCACATTGTTGAATATTGATCTCAGAGCCAATTGGTTCCTAAACACCGTAAATCTGAACCAGAGTGACTTCACGAAGTTCAAAAAGAAAATATTGGACTCCTTGAATGAATATCAATAGAATATCATGACAATGAAAGTGTTTCTTGTAAAAATAAAAAACAAAGACATAGAGTTGCGAGATCGAATTAACGACAAGGATGTTGAAGTTGAACAACTAAAGATTGAATTGATCAATCAAAAGGAAGAACCAGAAGAGCCTGTTGAAGAGCTTGGAGAGGTCAATCATGATCTTAAGACTCAATTGGAGGAATGCAAGAGGATATAAGAAAACGTGAAGATTCAACTGGAAGAAAACAAGGAAACTATCCAAAAGATGGAAATGGAGATAGTTGGGCTCAGGAAGAAAGGCGAGAAGAATGAATATTTTGTCAAGTTCAAGGACAATTCAATTGTCCTATATCAGATCTTGGATTTCCAGAGATCTCCACTTGACAAAATTGGTCTTGGTTATAAGAAGGACAAGGAAAAATCTGAAGATGACACTTGGTATCCAAAGACTCCAGAAGCAGGTCCATCAACATCCAAAGCTGCTCCCCATGCACCTACACATGACAACAAAGACCTTGGTAGTTCAAGAATGCATCAAGGAGCGAGATCTATTCCTCAAGGAAAGTTCATAAAAGAAACAACTCCAAGATGGAATCAAAGTCCCAAGTATGAAAGTGGATTCAATGGTTATTGTTCTTTTTGTTCTAACTTTGGTCATAAAGCTATGTATTGTAGACTCTATGGAAGAAAAAGTGGTGGAATCCCCAATGACTCAATCAAATGTTGGACATGTAATCAAGTTAGACATATTGCTGCCACATGTCATAATTTGAGATGCTACACATGCAGTGGGTTTGGTCACAAAGCCCAAGAGTGTGCAAGTCAAGAAGTCAACCAAGGAAGTGTCCTTTCTACACATCAACAAGAAGAACCAGTGAACCTTGGAAGACCAATGTAGGAATATTTGAAGATCAAAAGACAAATTCCTACAGTCAGGGACACTCTTAAGCATGGAGATATGAAGTTGATCAACAAAGTGTTGGAAGCTCCAACAACTCAGCCAGATGTTGGACATGTAACCATTTTGGTCAAATTGCTGCTTATTGTCGTACGATGAGGTGTTATAGTTGCAGTGGATTTGAGCACAAAGCTAAAGACTGTTGGAGTATAGAGAAACAACCCATGAGGAGGATCTCATACATCTCATCAAGGAAAGCCAATAAAGATGAAGGAACAAATGTTGAAAGGATAGATGCCAAAAAGCAAGTATGGATGAAGAAGACTGAGCAGTTGCAGATATGATAGTTTGATCAAAGCAGAGATGATGGCTGCCATACGACAAGCCAAGTGTAAGGTCTCTCAAAGACCTTAGCACACCTTGAGATCATGAGGCTAGAGGATGAAATCAAAGGAGAAAGGATGGCTACTCCAGGCATACAGACAGGTCCTAGGATTGTGCATATTGACAAGGGGAGCAATTATCAGTGATCGGTGATTTCAGATACAGGTATGTAGACACCCTTTGCCATTGATGCCAAATGGGGAGAGATGAAGACAAAAGGGGATCATGCTCACAAGGGGAGCATGAGTTGTTGTCATAAATGACAAAGGGGGGCATTGTTGATGAAATTGTCATTGATGCCAACATGGACTTGCAATGGCCCCATAGGATGTCAATGAAGCCACTAAGTCCCACCACCAATGCCTTCGATCCTTTACAAAGTGGGTTTGTGCCTTAAAGTGCCTTGTACCCAGTTGACAAGGTCCCTGTACCCATGAGGATGGATCTTGATTCCACCACCTTGTTGAAGATATTGAATACCTTGTTGATGGTGTTGAATTCCCTAAAGATGGTCTTGAAGCCCTTGTAGATGATGGAGAAACCCTAGATGGGTTGGAAAATCATTAATGACCCATTTTGTGGCCATTCATGCTCTGATGGTGTTATGGTACCCCATAAGGAGGTTTGGAAACCCCACCGGTGATGTCATGATGGATCTTGACCCTTGAGGGTCTCCTAGTATGGTTTAGGTGGTTGAAGAAGCCTATGAAGCCTCTTGCTTGTTGAAGAATCTGTCATGAAGTTCTTGGAACCCACACTTATGGTGGTATGTTGGAACCCATTATTCTGGGGTCCTTAATGTCCTGGTGGATCTTGATGCCACCACCTTGTTGAGGATGTTGAAGACCTTGTTGATGGTTTTGAATACCCTGAAGATGGTATTGAAGCCCTTGTAGATGATGGAGAAACCCTAGATGGGTTGGAGAAGCATTAATGACGCATTCTGTGGTCATTCATGCTCTGATGGTGTCATGGTACCCCAGCAGGAGGTTTGGAAACCCCACAGGTGATGTCATGATGGATCTTGACCCTTAAGGGTATGATAGTATTGTTGAGGTGGTTCAAGAAGCCTATGAATCCTCTTTCTTGTTTAAGAAGCTGTGATGAAGTTCTTGGAACCCACACTTATGGTGGTATGTTGGAACCCATTATTATGGGGTGCTTGGTGTCCTCTAAAGTTTAGATATTGAACCCACATATATGGTGATTTGATGTTCTTTGGACTCTATATGGTCATTGGAATGTAGTATCCTTGTTATCATGAATATGAATCCCATAAGGTGTTGCAAACTAGTGGTGAGGTCTTTGTACCCCTCGTTTGGGGTTTTGGTACTCTTATGGGGATGAATATATAGTGGAACCATTGGATATGTTTTTAATGCCATGGAGACCTTGTACCATGATGATGTATGGTCCTATTTGTGGTTATATGGATATTTGGATGTAGAAGGAGGTAGATCTCATGGACATGCCTTGATATGTTGAAAAAGACTTTGAAACTCTTGTAGTTGGTGGTATGGTCTTTTGCATCCTCATGTGTGGGGTCTTTGACATCCTGAATGAATTGAATATTTTAAGGGTATTGGACCATGGGATTGAAAATAAACACATCATGGGGAGATATCCCTTGTATTTCTATTTCCAACGGCAGGTGGTACGTCACGTGGCCCCTTACGGTTGAAGAGATGTGAATTTTTGAAGTTGGGGTACCTGACCTTTTTTGGTGAGCCGACTAAACAAAAGAGAATTTAATTATTTGTAATTTTGAATTGCATGTCGAATCAAGGTAATATTTTTTCTCCACAACTCATATAAATAGAATATCAAACATTTCATTTTTTTCATCATCAATTCTTTTAGGAATTTCGCACATTTGGAGAATACTACGAAATTTTATGACAGAAAAATTTCTGGGCATCTTCACTAAAATTGGCATATCTTTCTCATCCGGAATCGGAATTACAAAATTCTTGGCTCGTTGGAAATATTGTTATGAGGTATATGTGATGAAATGATATAGAGTTTCTTTTGTATTTTCTACTATTTCTTAATCTTGTGATCTTCAAAAAGGTATGGTTCATTCTGATGGGTTTCTCTTATGATGACACATGTCTCTCATGGATAGAGTTCATATTTGATCTTAGTATGTGAGCCTATATATTGGTATATATATTTGAATTCATTATGGAGGATATGATGATGATTTTGCATACCTTTATGTTATGATATGATACACTTTATGATGATAATGCATGTGATAATGATGTACACTCTATGAAGTTGTTGCACTCCTATACAATATGATGTACATGCATACCATAGTGTGATGATGCTCTCTTATGCACTATGATGTATAATTGATGATGATGATGTATAAATTGTGCACAATGAGATGATGATGATGCATATTTGATGATGAGAATGCATACATATGACGATGATGCATACCTATGATGATGATGCATGGCGATGCATGCCTTTTGTTCATTGAAAACATAGCATCATTTATTGTTCATTAATTGAGTATGATGAGGTGTAAAATGATGTACATGAGCAGTGTATGGTAGTGAAATGACTTATCGGTATATAATGATGACTCAGTAGATGACCAACATAAGAGATGAGCACCAATGATGAGCAGTAGCGATGAGTAGCAGGGATTAGCAACAGTGATGAGCAACAGTGATGAGAAACAGAGATGAGTAGTAGTGATGAGTAGTAGTGATGAGAAACAAAGATGAGCAGTAGTGATGAGCAGCAGAGATGAGGAACAATGATGAGAAGCAGTGATGAGAAACAGAGATGAGCAGTAGTGATGAGCAGTATAGATGAACAACGGTGATGAGAAACAAATATGAGCAGTAGTGATGAGTAGCAGTGATGAGTAGTAGAGATTAGCAGCTGTGATGATCAGTAGTGTTGAGTAACAATGATGAGCAGAGATATTGATGTGCAGAGCAAAGGTTGGTTTTGTAGCAAAGCCGTATGATTTCTTGCAAGAAGAATCTTGCACTTGAGGATTGGAATCCTCATATCCTTCTTAGCAGGGTCTAAGAAAACCAGGCAGGTTCGTAGATGAAGAGTAGGTTCTCTTTGTATCGGTAGGTGCTGATTTTACCTCACGGTTGTAGCTGTTCTAAAACAAATACAAAAATATTACAAAATCATATGGTGTTGTGTTCTCTTGTGTTATGGTTCTTGTTATGATTTCATGATTCAGATGCTTATGATTTATAAATGATGAAGTGATAGATGTTTATGAAATGAGTATGCAAATGGTAGAATAATGCATTGATAAATTAGTTGTTGATTGTTAAAAGTGAAAAAGTAATAAAGACTGCACACACAGATTCACCCCCCCTCTCTGTGTGCATGGTGTGTCTAACACTCGTCATCTCAGTTGACTCATGGGAGTACCCTTCTAAATTCTTGGTTTTACAACCCAATTCGTAGCTAGGGGGACACCCGCTGATCCTGGGAAGACCCTGGTTAGCCACAAGAGACGCTTGCATCAACTGTTAGTCAGGATCTATGACCATCTCATATGGGAATGAAACAAAAAACCTAACCTTGTATCCTCCAGCTCGACCTAGTCTAGAAGTTGAAACTCCATTATGGATGAAGATAGAGGAAGAGGAGGGCGTTCAACCATTGTTAACAATAGGGAAGGCCTTTATTTTCAAGGATGAAACAGAGGACGATACCATTAATAGTTTCATTAGTGAGCCCACTTCTGTCAACAAACAAATTTATCAGATCCTGGACAATACCCTAGGTGAAGAAGAGCAAGAAAATCTCATAGAGGAGACATTAGTCAGTGACACCCACATAATTCCAATGCTGAAAAATTTGAAAAGTGTTCCAGTTGAGATAGAGTCAGGAAAAACACTGAATATCAATCCCAATCTCGCTCCTGATGAACAAGAATTCTTGATCACTCTCTTGAAAAAGTATAACGGGGCATTTTACTGGGAGTACACGGAAATGAAGGGTATCCCTTATAATATGTGCACCCACCACATTTATATCAAGAGTGACTCATGGCCTATGTGCCAACCACAATGAAGGATGAACCCCAATCTTAGGGACATAGTAAAGGAGGAAATTCAAAAACTTTTGGAAGCAGGGTTTGTATACCCAATCTCAGGAAGCTAGTGGGTTTCTCCACTCATGATAGTACCCAAGAATAATGGGAAATGGAGAGTTTGCATAGATTACAGAGAGTTAAACAAGGTAGCACAAAAAGATCACTTTCCTCTGCCTTTCATTGATTAGGTACATGACACCCTATCTGGGAAGAAGTTCTTCTCCTTTCTGGATGGGTTTAGCAGGTACAATTAGATCCATATTGCTCCTAAGGACCAGGACAAGACCACCTTCACCTGTCCCTGGGGTACCTTTTCATACATGGTACTCCCTTTTGCTTTGTGAAATGCACCAGCCACCTTTCAGAGAGCTGTGATCGGCATCTTTTCGGAGATTGTCAATGACAGTATGGATATTTTCATGGATGAATTTACCCCATATGGCAGTGACTTTGAGGAGGCAATATTGAAAAACTTAGAGAAAGTTTTAACACACTGTGAGCATACCCAACTATCTTTGAGCACTTAAAAGTGCCATATGATGATGAGCGAGGGTGTAGTGCTGGGGCACTTTATCTCTACTGATAGTATCCAGATAGATCCATCCAAAATTAGGGTAATTGAAAATATAACCGCTCTTGGAACACAGAAAGAGGTACGTAGCTTTTTAGGGCATGCTGGTTATTATAGAATATTTATAGAAAAAATTTCCAAAATAGCTTCTCCTTTATTTACCTTATTGATGAAGGATGTACAGTTTATTTGGAATGATGCATGCCAGACATCGTTCTCTGAACTTAAAAAGAGGCTGTCTACAGCTCCTATCTTAAGATGGCCCAATTGGGCTCTGCCTTTCCACATTTCTTTAGATGCCTCTGACACTGCCATTGGAGCAGTGTTGGGACAACAAGATGGTCAAGAACCATATGCAATTTACTACATCAGTAAAAACTTGGCTTCTGTTGAACTCAATTACACTATTACAGAGAAATAATTTTCAGCCATTGTCTACTCCATTAACAAATCCAGACATTACATTACTGGATATCCCACCTTTGTACACACTAACTACTCAACCATCACTATTTAATGAACAAACCAGTTACAAATGCTAGGATAACTAGGTGTCTATTACTATTATAGGAGTTTGATATTACCATTATTGGCAAACCTGGGAAATAAAATGTTTAAGCTGATTTTTTATCTCGTTTTACTAACAGTGATGACAGCTTACCAGTTGAAGATTCTTTCCCAGATGAACATTTATTTGCGGTTTCAGCTCATTCCCCTTGGTATACATATGTTGCTAACTACTTGGCTACAGGAAAGCTTCCGACACACTTGTCAAAGAGAGAGAAAAGGAAAATTATTCAACAAAGTGCCAGGTATTGCTGGATAGATGGTCATATTTTCTACATAGGTCCTAATCTTGAGATCAGAAGATGTGTAAGGGAGGATGAAGTCTTCAATATCTTGAAGGCCTATCATGATGAGCCATGTGGAGGACATTTTGTAGATAAAAGGATAGGTCATAAGGAGTTAAGAATGGGCTATTATTGGACAACAGTTTTCAGGGATGCAAAGAAGTACGTCCAGGCTTGTGACTGCTGTCAGAGAATGGGCCAACCTAACAGATTGGACGAAATTACTTTGCAACCGTAGTTGATGGTTGAACCATTTGATATATGGGCCTTATATTTTTTTGGAACTACCAACCCTTCCTCTAAGCAGAAAGATTACGTTTTAGTTTGCACTGACTACATGAAAAAATGGGTGGAGGCTGTGGCATTGGTGAAAGCCAATGACCAGGCTGTAATAGACTTCTTGTGCACAAAATCTTCACTCATTTTAGAGTATCCAAGTAAATAATCACAGATGGAGGACCATAGTTTGTGTCACATAAATTTGAAGCTTTGATACAAAATTACCATATTCAGCATATGATAACTTCACCTTACCATCCCTAGGCCAATGGTCAGGTGGAAAGTACCAATAAATTTATAGAAGCTATCCTTACTAAAATATTCAAAATTCATCATAGAGACTGGGCTCATAGGCTTCCAGAAGCACTGTGGGCCTATCGCACTACTTGGCGCAATACTACAGGGTTCTCCCCCTATGACTTGGTGTATGGTAAGAGTGTTTTCTTCCCTATCGAATTCAAAATCAAGACTTTGAGGATGACCATGGATGCAAACTTGGATGTAATAGAGGCACAGAGGAGTAGATTGAATCAATTAAATGATCTTTATGAAAAACATATAGCTATAGTGGATTAAACAACATTGATTCAGCAGCAGCGATCTAAATGGCACGATCAGTTCATCAAGAAGAAAGTCTTATGTGAAGGAGACTGGGCATAATTATACGATTCAAGGTTCAAAAGGGACTTCAAAGGTCAGTTATGCACAAGATGGTTGGGCCCATATTAGATAGACAGAGTGTTTAATAATGGTACATTCCACCTGGTCACCATCAACGAAAACCATACACCATTATTTGCTAATGGTCATAGGCTGCGACTGTACCACATACCAATTTCAAGGGACGCATTTATTTCACAGGTTGCAGCTGATCCAGGATACCAGTTAGCGTAAGGCCAAGAATATTTCTCTGCCCATGTCAATATTTGGAAAGTCACTATGATTTCCACATGAAATAAATTTTTGTGCATAAATAAATTGATGTTTGTTGTTTTTATTTCTTCTTGCATTGTTTTCCTTTATGCTTGATCATTTTTTTTGAAGAATCTATGTAGGAATTGACTTAAGGAGAAATGGTCATGACTGGGCCTGATGATTGTGAACCCCTATTCTAATTTCCTGCTTTGGAAAAATCTCCATGAAGAAGAAAAGAATTCAAATGATGAACAGTTCTGCGCAGCTGCAATTCCATAAAATCTCCCTATTTATCTCGTTCCGCGCAGCTGCGACTCCGTAAAAATTGCCTATTAATCTCTTTTCATGCAACTATGACTACATAAAACTTGCCTATTTTTCTCGTTCCACGCAGCTGCGAATCCATAAAAATATGCCTATTTTTCTGTTCTGTGCAACTGCGACCCTGTAAAAATATGCCTATTTCCCTGTTCCGCGTAGCTGTGACTTTGTAAAACTTTCCTATTTTCTCGTTCCATGCAGCTATGGATCTGCGAATTCTAGTAGACCTTTCCTATTTTTTCGAAGCTACGACTCCACCAATTTTAGTAGAATTTTCCTATTTTTCGCGGATGCGACTCAGCCAAATTCCAGCATATTCCCTATCTTTTGCGGCTATGAATCCTCCAGATTTATCCACAGAAGGGCTGCGACTTCTCCAGATTTGTCCCGGATTTCTGTCGCCCATGATTTTGTTGATTCCAACTCACCTCACGACTTCAATTATGTTTCATTCAATGTTGAAAAGATAGTTTTTGGTTCGCTAGAAGGAACATCATCGCAACACACATGCAATTATGTTTAAAATTGATGGCAACATTTGACAAATTGTATTATCTTGAGAAGTCACGGATCATCGCATAATTGCTAAGGTACGATACTGATTATTTACATGATTAAGAATTAAGTAGATTTGACAAAATTAATCATGCTCGCCTTTTTATACCTGTCATTATACCCACACTCTGTTAACTGTCCATCCGCATGATCTTATGGGTACTCGAGATTATCTTACGACCGTCACCTTTTTCCTAATTTGGGGCCAAATATTACCAATGATTCCCTGCTTATGACTGTCTTAACTTTCCTAATTTTCCCAACCCCAACATCATTTTTTCATGCATGACCCTATGATATAACCTCCATTACTGGACCTGTAAATTGTTGAACTGATACCAGCATTCAGAAGGAAAGGAACCATGGGTATGCCAGCCTGACACGAACCTACAAACATGCAGGAATTGTACAGAAATATTGAGGTTTTTTCCATCTTTGCAACTGCTGGATAAATTGATTTTTTCCAATGATTAAGTGGTTTTCATCGAGAAACAGTTCTACAGTTCGCTCTGAATATCACAGAAACCCATTCAGAGGTCAGGGTTTTACATATAGAATTTAATGAGGAGATTGTAGTAGAGATCATGGGCCTTCCTCAAAGTTGAAGAACATGATTTGGAAGATGAATCCGAAATTCTGCTGCAATGCGGGAGTTTCTTCTAGCCGGTGAACAGGTCCGCCAAGCGAAGAGGGGGATAGCATTACAGTCACTACCTCACCCCTGGACTGAAGTGGCGTCTTCTTAAAGAAGTACATTACATGTGAAGGTAGATATCAAACTGTGTATTTCTATAAATTTCATTTACTGTCTCATTTATGCCATAGGGCTTTACTCAATATGCCCTTTTATCTATTTAAAGACTTGCATCATATGGAAAGATTTATGAAATCAGCCAGACACCCATACTCGTCCCTTACCCATCACGTCTTGATCAAATTGCTCATATTAAAGACCTTATCTCAGAGAAACCAAACCTGGGAGCAGTTTACTGGCCAACCTCAAACAAACCAGGGACCTATAATTTTGCCTGGTGTTCCAATAGAGCATGAAGTTAAAGCACCTGCNGGGGGGGGGAAGATGAGGCAGGATTAGATAATCAGGAAGAAGAGGATGAGACAGAATTTGATAACCAAGAAGAAGAATCGGGTGAGGATGCAGCAGCAGAAGCTGAAGCTGGATCAACATTGGATGCTGCGACAGTTGAATCTGAAGCTGTAGGAGATATGATGATAGAAGAAAATGTAGAGTTTTTTCACCATTGAATATTCTCTGGAATGGATGGGAACTCTTATTGAGGAGGAAACAAAGATGGCAGAGACTAGAGAAGATGCTAAAATAAGAAACATTCCTTCTACATCAACTGCAGAATTAGAAGCCCCTCTACCACAAAGGAAGAGAAGAAGATCAAAGGAGGAGGTGCATACATCAAGGCTAGTGAGAAGAAGGAGAACTAGATTAGTCGTAGCAGCAGAAGCAGCGCAGGAAAAATAGGAAAATATCGAAGAAAACATTGAATTTCCCATCTTGAGACCTAAGGAAAGTGATGCCCCACAAGAACCTATTGCAGAGGAACCTCAAATTGAGGGACTTCTTTTTGAAAATGGTCTGTTGAAGGAAGAGGTGCAAGTTCTTTGAAAGGAAGTGGAAATATGGAAGGAAACATGTAATAAATAGGTGGAAAGGAGATTGCACACACTGGTGAAAGCTTCAGATCGGATTGAAGGATCACTTCCAACTAAGGAAGGTGATGAGTTGGAAAAAGTAGTTTTCCCTGAGTGTGGATAAATATTTAGTTAATCAGGATACAAAGTAACAATGTATGCATTTGTGGCACAAAAACCCACATAGGTAGTTGGAGAAGAGAGAAGAACATCTGCGAGAGAATTGAGGGATAAAGAAGAACAAGAAGTGGAAAGGATCCTCGATGTAGAGGTAAGGGAATGTGATCAGTTTCAGGCTCATCCACAGGGTTTTGTTACACAAGAACCAATAACCCTAGAATTTTTTTTTGAAGCTACTACTCAATGGGAAGTGAGTGAGCCAGAGGTTGAGACAATCCCTGGCCTAAACCTAGGAGTTTTTACTACTACCCCAAAAAAATCTCAGGACACAGAACTAGTGGAGGGAGAACCTCAACAACAGGAAAATGTTGAAGTTGATTAGGATGTTGCCACACAAGAACCAACATCCTCATAAAACCTTGTTGAGATTCCCATTCGGCTAGGGGAAAATTTCCTTGAGGTGGACATAATCCCTGATGTGGAAATAGGAGAAGATGAACAGATGCAGTCCCATCTATTAGGGGACACTGAAGCATTCAGGGACCAGTCTCATCTATCTAGGGACACTAAAGCATTTGGGGACCAATCTCATCTATCCAGGGACACTAAAATACTCAAGGACCAACCTCATCTTTCATGGGATATGGAATTAATTCAAGAGAAACCCAAGTTTCCAGAGGATCTAGAAGAGAAGGAAGCTATTACACAAGAACCAACATCTCTACAGCTCCCTGTTGAAGCCAAAGCTGAGAATCAAGAAGTTCCAGTAGAGACTCAAGAATATGCTGAGATTGGAACATAGGAAGATGTTGCCACACAAGAACCAACATATTCACCATTGTCTGTTGGAGTTGACAAAAAAGGGTTTCAGGAAGAAGGTGTTGTTACACAAGAACCAACATATCTAGGATTGATTGTAGAAGTACACTGGCAGGTAGAAGTTGTTGGACACAGGAAGAAGAGGAAGTTATTTCACTTTCAATCTAGAACAATCACGCTGAAACATTGGGTAGTAAGGTATGGACGCAATCTTCCCAAGAATTTGTTAATTTAGAATCTGATGAGGAGAAGAACACAGGAGAGGAAAGGATTCAAGGTCTAATAAAATAACTCTCATTGCTGAAAATAGAGGCAAAGAAATGGAAAATTGAGGTGGATAGATAATATAAATGAATGATTCCCATTGTTCAGCATAGGAAGACAATCAGTGAATTGAGGGAAAGATGGGAAGAAGAGCTAATATTCCAGAAGTTCCATTGGGAAGAAGTACATAACGACTTGAAGGAGTTGAATAAATTCAAGGCCATGCAAAAGGAGAAATACCAACTGTACATTCTCTCTCAAGAATTGATGAGCTCCAAAGCTCCATCTCCCTCTTATCCTATATTTTTATATGAACAGTTCACTTGGTTTAAGATGAAGGCATCGAAGGAAGGGAGACCTTACGAAGTAGCATCTTCAGACCAGTTTTTCAAAACTTTTATGAAAAGTAGCTTCACCGAGCAGAACCTTTTGTGTGAGCTTTATTTACATGAAATGGATTTCCCCTTTCACTGATATTCAAATCCTGTTCCTTACCTAGGTGATGTCCAACTAAGGTATTTTTCTTCTTTTTTCAACAACCATGTGTAATGGGAGGATTCATTTTAGACATTTTCTCAGAATGAGGCTCACTCCAATCTTTGGATTCGGTGTGAACCTCAATCCCCTCGCCTTGTTCGTAATCATCAAGAATAGAGGCTTAAATCTCCCATCCAGAATCAACAGCTGGTCGAGTTTCAAGAGAAATTCATATCCACTTGTGTTAGCCTGATTTCCAGGAAGCAAAGTTTGGATTTAGAGGGCAGTAAGCATAGGTGGTAGGATTCCCCTTCATCAATTAAGAAAAGGGACGCTTATTGCTTCAAGAATTTTAAACAGGATCTCCCTAGGGTTGAATGGTATGTCTATTGTATGAGAAAATGTGGAGCTAACTGGTTGGGACTTAAATTAAAATTCCTGTTTATTTGGTGGCCATCAAAACCATATAGGGAATATTTTTCATTGACAAAATCAGAAGAAAGGGAGTGTTGGAAATATTGGGTTTCCCATAATGGATATCTATATTGGAGGGAATCACCTAAATTCTACTACAACTTTTCATCTCTCCATGAGTGAGGCACATTTCAAGACTCTGATTTAGACTAATGGAGGTTGTTGCACGAGGACATGCAACAGAGTAGTTGGGGGGAGACGTTGGGTCCCAAAATGCCCCTTTTTAACCACATCCCTTATACCCTATTTGTCTTATCTTATTCCATTTTGCGCACCAAACATAAATTCTTTCCTCACTTGAGCCATGAATCTTCACAGGTATGATTATTTATTGTTTCATCTTATTAATGATTATGATTGCTATAATCAGGACTTTGCTTCTTGCATTATGATAACTCATTATGATTTCAAAGATAGTGCAAGTTGTGAGAGAGTACAGGTGTAGCATCCCGACTAGTCCAAAGAGGATATGAGCATTTACTATTAGTTGTGACTTTATAGTCCCGTCTATACACACGGATCCAACCAAGTGTCATCATTCCACACGGGCTGCGACAGACATGGTTGCACCAAACTTAGCTACAACAACGCACCACTGCTTGAAGTTAGCTACAATCATCAAGGCTTCTATTGAATTAGTTATGTTATTCATTTACTGGCTAGGGGAACAGAATTTCCTATATTTCCTGCTTTTGTTTAATTCCTCCCACAGCTGTAACAGCGCATGTAACAGGGCATCCTGAAGATCGTAGATCTTCATGGATACCCGATATTAGTGGGTGAGGGTTACGATTGTTGATGTATAAGTACAGGGAAATATTTAGAGCTAGGGGTTTGACAATATCATATTTTATTGTGTAAGCTGTAATAGAGAATGCACTTCCATTTCACCATTTTTATACAAGGAGAAGGATTCTTCAAATTTCTGTGTTTTAACTTGTGTTAGTTTCGGCGTCTCTATTCAAATGTTGGGCTCACCTTCCCATAGAGATCACCAAGTTAATTATATGTTTGATTAATTATTTGTGTGGTGTGGATGTTACATTGTATGAATTTGTTTCAGTAGCTGCAACAGTCATGTTTAATCGCTGTGTTTCCTTGAATACTCGGTACTTGCATTTTCTTTAAGCTGCAGCAGTGTGGTGTGACAGTTGACTGTGTAGGTTAATTTATTTTATGCATGTGTGTGATAGTTGTAACAGTCAAGCTCTCCCTTAGTTTCTTTCAATTACTTATCTTGCTCAGGTTTGCTAATTCAGGTAGACTATAGTTTAGAGTTGTTGATTCAATTCCTATTATTTCTTATTCCTAGATTAAAGGTTGGATTAGCTGGTCACAATGGATTTGCATATAGTTTGGTAAATTAGGATTTAAATTTCTGCAAAATTAATTCTAGATATTTATTTCATGAATCATTCATTGCTGGATTGAAGTTGTAGGAAGTGATTGCAATTCTGAATGCTTAGATAGGTAGTTTATATCAGTTTGATTATGGGAGTGGTTTGACGAAATAGATAAGTAGGATAGTTTATTCATTCATCAACTACTTAGTGTTTAAGCACAGACAGTGTGATTTATCTTTGAAATAAAAATACTTCCCTGGTTTGACAATTTATATTGAGCATTCTGCATGATGGTTTTAATTAACTGGCATATAGAGTGACCAACACAAGGGTTCCTCTTACCCCGGTTTCTAGAACAGTGAAACTTATTGTTAGCGAGAAACGGTTCTCCCTCCAATCCATTAAACATATTGAGTCAGGGTGCCATATGATCGCCATTCCTATTTCCATCCTTGTTGCATCTATCGTGATAGCCTTACATCCTTTCCAAATCCTCTATCCTACCTTGCAAGGGTTTCTAATTTACAATTTGTCTCTTGTAGGAAGAGGATATATGGTTTCTCCTTTTTTAACCTCCTTTCCATAGTTTGTGTTTTCCTTGAATGGTTGCACCCCCTTATGTTCCATGATATTATCTTCATTGGTTTACTCTATTAACTTCAGAGAAAGATTCTACGATCATTGGATATTGGCCCGACTCTATGAGTTTAACCCCTACC
This sequence comes from Pseudotsuga menziesii, assembly GCA_001517045.1. Taxonomy (NCBI): domain Eukaryota; kingdom Viridiplantae; phylum Streptophyta; class Pinopsida; order Pinales; family Pinaceae; genus Pseudotsuga; species Pseudotsuga menziesii. The sequence continues at coordinate 1,682,389 of LPNX010334389.1, read as the reverse complement.
TTTGTTATCCTTTGTTTGTTCATCTTTCTTCCTCTTTTCATACCATCCTCTGGTTGCTTCATTTTTCTCCCCTTATGGGGGTCCATAGCTATCCTAACTTGTTATTGGGACCTTGATTCCTATGATCACTTCTTGGAGGATTTCATGTTGCCTTCTGTATACATATCTCTTTTGCTTCTCCTCACACTCATTCTCAATTTCATATAAATCTAACTCCCCCAATTCGATGTCCTTGAATCCATCCTCCTCCATGGCCTCTATCTACTCATCTGTCTCTTGCTCTTGGCCTTCCTCCACTTTTTATCCATTTTTAGTCGATTCTGAGGCATCTGCCTTGCTCCCCTTCTCCTCTTCGTCCTCCCTCTCCTCCAATATCTTAAAATGATTACTACTGGTCGAACCTCCCCCCTTGGTGAACCTTGCTTTCCTATTGTTGCAAGCACGATTTAGTCTTCTTTCTACTCTGGACTTGGACAAAACCCTCTTTGTCCTCCACCTTTTCCCGTGGATGATGAGTCAGTGGGGATTGATGTCCCTTCTTGGGGTATTTTCGACTGAAATGACCATAATGATGGAACTACCTACATTTGAACTAGATGTGTTCATAATCTAATGGTTGCAACCATTCCTCTTCTTCCCAGTTTAGTCTGATAGCTTCAGGGATCTCTTTGGATAGGTCCATGTAAACATAGATATGTGCAAACACAGTGTACCTATGTTGTTTTGTTTGTTCTTCTACTTTTATGAATTACCCTACCATGTTTCCTATATCTTGCAATATCTCCAGATCCCAGTACTCACATGGTAGGGGAAAAAAATAGATCCAAACTGGGGCTAACCTCATGTCCTCTTTCTTAGGATTACACCTTTCCTTCCATGGTCTAAGGTAGATCCCTGCTGAGAAAAATAAATAAGGACCTCCTTCAAGGATCATGTCCCAATCCTCTTGATTAAACAAGATGATAGTAAAGAACCCCTTGGATCCCAAGTGTAGGTCATAATGCCCTTTGCGGTTCCAGGTACTTTTGATCCATCGCACCATATCTCTTTCTGTCGGCCATATCCCAATGAATTTTCCTATCAAGGATTTCTCCTTCCAGAGTTCTACTTTTTCTATTACTTTATCTGAGCAGATCTGAAGGGTCGGAATCACTTGGGCTCATGGAAGGAATCCTCCCTACCCTGTCTTCGTCTTATGGCAGGATACTCCACATTAATGGCTTCCCCGAACTCGCCCTCCCCTTTTCTACGTACTTCCCTTCATTGCATGACTTCCTCCATTTCCGCAATATTGATTGAGGGAGGGTATGGCCCCCTCCCTTCGATTTCCCACAAGGATCCATCCCCTAGCTACGGCTTAACGAACCATCCTTCTCAGCTTGATTGTTGTTCCTACCTTTGATCTCCAGGTCTCCGAAGACTCGTGAAACCCTCGTCGCCACAAACCCTAGCTCATTGCCTTGGGCTGCTCTATTTTAATAACCTCCTGGTTAAAATGAATATATTTTTAATTAAAATAATTCGAAAGATAATTTTAATCTTTAATAAAATATGATAATTATTATTTTTTTAATATTTTTTAATATTTTTAAATATTTTGTTAAATATATGTTTTAATAATCCCCTAGTTAAAATGAATATATTTTTAATTAGAATAGATTAAAAGAAGGATGTTTGAATAGTAATCAAATTTTCTAGGTCAGATAACCCTCACACTTATAAATAGAAGTGTTTGTTAAATATATAAATCATTTTGCTTATTTTTTATTATTTAAATTATTTTGAATAATTTTGAATTAAAATAAATTGTAAATATTTTATGATATTATTCAGGTTTTTAAAGTTTTTGTTAGAAATATCATTTAATATTATGGTACCTAAAGTAAATCATCATCCTTGATTACGAGGCCTAATTCGATGGGGACATCGAGTGAGGCCTCGACATAGCCGCCACCCCGAGATTTGACCCCGAGACCTTCTGCTAGCATAAACAACTCTCAACCACTTGAGCTAACCCACTGGGATTCAAACAATCCTCACTTATAAGTAGAAGGGTTTGCTAAAAAGATTTAAGTACTTGGTTGTTCAATTTTTTTTTCATAATTAGGTTTCCATTTTTTGTTTAGTTTTATGATATTGATTTTATGTTTTTTTATAATTTAAAGTATATTTAATGAAAATAGTAATATTATTTGTAATATATAATTCTAATTTAGAATCAATATTTAATGTAATGTTATTCTCACTCGATTTTAAATAATACCAGCATAGATCCAAATACTAGGCTCTATCAAGCGTCGAGAGGGATCAAATCTTTGGAGGTGCCACGGGGATTCACCTTGTTGACCAATATCTTATCGCGTTCATTCATAAAGATGTGCTTTTTAATTATGAAAATAAGGTCAATATATTGTAGGTATGGGGGGTGGGGAGTAGGGTATGGAGGGTTTATAGGTATTGGGGGATATAAAAATATGGAATATCCCCTAAAAATAGGGTTTTTTTTAATTGGAAAAATGTATTGGGAGGGGGGCTCCACAAAAAGGTTATGGTGGGTATTTATCAATTTCTAATTAAATTATGGGTATTCTTTAATACCCCATGAATGAAGGCTCTATGGCATGGTTTCACTAAGTGAAGACCCCGTGGGAGGTGCAAGCATGTTCTTAAGTATTGCACTCAATTATTAGCTTTGGTGTGATTCAGACCAAAAGACATATCTTTTTATTTAAGGTTAACATACAATATTTTTATTATTAATATTTAATACTATTTATGGCCAACATATAATATTTTTTATTATGTTTTATTTTGTTAAGAAAGAACATTACAACATCTCCCCCGTACATGGTCTTAAAATCATGTGCAAGGCCCTACGAAAACCATGGGTTTTTTAGGAGACCTTTCACATGGTCTTAAAAACATTTGCAATGACCTCCTAAACCATGTACAATAAAACCACCGGTTGTTTAGGAGGCCTTACACATGATTTTAAAACCATTTCCAAGGCCCTCCTAAACCATGTACAATAAAACCATGGGTTGTTTAGGAGGCCTCGCACACGGATTTAAAACCATGTGCACGGCCAACATTTTTTTTGTGGATAATTCATTTTTTTATTTTTAATTATTTTGTTAAGTAGGAACATTAAAACATCTCCCCCATATTGTGTTCTTTTTCTGACCGACAATTTTTTTGACCGATAATTAATTTTTTTTATTTTTTATTGTTTTGTTAGGTAGGAACATTACAACATCTCCCCCATATTAGGTTGTTTTTGTGGCTGACATTTATATTAGAGGATAATTATTTTTATTTTATTTTTTATGGCCGACATTTACAAGAGGAATGTTATATGAGGAACATTACATGTAACGTTACATAATGTTACAAGATCTCCCCCATACTGAGTTGTAGAGAGCATCGACACAATTAAATGTAATTTTATTCTTACTTATGATGATTAATATTAAATATAATGTTATTCTCACATCTTTATATTATTACATTTATAATTTTAATATTTGTTTAATCAAATTAAGTTATCATGTAGAGTTACTAATATAGAATACTAACAAAATTTTAACTATGAATCACTTTGTATTGGTTAACTAACATTAATTTCTATATTCCATGTTTTGGATCAAATCTTGATTTTTAAGTATGTCATCATAGCTTATTAAGTAGACTATTGATAGGTAGTTTCTCTTTGCTAGAATTGTTTTTAACTCTAATATAATCTCACTTAATATGTTGGCAAATTGTTGGTAGGTGTGTGAGAGATATTGTGTAGGTAGTTTGACTTTATGTGTCAAAGAGTTCCAATATCTCTCTATTCCATGTTTAGAATACCAACAAAATTCTAACTATGAATAATTTTGTATTAGTTAATTAACATTAATTTCTATATTCCATGTTTTGGATCAAATCTTGATTTTTAAGTATGTCATCATAACTTATTCAATAAGGAATATATTAATAGACTATTGATATTGTGGTTTTTCTTTGCTATAATTATTCTTTAATTCTAATATAATCTCACTCAATATGTTGGACAATTTGTTGGTAGGTGTGTGTGAGTGAGAGAGAGATTGTGTAGGTAGGTTGAATTTATGTAAGAGAGAGAGTTCCAGTATCTATTTAATCTCCACCGTTTATGTGTTCCTAGGATCAAAAATCTAGAGAGAGACACATATATTCTCCACCATTTACTTATTCGTAAAATAAAAAATATAGTGGTTGTTACCATAAAGGTTTCACACTATTTTAGGGAGTTTCTAAGATTAGTTATTATTCAATCTATAACTAAGAAAGGGAGTGTTGGAAATATTGGGTTGCTGTTGTAATCTCACAGATCACATAAGGTTGGGTTGCTGTTGTAATCTCACATATCACATAAGGTTGGATTACTATCGGATGTTCTGAGGCACCCGCCATCTGGTCGTGCGAAGCTTTAGCTGTTGGAACTAGTTTTCTAAAAATATTTTTCCTTGTGCCATCTCATGCGGGGTTCCTTTCAGAGAGAAGGGTTTGAAACTGTTCATGTGGAATTTGGTCGGCTCCTAGAAGACTGGACTTCCTTTCAGATAGATATGGTACATTACGATCCAAAGGATTAGGGAGGGGAACTTGATGATTCCTCCCGTCTCTTGGCAGCGTTCGCAAATGGTTTTTATCATGTCGGCGACATAATCTCCCCATTGGTAGATTCGGTCGTCGGTGGCAATTGTGTCGACGGCCTCTAGCATTTCCAATTTAAGGTCGCTACTTCGACCTGCTAAAGTCAGGGTGATGGCGATGAGTTTTTTTCCACAATCTATGGCGTTCTAGTGGCAATCTGTCCGATCATCAATCCTTTAGAATTTTTCCCGGACAGTGAGCCTGTGAGTTCTTCGACCAATCCTTCCTTAATGCCGATTGGTACAGGGTTTCCTTGGTTCGACAGGCCAGTTAACTTGGAGATGATATCTCCAGTAATTTCGATCGGTCGGTCGAAGTAGAACCGACCGTTGTGGTATCGGCTAATGATAAACTTGACGGTAGCTTCTTTTGTTCCACCAAAGCTTGCCATCAGGGGTGCGTTGGGATAGTTGAAGATGGTGCTCCTTTGGATTTTTTCAGCCGCTTGGGTCATCTTCTTGTTGACGAAAGCACACTCTTGGATCTCGGTCCATAGTTTCTTCCATTGACCCTCCTAGACTTTGTAATTTTTTATGTGTTTTAGTCGGCGGATCAAGGGTGTATCCTCAGCCTGTAACTCTTTCGCCTTGGTCGCTGCTCGGGTTTGCTTGGGGGCCATTATGTCATTTTGGTCGAGGTTATTATAAGTTTCTGGGGTTTTAATCAACTGACTGTGCGAGTGCTCTGTGTGTAATGGGTGTGGTGAATGAACCTTCGACGGTCCCGTATTTATAGGCGATGGGGTGGCTACGTGTGGGAATGGATGTATTAATGGCGGACTTGATGGTCTAGCTGCAATACGCGAGTGTGGAGTAATGGAGAATTTCTTTCGGCGCTCAAATTCATAAATGCGTGATGGGACTTTCGGTGTCGTCGGTCAGTGTCAGTGCTAAGAATGGTCGGCCGGATGTCGGGTTGATCAAGATGGTCAAAGGTGATGATGTCGGTTGTCGAATTGAGTTCCTGTCATGTTTTGGTGTGTCGGGTGTAATACTTGTGTTTTTGGAATTTTTAGTTTTTTATGGATTTTGAACGACGGTTACGGTTGTTATATGATTTTTTTTTTCCAGTTTTGGTAACATTTGAGTTGGGCACCATTAACAAGCTTCCGAAATACTAGGCCCTGCAATGTTTTTAGTCGGACTGAACCATTGGGGTGTATCTCCTCTACAAGGTAAGGGAACATCCATTTTGTGTGGAGTTTCTTGGGTTTTCCTTTGACTCGACTATTATAGAGTAATGCAAAGTCTCCGACCGACAGGTTTTTGTTTTTGATGTTGCGGTCGTGCCATGCTTTCTGTTGTTGCTTGTGAATTTCTTGGTGTTGTATAGCCATGAGTCTATGTTCTTCCAGTTTTACAAGTTGGAATAGTCAGTCCTTTCTTGCATGTTCGACATTGACATGTAATAGTTGTGCAATAAGAGGTGTCTGCTGTCAGAAATGTAGGGGGACGACTGCTTCTTGCTCGTAGACTAGTCGAAAGGGGGTTTGGTCAGTTGACCGTTTATAGGCTATTCTATATGCCCAGAGAACCACAGGGATTTTCTCGTCCCAGTCGTATTTGTCGGTACTACATATTTTGGTTAACCCTTTGGTCAATTTTTTATTGAAAGATTCAATCGCGCCATTCGACTGAGGGTGGTATGCTGTACTCCGTCGATGGTCGATGTGAAATTGGTCGGTCAAATTTTTGATGGTTTTATTTATAAAGTGTGAGCCTTGGTCACTGATCAATGTGAGGGGGCATCCGAATCTAGTGATGATGTTTTCATAGATAAATTTAGCGGCTACCTCGCTTGAACATGTATCGACGGGTTCAGCTTCTGCCCATTTAGTGACATATTCTACTGCCGTGATAATATATCGTGCACCTGATCGTTTGGCTGGGATAGGAAATGGTCCTATGAATTCTATAGCCCAGATTTCAAATGTGAGACTAGGGTTTACGGATATCAAGGGCATCTCTATGCTCGGCAGAGGTCGAACAAGTCATTGATAGCGGTCACATCGACTAACAAAGTTTTTGCAATCTCTGTGGATCGTCATCCACCATAAGCCCGACTGTTGGATTTTTCTGGCAGTTGTATTGGCTTGAAAATGTCCTCCCGCAGGTCCATAGTGTGCTTCATGCATGATTTGGTCTCGCTCATGGTCGAGTACACACCTTCTGAGAATGTTGTCTAACCCCATTTTGTATAGAAATCCATTGATGAGGCTGTAAGGGGTAGCCTTCATAGCTAAGATTTGTTTTTTCTTGGTGTTCATACCTTCTGGTGCTTGACCGTTCTCTAAGAACTGAGCTATTTCTTCAAGTTCTTCTGGCACTGCTTCGATGCAAAATAAATGTACATCCGGTAAGTTGTCATCGACTCCGGTCGGCTCCTCTCCTGTGTCTATACGGGATAGGTGGTCGGGCCCGACATTTAACTTTCCTGGTCGGACCACGACTTCAAACTCAAATTCTTGAAAAAGAAGTAGCCAGCGATAGATTCTCCCATGATGAAGGGGTTTATTGACGAGGTAATTCAAGGCTTGATGTTCGGTATAAAATGTGAAGGGGTTGGCCAAGAGGTAATGTCGATACTTTTGGAGGGAAAATACCATACCTAGGGCTTCTCTTTCAGTGGTCGAATAGTTCCTTTCAGCCTTATTTAATTTTTGACTACTGTAAACTATAGGTTAATCCATCCTGTCATCCCCTGGTTGAGTCAGGATGGCTCTGATTGTGATTACCGATGCATCAATATGCACATGAAATTTGGTCGACCAATTTGGAAATTTGAGTATGGGGGCTTCGACCAGTTTTCTTTTCAGTTTGTCGAAGGATATTTGGCATTCTTCTGTCCATTTAAACTCTTGGTCTTCCTTTAGTAGTTATTCTAAAGGATAGGTCATATCTGAGTAGTGTCTTATGAACTTTCTATAATAGCCTGTATGGCCAAGTAACACCCTTACTTGTTTAGGGTTTATTGGGGGTTTCAGGTCGAGGATGGTTTTAATTTTGGCAAAGTCGACCTTGATACCATCTTTACAGACCATATGACCTAAGAGTATGCCTATGGGAGTCATAAAGATACATTTCTTAATGTTGAGGGAGAATTGAATCTGTCAACATCTCTCCAGCATAAGTCGAAGCCACTTGCAGTGATCTTTTAAGGTGGAGTATATAGTCCAGTCATCGAAGTATACTGCCATGGTCTTATATATGTATTCTTGGAAAGTCTTGACAACAATTTGAGAAAACACTGCAGGAGCATTCTTGATCCCAAAAGGCATAACTCTGTAAGCAAAGGAACCAAATTCACAGACAAATGTTGTCTTCTTTTGATCTTCTTTTGCTATTGGTACTTGGTTGTATCTTGAGAATCCATCTGTGAATGAGTAGCATTCATGGCCTGCAACTTCATTCAAGATTTCATCAGCATAAGGGGTTGGGAATGGATCTGTTAATGTTACTTTGTTGAGTTTCCTAAATTCGACACAAATTCTTAACCTTGTCGGGTCATGTTTCTTGGGCTGGACGACCATGGGACTTGCCCATTCAGACTGGTCGATGGGGTAAATAATCCCTGCTGCTAACATGTTGTCGATTTCCTTTTTAACTATCTCCTTGTACTTGTGAGCTAGTTTATAAGGTCTTTTCTTGACAGGTCGAACATCAGGTTTAGTATCTATTTTCATTTCTCCCATTTCCTGTACTAGCCCTTTTAAGTCTTTATAATCCCTAGCAAAGACATATTGGAATTATCTAAGTAAGTTCACTATTTCGGTGGTATGTTGTTCGTTCCAGTAGTCACCAATCTTGGCTATTTTTGGTCGGTCGTCATTGGAAATGTCGACCTCTTTAGTTTTCACTTTTGCATCTAACCACTCTGGTGCTTTAGATTCATTAATCGGCCGACTTCCTTCTGTGAACTATGAGAATGTAGCAGGAAAGTCAGCTGCAGTCATTCTGTCAAGATCTGGTTTGTCGGTAGTCTCGACTTTCAAGATTGAATAGATAGGTTTTGTTGTTTCACTATGGCCGGTTTTCCATCTGAAGCTCTTGCCTTCTGTGTGTTCATTTTCTAAGTGTAAATGGGTCACTTGTGGTCTGGACTCGGTTTGTATATTGTGACAGTCCTTGATCTGTCGGTGGGTCTGGGAGGGTTGTTTTTCGGTCAGTTGGAGAAATTGTTTGATTTGCTGTGCTGTCTCGGCCAATTTTTCGTTTTGAGGTATGAACTGGAATTCTTTGATAAAATTGACCTTGAGTTCCTGCCAAAAGAAGGTTTCACCTCTAAATTCCTCCATCTTATACCATTTATTGGGTAAGTCGATGAGGGTTGAAGGGAACAGATGTGGCCAAGTTCTCTCATCTTTATATCCAAGTCTTCTCCACTCCTTTTCGCAAGTCTTAATGTGTTCTTCTGGGTTTTCTCCTTGGGTAAAAGTAGGGATCTAGGCTTACTGGGTTCGCTTCTGTCCACCAAACCATTCGACAAAGAAAGTTGAAGCAGTTGTCCAGGTCTGAAGTTTTTTCTGATGGGTATCCCACCATCTTGCTGCTTGACCTGTAAATGTTTCGACTAAGCTTTGGAGTCGACCATGTTCTCCAATATTCTTAGATACTTGTTCAATGTGCATGACTGGGGATTCCCTCTCCTTATACCTAGGTAGTTGTGTAGTGTTTAAGTTGGTTGGTCGTAAGGTAGGTCGTTCCCTTACTTTCTTTTCAAAATTTTTGGGGATAATGGATACTATGAAGCACTGTTGGGTGGGTTTTTTCTGTACCTTTTTTATAGTCCAGCACCCTCTTGCTTGTGTTTCATAATTTTCCATCTCCCAGTCATATAATTCAGCATCTGAGTTATAACCAATTGAGTCTTGGTTACCTAAGTAAAGTTCTCCCTGGATATTAGGCTCTGTGTAGTCCATATTGTTGTGGATCTTGTAAAGTTGTCTAACATTGACTTCCTCATCAATCGGTTCGGTCCAAGTTTTTCCTTGGGAAGGATTAATGGGTACAATGACTTTGTGACCATTTCCTTTTAGCTTGATTCGTTCCTTGTCTAAGGATATGGAAGCTTTCATCTTCCGTCCCCAAGGTCGACCGACTAGAGTGGGGAATGAACTAGATCCCTCTTTTGGGTCAATGATTTCAAAATCAACCTTGGTCGAAATTCCTTTGATGGTCATGTAAACATTTTTCCAAACCCCAATGGGTTCAATAAGACCTTGGTCGACGAGTTTTAGGTAGATGCCTGACTTGTAGAGTCGAGGTTTTCCCATCTTTTCCCATGTATCCCGGGTCATTATATTTACCTGAGACCCGAAGTCAAGCACTACTTGTCGGACGTGGTAACCTTCAATTTCCAGGTCGACAAGTGGGTCGACATCATTTTTTTCTTTTTGGTTTAGGTTGCAGATGTTCTTAATTTGTTTTTCAATGTTAGTACTTTTTATTTGATGCAATAAATCAATGAACTGGGCTACAGATTTGTCTGTTTGAGTGAGATAGATTAATTGCTTGATTGTGTTAGGTCGACTGCTAATGAGGTCTTGTTTTTGTGCAATGTCATGAAATATGTGGGTTGCCTCTTGATATGTGTGTTTTTGCTTTATAGGGTCAAGATAAACATTTGTATCTTTAATCTTGCTAATTTGGGGGTTATCATGCCCTGTTTTTGTGCCTTGTCGAGTAACAATATGTAAATTCTTAGTAGTTAGTACATCATGCTTTTGTACACAAGACAAGACATTAACATTTTTCTTCGTATTGATTTTTTCTAACATAGTAGGAAAATACTCAAGGGAGTGATCGCCTACTCCACAGTGTGTATAGAATTTAAGATCAGTTCTGTCCTTGTACGGACAATCTGCGTATCGGTGACCTTCTTTGTAGCATGTGAAGCACTGGGTACGTCGACGCGTTCGGATGTCGCGATTCCCAGGGAATCAACCTCTACCTCCATACCCCGGGTGTCGGTTGTCGTACCGACCCTCATATCGTCGACCGTCATATCTTTGTCCGGTCTAGTTGTTTGTATTGTTTTGCTCGTTGTTTTGCGCTACTACATTCGTTTGGTAGACCGCCTGATAGTTCTGTCGATTTTTCAGGTTTAACTGACAGTTGGCCGTGTTGTGACTTTTGGTCACGCAGATGGCGCACTAGGAATCTTTTCCATTTTTCATGTTAAACGGACAATATTTCGTAGAATGATCGTCGTGTTCCTGGAAAATATCGCAAAATGATTTGGTTTGTACAAAGCGGACGTCTTGTCGGCTATATTGTTGTCGACTATTATCTTTCAAATGACCGGCTGTCGAGTAGTTGGTACACCAGATTTCCTGATTCTTGAGGGTTATCTCCTTCAAAGAATTCTACACATTCTCGAGCTGTTCCTCCAATCTGTGGTCTGTCGGATAGGCAGGTATGTCTTCGTCCATCTCGACCTGCAGAGCTTTTGTTAGCGCGTCTTCATACGTTTTGAAGGTCTACAAACTGATATGTCGGCGTAATTTATGTGATAATCCTGTAAGGCACCATTGAATTAGTAGTTGTTCATTAATAACGTAATCTATTTGTCTTAGTAGGTCCTTCCAACGTTTGTCGTAGTCATGAACTGTCTCCCCTAGCTTTTTCTGTGTTGTTTTGAGCTTTCTGGTAGCCAGGTGCTTAGCGTCTGGGGTTTTGAAGAATGATAAGAACTATGCTTTAATCTCAGCTTTCATTGCTCTGGGTTTCCTTTCCGAAAAGTTCATGTGCCATGTCAAGGCCCTTTTCCGTAAGGCTCCAGCGAACTATGCCATTTGTCGGTCTTCATCTGTTACCTGGTTTGCTTCCCAGGTCGACTCGCAGATGAACCAATGTCGTCTAGGGTCTTCATCTCCCTTGTAGAGAGGAATGTGAGCTGATCTGTGACACATGTCTGAATCACTTTCACTGCTCTCAGAAGTTGGCGGAGGTGGAGGTGGGGGTGGTGGTGAAAGTGGTGGGGTTATTGATGTAGTCGAGCCTGCGGAATTTTGGTCGATGGATCTTGAGCTCCCTTCGGTCGTCGACGTGCAGTTGGTTGAGGTTGACTTCAGCTGTCGATGGTCCACTGCAACTTGGTGTACACAGGTCTGCTTGTTCGATTTATTCTAAAGCTGTATTTGGCGGGGGGGGGGGTGCTCCTTCATGTGTCAGTAAGAGCAAGTGGATACTCTGGAGGGAGGGTGCCGCCTGAAACGTCACCCAATTTCCTTTGAGCGGTCGACATATAATAAGATGTCAACCCGTGTATGTTTCATCGCCTAGTTGGCTCCATATACTAAAGTCACCAGCTCATAGTCGGAGGTCATCTTCGACAATAGTCTATATTCTAGTACGCGGATTTGTTGGGGAAAGCGTTATTCCGTCATTGGGAGTTGTTATATGGAGAGATTCTGGTTACTCTATCCACACTTCTTCATCCTTAGGGGATACCTCTTGCTCTACGCCCTCTTCCTGTCGGTCATGACCCGACTCTGGCGGATTCTCTTCGCGGTCGTCCTCCCTAGGGTTTTGTCCACTATGCAGCCCTGCGGCTCTTTCACGTCTTACTTCCCTTCTCTTCTGTCTTTCGTCCCTTTCTTGTTTCTGGATGTCCGACATACTTTCATACAATACTATTTTCTTGAGGTCCTCTTCGATCGACTTTTCATTACTGGTGACGTTTATCAGGTCTATGTTGATGTATATGTAACTTCGGAATGTATTCTTACATGTATTTTATATATTGTAACCCAATGTTTATTCCAGGATGTTTCTATTATGTATTTGAGTCATATTGTCTTACCCCGATGTTCCGATCGGGAGGATTATTAATGTAAACAAGTCTTGTCAAGTCATTAGGTAAGTCCCCACAGTTTCGGGGCACTTGGGTTATTATACACTAATTAAGGTGTAGGCTCGAGTAAGTAATTGTAAGTTAAGCCTACATGGTTGAGTGCACTTCAAGTCAACGAAAGAATATAAATAGAGAGTGAGAGTCTCTCTATTTATCACTTGTAAAATACATCACTTGCTCTCTCAAGAAGGAAATACTTTGGCTTGATAGAAGACAGAAGGATGCTGTTGTGTTGGGAGGTCATCTTACTGTTTTGGGTTTCACATCTTGTGGTGATACTATCTTAGAGGAAGTTGAGGGGTTTTCTCCATTTATGGTTTCCCCTATCAAAAATATTTGTGTCTCTTGTCTCTTGTGATGTGCTTATGTTATTGTTATGCTTGTTATTCTCTCAGTGAAAAGATCTTAACATAATGCTAGCTTAAATGTTGAAAAACTAACATGGTATCAGAGCTAACCTGAGAAGAAGACATTGTGCAGCTACAGGAACTAGGGATTCCTATTTTTTGGATCTTCCTCCACATATTTTCAGCAAAAGTATGCTAAGATGAATCTTTATTGAAGGGTGCATCTTTCTGTCGATGCAGAATTCAATTTCAAGCATTTTCAGTTTCGATGTGGAAATTAGGGCTTTCTACAGAAGAGGAATTTTTGAGTGAGACCAGCATAGGATTTTTCTCCTCATCAAAACCGAATTTTAGAGACCTGGATCAATAAATTTGGTTAGGTGAAACTCCGGGAAAGTCAAACCCTAGTTTGACCCTGAGCTAGGAGAAACCCTAAATACTAAAACTGCTAAGTTTTGGTACAGTCGCTATATTCCTAGATTGGCGATATATCAGAAGCTGAAAATTTCAAGGACCGAAGATAAAATCATGATGAACATTGTGTCCAAAAATCATCCTCAGATTCGCTATATTCTGGGAGATATGATCTCTCCAAGTTAGGGCTCCTTCCTCTTCCAGAAATCATCCATAAACAGGACACCTGGGGAGATCTGCAATATCTTGGGCTACAGAGGTCCAAATGGAATTCCTGAAGATTTTCCTGAAAGGGCACGGACTTTAATTTCTGTGGTCCTAATATTAGACTCAGAAAATAAACCAGTGACACATGGCATGCCGTACAACTTTTCTATTCTGAACAGTCCTGTAACAGGTCACCTTGGGAAAAGGATCATAAATCCAAAATGGTGAAACCAATTCTGATGAAACCTGTGGTTTTGGATTAGGGACATACTAGGTTACCACAGTACGAAATTTAAAACTTAGAGGAGTAGTAATTTCGGAGATATAATAGAAACAGTAACAGGCATTTCTACAGAAGAAATCAGAAAATTAGGGCTTCCTGTTCCGGGAGCTTCCCTCCACTGTTTTCAGAAAAGGAATACATTGGACAGCTCCATTTGAAGAGATATATCTGTTCATCCAATCAGATCTGAAATATTCCAAGTTTTGAAAATTAGGGTTTCTGTGACAAACCCTAGATCAGCAAACTCCGGGATAAGGACGGACACCTCAAATCGGTAAGATCTAATCCTTTGCTATTTCCATTTGAGGTTCTCATTTCAAAGTGATCTATCACAACAGCTTGATGATATGCTTAGTGAAGTTGACAACTTCCAAGCATAGAAGTATTTGATCTCTCTGAAGAAAATAGATTGGACACCTACATGAGTATAGAGATTCAAGTTCCAGAGGGAGATGAGGCTAGAAGCCTTACACAAGAAGAACTTGGTCAAGGCCAAGAAGATCATGGTTGATTCAATCATGGATCAAATTGTACTACAAGTGTCTCCCTAAAGACACCAAAGATGTTTTGATTCCTTGACCAAGCTATTTGAAGGAAATAATAGAAATCAGAAAATGACCTTAAGAAACTAGTTGAAGAATGTGAAGATCCAGAATGCAGAGACCATGCAGTCATAAGAGTCTCTCAAATCAAAGAACAACTTGAAGCGGTAAAAGAAAAAGTGAAGAATGCAAAAGTGGTGATGGCCACCTTGAATGGCCTCCCAGGATCGTGAAATTCATTCATGTGAGGAAAGTGTGCTAGAAGGAAGTGATTACTTTCAATAGACTCTAGAAAGAGAACTCACAAGGAGAAGAAGCTCAAGAAGAGAAGGTGGGAGCAATTGAAGATCAAACTCTTTCATCCAAAGAAGATCCCTCAAGCAATGAGGAATATGAAGAACTCAACTCTTGAAGAACTTCTTATCCACCTTAGATTTTGGATAAGAAATGATGCTATTATGAATGAAGAAGACGATGAAGCTGAAGGCTCAAGAAGGAGTCTACCCTCGAAACAAATAAAGATAAGTATTCAATTGTCATTTCATTATATTATTTATTATGCATTTGTTCATATTCAGTTATTGTATTATGCATGATAGGATGTTTGCATTAATGACAGAATACTACTAATATGCATGTGATGGGTAAGTAACTCATGGTGCTATACAAATTCTCCATTTCTACTTATCTAGAATGAAACCTCTTTGCTGACATATTGGATTAGTGCACAATCTCAATGTTGTCCTGGTAGAGATGGAAGGCATCTAGAAAGTTTCAGTGAGATATGGATGAATGTTGTATTGGCTAAAGTAGTTGCATGATCATATATTTATGCATAAGTATTTGCCAGTATGAATATTCCATATGAAATGTTCTAACCATACAAATGTATTTGACTTGTAGGAAAGACAGCATACATAATCACCTACAAGCAAAGAAGAATGAAGACTTGTTCCAAAGAGAAAGTGACGACATTTCAAAATGAAGAATAATATGATGAGTGCAGTGACATCATTGATGCAGAACCTTCCAGCCACCAAGAAGAAAGGGAAGACCAGTTCAAGAAGAATGATGTTAAGACGTAGTATCGAGACCTAAATAAAAGTTCATAGTTCCATCATGCAGTAGATGGAAACATTGTGGGATACAAAGCAAGATTCGTAGCATGAGGCTTCTCACAAAAGGAAGGCCTAGACTACGAAGAGACATTTGCAGCCAGTAAGAGTTGAAACACATACATGATGAGATTGATGAAAATATTAACCTTTGCTACAAGGTTGAAGATGCAAGTCTATGGTCACATAGAATATTAGTAGCATAGTAAGCTACTTGTCACTCCGGTACAGAATGTTTTCAGTGCATAGAGCACAGAAGATAGAGGGAGTATGATGCTTCGCTTCAGAGGGAGTGACTACATAATATATTGAGGTTTGACATGGTACGACAGGATGGGCATATTACTGATGACTCTAGACTTTACTGAGAGTAAAGCGGATTCCAACCTTTGCTTCAAGGTTGAATACAGAAGACCAGTGATGCTCCTGTTATGTGTCGATGCACTATTGTTCTAGGTATGGTGGTGTGGCAGAATACAGATGGATTCTTCCTTGGACAAGGGAAGTATGCAGTAGAGATCCTGAAGAGATTCGGGATGATGGACTGCAAGGATTTGGCTACACCCATGGCATCGAACCTGAAGCTATTGAGTGATACTTCTTCAGAGACGGTTGATGCTACGATGTATCGTCAGATGATTGGGTCCTTAATGTACCCGAGACCAGATATTTGCTTTGCTTTGAACACATTGAGACATGTTCACCTGATGGTTGCAAAGCATGTAGGGGTACAGTTGATTATGGACTCAAGTACGATGCGAATCAGAATATTAACCTGGAGGGTTATGTTGATTCAGATTGGGCAGGTAGTGCCATCGACAGGAAGATTACTTCAGGATGTTGCTTCAAGTATGGGATCAGGTGTGATCTCTTGGTTTAACAGGAAGCAATCCTGTGTGGCACTGAGTACAGCTGAAGCAGAGTATGTCACAACTTGTTCAGCTAGTTGTGAGGCAGTATGGTTGCGGAAGCTACTGTATGATATATTTGATCTCCAGTTGGATGCTACTTATATACATTGTGACAACCAGAGTTGCGTGAAGTTGTCAGAGAATCCAGTGTTTCATGACAAGTCGAATCATATCGAGATCAAGTATCACTATATCAGGGATATGGTGCAGAGAGGAGTAGTGAAGCTCCTGTATGTTGCAACAGAGGAACAAATAGATGATGTATTGAAGAAGCCATTGGCTAGGCTGAAGTTCAAGTACTTCAGAGAGAGACTTGGTGTTCTCCAAATCGAGGCTTCCTCCCAGAGAAAGTGATGAGACCCATAGCCATTCTGACATGGTGAGAGGATTGGTTCCTTCCATGGTTAGATGTAAGGGATAAGCCATTCTGTCATGGTGAGAGGATTTAGTTCCTTCCATGTCAGATATGAGTGCTAGAGATCTACCGCCATTCTGACGAGCAGGTCAGATGTAAGGGCAGTGCCATTCTGTTCCTGGCTAAAGGATTTAGTTCCTTCCATGTCAGATGTGAGTGCCGGCCATTTTGTCGAGTAGGACAGATGTAAGGGATACCTCCATTCTAACGAGCAGGTCAGATGTAAGGGCAGTTCCATTCTGTTCATGGCTAAAGGATTTAGTTCCTTCCATGTCAGATGTGAGTGCCGGCCATTCTGTCGAGTAGGATAGATGTAAGGGCTACCGCCATTCTGACGAGCAGGTCAGATGTAAGGGCAGTTCCATTCTGTTCATGGCTAAAGGATTTAGTTCCTTCCATGTCAGATGTGAGTGCTGGCCATTCTGTCGAGTAGGACAGATGTAAGGGATACTGCCGCTCTCTGGGAGAGTGGAGGCGCCTAGTCCGTTACCAGGTATCTCAGTCAAGGACTGGGGGCCATTCTGACGAGGGTGTAGGATTCAGTTCCTACCAGGTCAGATGTGAGTGCACAAATATTTCACCACTGTGGTAGGAGGGGCTCCGGCCTGGGTGAGAGTCTTCCATCACTGTGATAGGATGTGTTCCTGTCTGGATGGATGTGCCTTTCTGACAAGTAGGTCAGATGTAAGTGCTAAGCCATTTCACATATGGTATTTAATGTGCCTACCATGCTGGTGAATGTGAGTGCTGGGCCTTTCTGATGTGATTGTAGTTTACTACATGATCAGATGTGAGTGCTGGGCCTTTCTGATGTGATTGTAGTTTACTACATGATCAGATGTGAGTGCTGGGCATGCCTTTCTGACGAGCAGGTCAGATGTAAGTGCTGGGCGAAGACCTACCCGGTGGCTAGGCCTACAACCAGCATGAAAAAGGGCTGGCTTTGTAGAACTTCCTCACCTTCCTATGATGAGATAGTACACACATGATGATGACTAGAGGAGATCCAGATCGAGCTATGATCCAGATCCAGTTATGATGACTCCGAGAGATTCAGATCGAGTGATGATCCAGATCTAGCAGTGATGATCCAGATCGAGAGATGATCTAGATCTAGATCCAGATCGAGTGATGATCCAGATCCAGTCCAGTGATGATGATCCAGATCGATTAATGATCCAGATCCAGTGATGATGTTCTATGATGATCCGGATCGAGTGATGATCCAGATCCAGTTCTATGACGATCCAGATCGAGAGATGATCCAAATCTAGATGACTTGAAGATGAAGATGACTTGAAGATGAAGATGACTTGAAGACGAAGATGATCCAGTTGATACAGAGAAGAAGACCAGTGCTGAAAATCGTGTCGAAAGAATACCTTCCTAGTTAAGAGGGAGTGTTGATGTATATGTAACTTTGGAATGTATTCTTACATGTATTTTATATATTGTAACCCGATGTTTATTCCGGGATTTTTCTATT
>LPNX010334389.1:1613942-1648807 GCA_001517045.1 Pseudotsuga menziesii | reverse complement strand
ACTAGTCTAATTAGGTTTTTGTATGCAAACTTCCAAATTTCATACCTAGAGTGTACTTCGATTGGAATTGGTGTGCATTTTTAGTTATGGCCATGAAAATTTGGAAAATACTATCAATTGTTGTTTTGGATGAATTGGATTTTACTATAGATCATACAATTTACAGAAATGAGTACAAGAGATTGTAGAAAAGGTTGGTATGTCTATGTTATAGTGCAATTTATTCAATATAACATGAAATGCAGGCCAATGTGTGCATTTCCTTGAGGGACTCAACCCTGTTTTTTACAATGTGGAAATCATGTAAATTTGGAGTTTCCTTCCAGAGCATAAGTTTTTAAGTCTAAAATTTAAACATTGAAAGCTTATTTAGGTTTTGTATTCCTGAGCAGACACTCTATGGTTTGAATCAATGAATTTGGCTTTGTAATGCAGGTTGAGCATGAATTTGAGTGATGATATCCAAAATTGCCTTTCTTCAGTAAAATGCACGCACATGCTTGATTTCTTTGTCAAATTCAATGAATAAAATAGGAGAGTCTTTTTTATTATTATTCCTCCCCTTTTAGCATTTTAATATTTCCTTTTACGTGATACTTTCTACTTTAGAATTTTTTTTAGCGTCTGGTAGACCAAGTGTTAATTTTTCATAACCTCTGGTGATCAAATTTCAAGGGTCACATCATCATCTATTCTATGTCATTCCATGTTGGCATCATCCTTAGTGCGGGCATCACTTAGCCCCTTTACAACACTTAGCCATTTTTCTTTGTCTTTAGTATGCAAAATAAGATTTTTCTTCTACTTTGGCAGGTTGATATTCTCCTTATCTGATCACCATAAGAAAAACCAAGAGCATGACTAAATATCCATTTCAACAATGAACATGACCATATCATATTATGAATTTTAGCATCAAAGGAACACACCCTTGCGAGCATTTCCAAATGGTGTATCAAACTCTTTTTCTAACACTTAACCAGCTCTCTTCAAACCCTAGGCCACCAAGGTGATTTCATTTTTCCTTAAAACATGAAAAGTGAGATACCCAATGGGTAGAGGTCAACAAGGTGAATCCATCAAGACCACTTTCATATTCTAGAGCTTATTTCTCTCTACTTGATGGGCATTTTTCTGGAGCAGTGAAAATATGGCTAAGAGGCACTTTTGGTAGATTGATATCTTCTTTCTGAAAGACTTTTTGGTCAAGATAATGATATGGTTGGATGCACCATACAACACTCTATAGATCCACACTCTCAGAATATTTTTATCATCATCCTATGAGCTATGGCGAGCATTTCCCTAATGCAAGTCAGGCAAATTTTACCAATAATTCCATATTTAGACAATTAATTATCTTCTCATATGCTTGGTCTAATTTCCCTAAACCACAGTTGTGGAAAATCCATAAATTCTTCTTCAAGGTCTCTTTGGATAAGATAATACCATGGTGGAGTAGAAAAAACAACATCCTACAATATCCCCATGTGTTGCGGGAATTTTCTTCAACAAACTATTTGTGGCAGGCATCCTCTTAAGGCTACTTGGACCAATTTTCCTACACTTGGCCAACTTCTTGATTTTCACTAATTTGTCGTATTTCTCTAGAATGATGTCATTATAATGCAACAATGATTTCATATCCATGCCACATCATCATCTATTCCATGCCATTCCATGTCGGCATCATCCTTAGCATGGGCTTCAACGTTAATGCGGGCATCACTTAGCCCCTTTACAACAAAACTATTTTTATGTCTTTAGTATGAAAAATAAGATTTTTCTTGTATTTTGGCAGGTTGATATTTTTCTTATCTGATCACCATAAGAAAACCCAAGAGCATGGATAAATATCCATTTCAACAATGGACATGACCATATCATATGATGAAATTTATCATCAAAGGAACACCCCCTTGCATGCATTTCCAAATGGTCTCTAAAACTCTTTGTCTAACACTTAACCAGAGTCTCTTCAAACCCTAGGTCACGAAGGTGATTTCATTTTTCCTTCAAAATTGGCAAGTGAGATGCCCAATGGGTAGAGGCCAACAAGGTGAATCCATCAAGACCACTTTCATCTTTTGGATCTTCTTTCTCTCTCCTTAGCGGGCATTTTTCTGGAGCTTTGCAAATATGGATGAGAGGCACTTTTGGAAGATTGATATCTTCTTCCTGAAAGAAATTTTGGTTAGGCTAATGATGTGGTTGGATGCACCATACAACACTCTAGAGATCCACACTCTCATAATATTTTTATCATCATACTATGAGCTATGGAAGGCATTTTCCTAAGGCCAATTATGCATATTTTACCAATAATTCCATACTTGGACAAATTTTGATCTTCTCCTAGGCTTGGTCTAATTTCCCTAACCCACATTTTTGGCAGGTCCATAAATTCTTCTTCAGGGTCTCTTTGGACAAACTAAGACCATGGTTGAGTAGACAAAACAACATCCTACAATATCCCCATGTGGTGCAGGCATTTTCTTACAAACACAATTTGTGGCGGGCATCGTCTTAAGGCTACTTGGACCAATATTCCCAAACTTAGCCAATTTCTTAATTTTATCTAATTTGTCGTATTTCTCCAGAACGATGTCATAATGCAACAATGATTTCAACTTCATGCCACATCATCATCTATTCCATGCCATGCCATGTGGACATCATCCTTAGTGTGGGAATAAACCTTAATGCGGGCATCACTTAGACATTTTGTCTTTGTCTTTAGTATGCAAAATAACATTTTTCTTCTTTTTTGGCAGGTTGATATTTTCCTTATCTGATCACCATAAGAAAAACCAAGAGCATGGCTAGATATCCATTTCAACAATGAACATGACCATATCATCTGATGAATTTTATCATCAAAGGAACACCCCCTTGTGGGCATTTCCAAGTGGTCTCTCAAACTCTTTGTCTAACATTTAACCGGTTCTCTTCAAACCCTAGGTCACCAAGGTGATTTCATTTTTTCTTCAAATTTGACAAGTGAGATTTCCAATGGGTAGAGTTCAACAATCTGAATCCAATAAGACCACTTTCATCTTCTAGAGCTTCTTTCTCTCTCCTCGGTGGGCATTTTTCTGGAGCAGTGCAAATATGGCTGAGAGGCCCTTTTGGTAGATTGATATCTTCTTTCTGAAAGACTTTTTGGGTAGACTAATGATCTGGTTGGATGCACTATACAACACTCTAGAGATACACACTCTCAGAATATTTTTATCATCAGCTTATGATTTGTGGCATGCATTTCCCTAATTCCAGTTAGGAATATTTTACCAATAATTCCATACTTGGACAATTGTTTATCTTCTCATAGGCTTGGTCTAATTTCACTAAACCACAGTTGTGGCAGGTCCATAAATTCTTCTTCAGGGTCTATTTCGATAAACTGAGACCATGGTTGAGTAGACAAAACAACAGCCTACAATATCCCCATGTGTTGCAGGCATTTTCTTCAACAAACCATTTGTAGTGGGCATCCTCTTAAGGCTACTTTGTCTTTAGTATGCAAAATAACATTTTTCTTCTATTTTGGCAGGTTGATATTTTCCTTATTTGATCACCGTAAGAAAAAATAAGAGCATGTCTAAATATCCATTTCAACAATGAACGAGACCATATCATCTAATGAATTTTATCATCAAAGGAACACCCCCATGTGGGAATTTCCAACTAGTCTCTCAAACTATTTTTCTAACACTCAACTAGTTCTATTCAAACCCTAGGTCACCAAGGTAATTTTATTTTTCCTTCAAAATTGGAAAGTGAGATGCACAATGGGTAGAGGAAAATAAGGTGAATCCATCAATACCATGTTCATCTTCTGGAGCTTCTTTCTCTCTCCTTGGCACTTTCTCTCTCCTTGGTGGGCATTTTTATGGAGCAGTGAAAATATGGCTGAGAGGCACTTTTGGCAGATTGATATCTTATTCCTAAAATAATTTTTGGTCAGGCTAATGATATGGTTGGATGCACCATACAACACTCTAGAGATCCACAGTCTCAGATTATGTTTATCATCATCCTATGAGTTGTGGCGAGCATTTCCCTAAGGCCAGTTAGGTATATTTTACCAATAATTTCATACTTGTTCAATTTTTTATCTTCTCCTAGGCTTGGTCTAATTTCCCTAAACCACAGTTGTGGCAGGTACATAATATCTTCTTCAGGGTTTCTTCTTGATGTTATTAATTTGTCTATTGAACTCATATTGGATGAGTTCTGAATGTGACTGTAATCAACCTATAATTTTCCACTAAAGTTCCAACATTACAAGTGATGCAATTTATGGAATGAAAGCCAAGGAATATAACTGAATGAGTGCATGAAAGGACACATTCCCTTGCAGCTGATAAATGGGGCAGAAAATAATGACAAGCCCATCCAAGATTTAGAACTGTCGATAAATGGGGATGTCTTCTCTAAGTGTGCGCAAATAACAGTGTTACCAGGAGATATAGATACCAAACAGAAAGGAAAACACAAAAGGAGCATAAACCTTCCTGCTAGCTATGAAAATAGGCAAAACATGACTATCAAACACCGAATGAACAATGTAATAACATGGTGACTTCATTACCCGGATGTGGGTGACAGTAGTGCCATCAAGGATACAGAGGCGTATGACGAGATCAATCTGTCATCAACATGATGTCACCTCTCAATCACCCACTCAATGGCTGCACATATTAACTCATCTTTCGGGTGTTGACATCTCTTGGATGCTTGAAGGGATGCGATCGTCACCTTGCTATGGGATGAATGTAATGCATCTCTTTGGTTTCTAGGCTGACATGACAACATTTTAATGCCCAAGTTCCCTTGTCATTTCGGCCAATTTCTCTTTGCACTCTCTGTGTTGTCACAACTCTATTCTTAGCTTTCTCCTGGTCACTTGGCCTCTACAACTCATTCCTTGGCTCTGAGCTCACCGTCACCGTTCTTCATCCAGCCATGTCTCGTAGACAATGAGGTATCCCTCATTGTGGTCATATGGAGAGATGCATTCAGTCTGATTTCCCAATTAATCTCAGTACTCAGGATAGTGGTGATGGTTTCGATGTTGATATCCTTGAAGTTGTGCACCTCATGGTTAATGACTGGGAAGATGAATTGTCTGGTGCCCTTAACGCGGTTGGTCGCACTCTAGAGCGACGAAGAAATTATTGGGTGATAAAAAAACCTCCTCATTCAGCTCATTCTACACTTCCATTCTCAGCCCCCTGCAGGTAGCGGCGAAGATGACAATTCCTCCAGCAATCAAGACGCAGACTCCTCCAGTGACGACACTTCTGATGCCAAGGACGACCCAAGCGATACGGTTTCCACTGGATTTGGATTCCCTATCATTAAAAAGCCATTCCATAAGCCTTAATCAGTTTTTTGTCAATGGCTTCTTTTGTTTTTTGTCTGAAATACTGTGGGCTTATCAAAGTCAGAATCTTTATCTGTTGGTTTTTTTCATTTTAGGAATTATTATGTCTTTTTGTATAAGGATACTCTCCTTCTTTCTATGGACCTGTTTTCCCTCACGGAGGGAGGGTCTGGAAATCTCTTTAGAACTGCTCTACCTGCTTGTCTCTTTGAGCAGGAATGTGTCTCTGAACTATAACGTTTTTTTTGTAACACTACCACTTTTTTTCAATAGAATAGTTCCTTAACTTACAAAAAAAAACATGGTGACTTCAATGTGCAAATTGAGTAGTATGTATTTAAACTTAGTTTTGATTTCAAATTCAAAATGATTTTTAGATTGGATGTTTTGTACAACATAAAAGGTCCTATCCTCAATTGAGTTAAGAAATCAGCTTACTATTATTGTTAATCATTGCATATGAATTTGTTTCTGTATGCAATCTTATTCCTTTAAATATTTAATTTTGGTCATTTTCTTATTCTTGCTACAATGTGGAAAATAAATTATATTAATGTGGTTTTTGTTTTTGTAAATGTCTGTTTTTGGGAATAGAAGGAAATAGAAGGATAAAATAATTTACAAAAATAAAACTTAATGAAAATATGATATACAAACTGCTCATTCCACATACTCAAAACACAACATCTCATTTCACATGCAATGAAGATTATATAATATTGATGTATTACAAAATCAGAAATTGTTCCCATGGCATACAATTGCAACTTGTGCCCAAAATTCTAATTAAATGTAAAGATTAATCCCGAACTACAAAAAATTTATAAACTATGTCCTGTTCTAAGTATAAATATTCAATAAATCAACTATTCTCAGTTGATACAACATCACTAAAATCACTAGTCACACAGTATAAGCATTAGTTACATAGTTCAATGTCATCCTTATGCCAAGAAATGAAGCTCAACAAAGCATCTGCTAGATTACATAATGCGCTACTGGGACGTGGTAGAGATATATTTTCAAATATAGGATCTAAAATTTCTGTCGGATTCACAATATAATATCCTTTTCCAATGGGGACATAGTGTACCAATGCATTTGGGCCAGTCTTATGTATTGTCTCCCTTGCAACTTTAACCCTTGAGTTTAATGCAATGAGAAAGAATTCCTTTCCTTCCAGCCCCAATTGGGAAGTTGGTGTCAACTCATTAGCATTATCTTGAGCCTGCAAATAAATGAGACAAAGTAAGGTGCATGGAAATAATAATTTAAACATTGATGATCCTAGATTAAATAATTACAATCTTACCTGAATTGGTGTTTTCATTTTGTCAATTTGCAGTTTCGACGGAACCATTAGTGTTTTCTGTACCAAATTTTCATCATATTTTGATGCACGACTTTGCACCCTATAGACAATGATTTCTAATATTTGATAAAATAAAATAAAATTGAACTAAATTACAAAATTTTCCAATACTTACTAGGGATGATGGAGTATGCATTGAAGTTAATTTCTTTTGTATTAGTCTGTTCATAGGGGTTGTGATGTCCCCTGTATTACTTTTTCAAGGAAACAAAATGTTATATATATTCAAAAGATGAAAAAAATATTATTTAAAATAAAAATTAAACAACTAACCTCCACCACAAGCGTGATTTTAGCATGAGCATTTTGTACCGTAGGACACTGTTTATATGAGTAATTAGATATTAGCCTTCACATCATTACTGTCAAAATATGTATACTTAGACAACAGTAAATAATTGGACACTAACACTTTCTTTTTTGACCACATGTTCTCTCTCCATATCTTCTACTCTTTTCAGTAGTTCAGTTATTGTTGTTTTCAAAGATGATATTTCCTCTGTTTTTTTGTTCATTGTAGCTTAGCTTACAACTAGTGCCTCCTTGTATAGACTTTTTCCAAACAAGTTAGTTGGCATAACTCCTAATCCAACACCACGACATCATCCTCTTGCATCAACCCCTAGTACCTTGGCAAGGGCATCATCCCTAGATGTAAAGTCTTGAGATGCAGCTTCTACTTATGCTTGTTCAATTTTTTGCTAACATTGACATACAATTAAATCAGATCATAGAAGAAAACATTTCCAACACGTAAAATGAAATTTTAATCAATATCTAAATTAAAAGGTTGAGAAAATACTAGTGTTTCTCCTACAACTGGTGTGATTGGAGTGCCATCCTTATTTTGATGGCACTTCTTCCATAAGTCTGCCCTAGTAATGTGTGTAGTTGTATCATCAGAGGCTATAGATTTTTTCTAGTTGCAACAAGTAAAATAGTATGGTTAATTCATGACATTACAATGAAAGTAAAATATGCTAATATTTCTCATATCGAATAAAATATTATCACAATTGTATACCATATCATATTCGATCCGTTGATAACCTCGACATCCATAGGTGTGCAAGTCCCTCTCCTTTTCTCTATTTTCCTTATTTTTTTCCTTATATCCTAGAAATCAATTGAAAATAAAATATATAAGTCAACATTACAAGCCAATAGACATTCTGAAAAACTTGATTATATAATATGTGAATTTTTTGCTTACTAGGAATTCAGTGGTGGCTCGTGATAGGACGAATTCTCTCCACATTGTCGTACGTATCCTATTTGGAGGAACATTTTTTAATCTTTCCTCTATTGACTCATAAGGGTCATAGTATTTTTTGGTCAACCGATATCTATAATTGTTTACCTTATGGCCAATGTATTTCATACAATATTCTTTAAGGACCAGAGGGATTGTGAACTTTTCCTGCAACATACAAGAATTGCATTTTTAGATGCCATACATGGTTTGAAAATAAACTTCAAAATCATCCAAAAATAAAAATGTTGAAAACGAATACACGTAATGTGTAATACTCACATTAATAATGTTCCACGAGTCCTCCTTTAATTGATCTAAAACCTTCCTCCAATCATAATAATTGATTGGAACCGTTTCCCTTGCGAGCACACCTAGTAATGAAGATATCTTCACGGAGTTTGGACCAATTGTGTGGTTCCTTTTATTGATATTAATTTGGATATTTTCCTCAAGTTATTGATTTCTGCACATTTAGTTCCTCCTCTACCTTTCTTCTTGACTTTCTATGTTGATGCTTGTGTAGAGGGATATTCACTTTGTATATTTATATCTTGTTGGCATTGTTCTTTGTGAACATCTTCTATAAAAGAAGGGCATGTAAAGGTGTTATGGATTTCTAATTCATAAAATTTTATTTATGAAGATCTACAAAATTATACATTAATGACCTTTCCTTGTTCTTCATGTTGCTCCGCCTCTTTTTGTGTCAAGGGATCTTCCCCTTCTACACTGCTATCCATATGGCATGGTTGTTTGTGAACATATTCTATAAAAGAAAGGAACATAAAGGTGTTATGGATTTCTTAATCATAAGATTTATATTTATAAGGAACTAGAAAAAACTGAATTAATGGGCTTAGCTTGTTCATGTTGCTCCTCCTCCTGAAAAGAGGAAAATGTATCTTTGTCATTTGCTTCTTTGTTAGGACTAGTATAGTCATTCAAAGGCATAGAAGGTGTACTAATCTTCTTTTCTATTGTTTGTATTTTCCTCTTCTTTGTGACTGTAGCCAAGAATGTTATTAAACGTATTCCTAACATCATCATACAATAAAAATAAGCATTATATAACTACATAAGGAAATAGATTGTTCTATTTCTAAATATTTACCTTCTGAGATGCATGTCCCTTTATTTCCCATTTGATCATTTTGACGTGTTCTTTTTGAAAATTTTATAATCATATTTTTTTGATTTCGTGTCATAACCTGCTTTGCCTATTTTTTTTAAAATGGTTACAGTATTGATTAGCCATAGCCTATTAGATTGTTATTAAAGTACAAAGTAATATGTTCTAAAAATTTAAATTAAATAAAAGTAGTATTCCCATTTGTTGTGATGGGGAATTTTGTTTTTGCAAAGAACTCACAGATGTAGCCTCTTGGGTGGCTCAACCACAGTTTTATTAATATAAAATGTACTCATTTCTGTTATATAAAAAAATTAAATAAAAATAATGATATATTTCAATCACAAACAATCACTTACCTCCATGTATCCACTTGTACAAAGCCTGCATAATTAACCAAAAAAATAAATTCTATCATCACTCAACTCTTAACTGAAAGTTGTTTAAACGATTAATCTACCTAACAAGTTTCAAAATTAAAAGGGAAGACTATCTATAAGGACTATCTGCTAAAAGGAACAGATGTCATAAATTGATAGAGAGAGAGGGTTAGATTTTTGTAGGTTTAGGTTAGACACATACAGTAGCCAACAAGATATCTCAGTCTCCAAGAGCAAAGACCACTGAGCCTTAGAGGTTGCAAGCAGGACAAGTTTTACACAAGAATCCCCAAAGATGAACATGGTAATGGTCTTGCAGCAGTGACAAAGTGTAGTCCAACTCTAGTGCTCACAAAACAATCACAACCCAGCTAAATGAATGTCAAACAGTCCACAACTCAGCTAGGAAGAGCCACCATAATCCATGGTCAACCCTAGAAGAAACCAAAGTTTTTACAGAATTTTTGAAATTGTGTAGCATAAGGACCACTATTTTGATTTATGTCAATAAAGAAACCACGGAATGTGTATTACACTTACTAAGCATATGATAAAATTTGGTACAAAATGCAACACATAATGTGTATTACACTTACTAAGCATATGATAAAATTTTGTACAAAATGCAGCACAGAATGTGTATTACACTTAAAATTTTGTTGCAGAGGAACCGTTATTTTGATTTCTGTCAATAAAGAAACCACATAATGTTTTTAGTGTTTGTTGTTTACAGGTTTTATGTTGTTTTCACGAAAGCATTGATAAATTACCTGCAATAACGCAGAACACAAAATAAGAATGCAGTGAAACTTAAGTTACACCTCGCGCAGTTCACCTCAATATATCCCAACAGCTTAGCTTCAACTTTCATGGTGTTGAATACCAGAATCAAAGCAAGTAAACGTTGGCATGTGCAAAAAGAAAACGTCGCCCTTTCCCGACAAAACTATTCATGGGATATAAAATGTGAAAAGTTATGTTAGGGGTCCCATTTTTTTTAATCTCATTTTTTTTGTTTTTTTTGGTAAATTTAATTTCCTTTTTTTGGGTATAGATAGCAAAAACACCCGAGTTTTCTCCTAATGTTTTCAATGAAAATGGGAAGGACCCTTGTACTGGGATTCATGTAGGTGGACCAAAGGAAGGAAGGAGAGAACCAAAGAAATGCATCAAAAGGAAATGCAATATTAGCCTATTGTGGTGGATGAGATGAAGTTAAATAATGTAATAAGCATGGATTTTAAGGCATTGAATGTGAGGTTTGTTTTTAGAAGGATGGGGACAATGAGTTTGTTTCAATAGATTCAAGTGCACTAGTAATCAATTTTAGCTTACCACATAAGGGATTTCATTTTCATTTGAGGTTAAATGTTGAGGTTACATCCAAACATATTATTATTTCTAGTAGGTACCTACTGCATTTATACCTAGGGATATTAGAATAATTATGAGAAGAGATATACAGTGTTACATTTAATCTATATACTCTCCATAAGTTTGACAATTCATTAATACATTGGTTAAGTTCCTACCTGGAGAAAAGCTACAATAACCTACATAATCCTTTTAAATATTAAGAATTTTTATCATTACCTCTTCCAACCATATGCAATTCTTATAAAGATAAAAGGAATTTGAACCATTAACATATGATTTTAGACCAGCATTATACCATTGAAACTATTCTCCTAATGAAAATATGATAAGTTGCTTGATGGACCATATAAATATGATGTGACCCCCATCTCCTTATTAGTATAATTTTTAACATACAATGTCAACCTTCCATCTCTTTATAATTATCAAACAAATTATAGGTATATACATAGTATTGTAGGTGTCAACGCTTGTTATATGAATTAGTGAACCATGGCAATATCGTAGCTAGATCAGATAAAAACATGGCTATATAGATCCAAAATTTCATCTAATCCATCCTTAAGTATTCCCTTAACCATCATCCCTAACTGAAAATGATTGACACCAAATGAAGTAACATATACTACCTTGAATAGTAGACCTTGCAAAGGAGGCAAATTTGTCATTTATCTTGCACTAGTGGAGCATATGAAGAAAAATGGTTGTGATCAACCAAATATTCATACTTACATTAATAATCCTTTGATGAATGGATTTCAAAAGAAAAATGACTTGATACAAATAAGGAGGTTGAGAGGGTATACCATGAAATCGACCATGTATATTAGCATATTGTGGTGGATGACATGAAGTTAAATAATGTAATAGCCATGGATTATAATGCATTGATTGTGATGTTTATTTGTAGAAGGATGGGGGAAGTGAGTTTGTTTCAATGTATTCAAGTGCACTAGTAATCAATTTTAGCTTACCACATAAGGGATGTCATTAATTTCATCTAAGGTTATATGTTGAGGCTACAATATCCAAACACAAAATTATTTCTAGTCGGTATCTACTACATGCATTTATACGTAGGTGGATTTACCGGTCACTTGATGAAATTACTTATATATCATTCAAGGTCCCATGCCAATAAGTAAGGGTACCATAAGGATCAAATAATTGTACTAAATTGACATATCAATTAGGTAACAAGGGATATTAGAATAATTATGAGTAGAAATATATAGTGTTACATATAATCTATATGCTCTCCATAAGTTTGACAATTCATTAATACATTGGTTAAGGTCCTACCTGGAGAAAACATACAAGATAATCCATATAATCTTTTTAAATATTCAGAATATTTATAATTATAACCTCTTCCAACCACATGCAATTATTATAAAGATAAAAGGAATTTGAACCGGCATTAATAACCTATGTATTTCATACCTGTATTATACCATTGAAAATATTCTCCTAATGATAATCTGATAACTTGTTTGATGGACCATATGAATATGATGTGACCCCCATCACCTTATAAGTATAATTTTTAACCTACAATGTCAACCCTCCATCTCTTTATAATTACCAAACAAATTATATGTATATTATACCTAGTAATGTAGGCGTTAATGAGGGAAAGGACACCTTTCTAATTCCTACAACACTTGTTATATGAATTAGTGAACCATGACAATCTTGTAGCTAGATCAGATAAAAAGATGGCTATATAGATCCAAAATTTCATCTAATATATCCTTAAGTTTTCCCCTAACCATCATCCCTAACTGAAAATGATTGACACCAAATGAAGTAACATATACTACCTTGAATAATGGACATTGCAAAGGAGGCAACGTTGTCATTTATCTTGAACTAGTGGAGCATATGAAGGAAAATAGTTGTAATCAACCAAAAATTCATGCTTACATTAATAATCCTTTGATGAATGGATTTCACAAGGAAAATGACTTGATACAAATAAGGAGGTTGAGATGGTATACCATGAAATCGACCATATATATTAGCCTATTGTGGTGGATGACATGAAGTTAAATAATTTAATAAACATGTCTTATAATGCATTGATTGTGATGTTTATTTGTAGAAGGATGGGGGCAGTGAGTTTGTTTCAATGTATTCAAGTGCACTAGCAATCAATTTTAGCTTACCACATAAGGGATGTCATTAATTATTTCATTTAAGGTTAGATGTTGAGGTTACAATATCCAAACATAGAATTATTTATAGCCGGTATCTAATGCATGCATTTATACGTATGTGGATTTACGGGTACTTGATCAAATTACTTATATATCATTCAAGGTCCCATGTCAATAAGTAAGGATACCATAAGGATCAAATAATTGTACTAAATTAGTGTATTTTCATAGAATCTCTTATGATTCTACACAAGATGTATATTTTTCTCTTTGATCTTCTATTTGTAACTACTGGCATCATGATATGACTCATTATTTTTTCTTGCCTTACAAAGAGATCTATCACATGCAATATTCAAACAATTTTTTCTTGGTTAGATTTATGATCACTCTTCTTATGGAGATCATATGAGTTAAAATTTATATGGTGGTATGCCTTACAAATCTACTTTCTTAATTGACATATCAATTAGGTAATGAGGGATATTAGAATAATTATGAGAAGAAATATGCGGTGTTCCATTTAATCTATTTTATGCTCTCCATAAGTTTGACAATTCATTAATACATGGGTTAAGGTCCTACCTAGAGAAAACCTACAAGATAACATATATAATCCTTTTAAATATTCTGATTTTTCATCATTATAACCTCTTCCAACCATATTAAATTATTATAAAGATAAAATGAATTTGAACTAGCATTAATAACCTATGTATTTCAGACCTGTATTATACCATTGAAACTATTCTCCTAATGATAATCTGATAACTTGTTTGATGGACAATATGAATATGATGTGACCCCCATCTCCTTATAAGTATATTTTTTTAAACTACAATTTCAACCCTCCATCTCTTTATAATTATCCAAATTATAGGTATATTTTACCTAGTAATGTAGGTGTTAATAATGATGGGAAGGACACCTTTCTAATTCCTACAACACTTGTTATATGAACTAGTGAACCATGACAGTATTGTAGATAGATGTCACGTCCCCATCCCTCTTACCGGCGAAGAGGACGTGACCAACACCATGCATATGGGCAAACAACCCCATGAATTTTATCAATGGAAATTAATGCTGGAATTAATACTTACAAGCATACATAGATGCAGAATGAATCAACATTCAGCGGAAGCAACACACATACATTTCCAGCATAAAACATGTTCATCATAATTCATTATACAATAGATTAAATTGTAGAGAAGAAGCAGTCCGCAGCACTTATCTTTCGATGAAGAACTTGCCTCGCAACCAGCTACGTCGCTGCAACGTTCCAGCCAACCATAGGCCAGCTTACTCATCAATCTCTCAGCAATGATGCCACCCCCGAGCTGGGAATGATTCCTCCAAGGATAGGGGTCAATGCATGCTTACACATAGCCAGGGGACACACTCAACAAACCAAACACAACTGGGTTTGACAGGCCTTCAATAAACGACCAAGCCAGCACAGTCCGAAGACCAACCACTACATACCCGAAGCATAAAAATCCCTTCACAGCCTTGTGAAGAAGGTAAAGACAACCAAGGATAGTCCCCACAAAAGACGAGCACAGCTCAAGCCCACAAGGCAACACAGAGTTGTTCTTGGCCCTAGCGTGGCCAAAACAACTCAGCTGCGACCCAATCCAGGGTACTTTAGCAGCCACAACACACAATGTAAATGAAAACAATAATCCACAGTCCACAATGGATAATAAACAACATTCCCAGCGCATACCTCAGCCGAAAACGGCTCACTACGAATACACAATGGCCCAAAAGCAATTGGACACCACAGCCAACCAAATACGCAGGGAAGACAACAGTCCCACAACGTAACAGCAACCACAATCACCACATAGGGCAAACAACAGTCCGTCCTGGACAATTAAGAAAACGGAAAGACTTACCCCATCCCCCACTGGGGAAGGATCTACATACTCTCATCCTGTGCGTGAGGAGGGACAGCTCCGCTTATGCACACAGATGGACAGACAACCGTGAGAGTGAATCGCTCCCCTCTATGCACGGATGAGGAACAGACAGACCAAATCCCTGCCCGCGTGAGTGTAGCAATGAAGGTCTCCCTCCTATTCGTGAAGAGAACCCTCCGCGTGAAGATGAAAAACCACGGCTCTGCGTGAGGATGAACAAAATCACCACCATGAAGGTGAAGACCATGCGTGAGGAAGAACAGACAACGTCCTCTGCGTGAGGAATGAATGGGGAGCATGGAAGGTAACGAGAGAGAGATTGAGTGAATGCAGTCGTGGGTGGAGTGTGCGTGTGGGCAAGGGACTGACAGTCCTGCCAACCCACTCCCAAAGACCATAACTGCCTCAACCACTAGCATTCATAACTCCTCAGCTACCCAACAAAACATTAAAGAGGTTGGAAGAGGTTGGATGAGACAAAAAGGGTGACAATTCAACAAGGTGGCAACACATGGGTTTTTTCCCCATAACCAAGGTTTGACATCCCCCACCCCTTATCCTTTGGAACCATGCCCTTTTCATTCAACGTTGCACTGTTGTAGCTGGTTGTGGTTTATTTTAATTTATGTGCGTGTTTACATGATGCCAACCATAATGTGTCGGATAACACGATATACCATCGGCAACTATCCCTTTTGCCGAAACATACACAACCAAATCGATGGTGGGGATTTTTCCTTGAGCTCCTCACCACGATTAATTACAATATATACATCATGCAAACGGGGTCAAAACCGGGGACATTACAATAGATCGGAGAAAAAAATGGCTATATAGATCCAAAATTTCATCTAAACTATCCTTAAGTATTCCCTTAACCATCATCGTTAACTGAAAATGATTGACACCAAATGAAGTAACATATACTACCTTGAATAATGGATATTGAAAAGGAGGCAAAGTTGTCATTTATCTTACAATAGTGGAGCATATGAAGGAAAATGGTTGTGATGAACAAAATATTCATACTTACATTAATAATCCTTTGATGGATTAGTGTATTTCACAAGGAAAATGACTTGATACAAATAAGTAGGTTTAGAGGGTATACCATGAAATCGACCATGTATATTAGCCTATTTCGGTGGATGACATGAAGTTAAATAATGTAATAACCATGGATTATAATGCATTGATTGTGATGATTAATATTTGTAGAAGGATGGGGGAATTGAGTTTGTTTCAATGTATTCAAGTGCACTAGTAATCAATTTTAGCTTACCACATAAGGGATGTCATTAATTTCATCTGAGGTTAGATGTTGAGGTTACAATATCCAAACATAGTATTATTTCTAGTCGGTATCTATTGAATGCATTTATACGTAGGTAGATTTACTGGTTACTTGATAAAATTACTTATATATGATTCAAGGTTCCATGTAAATAAGTAAGGATACCATAAGGATAAAATAATTGTACTAAATTAGTCCTTTTCCACAGACTCTCTTATGATTCTACACAAGATATATATTTTCTCTTTGATCTGCTATTTGTAACTACTGGAATCATGATATGACTCATTATTTTTTATTGCCTTACAAAGAGGTCTATCATATGCATTCAAACATTTTTTTCTTGGTTGGATTTATGATCTCTCTTCTTATGGAGATCATATGAGATAAAATTTATATGGTGGTATGCCTTACAAATATACTTTCTTAATTGACATATCAATTAGGTAATGATGGATATTAGAATAATTAGGAGAAGAGATATACGATGTTGCATTTAATCTATATGCTCTCCATAAGTTTGAAAAATCATTAATATATTGGTTAAGGTCCTACCTGGATAAAACCTACAAGAACCTATATAATCCTTTTAAATATTAAGAATTTTTATATAACCTCTTCCATTAACCATATGCAATTTTTATAAAGATAAAAGGAATTTGAACCATTAACCTATGTATTTTAGACCAGTATTATACCATTGAAACAATTCCTCTAATGATAATATGATAACTTGCTTGATGGACCATATGAATATGATGTGACCCCCATCTCTTTATAAGTATAATTTTTAACCTACAATGTCAACCCTCCATATCTTTATAATTATCAAACAAATTATAGGTATATTATACCTAGTATTGTAGGTGTTGATGATGGAAAGGACATATTTCTAAGTCCTACAACACTTGTTATATGAATTAGTGAACCATGTCAATCTTGTAGCTAGATCAGAAAAAAAAAGATGGCTATATAGATCCAAAATTTCATCTAATCTATCCTTAAGTATTCCCTTAACCATGATCCCTAACTGAAAATGATTGTCTTATCCAAACATAGTATTATTTCTAGTCGGTATCGACTGTATTACCTAGGTGGATTTATTGGTTACTTGATCAAATTACTTATATATAATTCTTGGTCCCATGTCAATAACTAAGGATACCATGTCAATAATTAAGGATACCATAAGGATAAAATAATTGTACTAAATTAGTCTATTTCCATAGACTCTCTTATGATTCTACACAATATATTTTCTCTTTTATCTGCTATTTGTAACTACTGGCATGATATGACTCATTATTGTTTCTTGCTTACTAAGAGATCTATCATAAGCATTCAAACAATTATTTCTTGTTTTTTCCTTGGTTGGATTTATGATCTCTCTGCTTATGGAAATCATATGAGCTAAAATTTCTATTGTGGTATGCCTTACAAAGTTACAAATCTACTTTCTTGATTGACATATCAATTAGGTAACCAGTGATATTAGAATAATGAGAAGAGATATACGGTGTTACATTTAATCATGCATTGCCAATCTATAGCCTCCACCTCATTTATGTCTTTGCATTGTTCAATGAACCATTTTAGTGGTGGAAGTGTAGTAGTTTTTACAGATGCCTGCATCAGAATTTCTATTTAATTAGGTCAATGGAGAGTCAATGACAGGTGGCATATGAAATTATTGAACCAAGTGATCTCTAATAATGTTATGGCCATTACACTACACCTTTGACTAATTTACTCACTCCCAAGTGATATTTCTTGAGCTCTAAAGGAAATGAAGTTTCCCATACCTTCCAATCCATTAAATGAGGTGATCGAAGCCACTTCTAACTCCTCCTAAAATTACATTTATATGTTAAAATCGTGGTGACAAATTTAACATCTTGATCTCCTATTATACTAACAACATATTATAGTTAATATACATGTTGGGATATCTCCACATTAGAAATATATTTATATGTAACCCATAGAGACTCCCTATGATGTAAGTTATAAATATCCTTGAAAAGAAATAGAATAGAAGCTAGAAACATTTATGCAATAATTAAAATAAGAATATAAGAAAATAGGAATCCCTAGCGCCATCCCCGTACCATATTCTATAATAAGGTTTAGCCCAATGGGGTTTTTCTATGAGTCTAACAAGTAACAATATTATATTATACCTAGGATTATAGGCTCATTTCGTGGTTATACATACAACAAATTTTAAGGCCCATCAAGATATCAGATGCTATAGATTCATGCATATTCTATTGTTCATCTTTTTTGGTTTTTGTGTTTTTGAAAAAAAAGGAGTAACAAACAAGCTGATTTCATCTTGTGGAGGTCGTATTCTTCATTTGTTGGCTGAGTTTGGACTGTGTGGGTTGTGACATCATCTGGAAAGGACATAGTCTTGTTTGTGAGGACGATTTACTTTCTATTGGAGAGGACAAAGTATTGTTTGTGAGGAAGATTTACAATTCCACATCTACAGTGATCCACACGGTTCATCTAGGACAATATAAAGTGTTGCTACAACCAAAAAGGGAGTTGCAATCCATATTGACACCTATAGGAATCTACTACAGCTTTGTTGGGTAATCTCATTGTAGTCTTCCTTCTTGTTACGAATGTGCATAAAGTTTCTAGGTAGTGAAGAAAGGCGTTGTAGCATAATAATGAGAAGAAGATGATTTTGGTTGTTTTGAGGAACTGGCAGAGAAGGGTAGACAACAAAGAAAAATCAAGACACCAAATATCACTTCCATAAATCATTGTGCACGCCCAAGAAGCCACAAGTTAGAGTTAAAGTAATTTCAAATTTGCTTGTCCACCTTAGAACTGTTATTACAATCATTTTAAACTCCAAGTTATATGAATATGATATTTAGGGTTTATTTTCCTTGTTATTTATGTGAATCAATCTCTATTGCATTTATTGTTCACTGTTAGCGCTACAAAAATCAAGATTTGAATATTATATTCAATATACACATATGATGGCATTGATTTGCATACAGAATTCAAAACCCTTGAGATCTGAAACAAGCTCTCTGTGTTAAACAACTTTCCACACTATCTAACTTTCTTCCGCATTGGAATTCTAGGTTTTTGCACGTTCCCTTCCGCAGCGTAATTCTTTCTGGAAGGCGGGAATTGGAAATTGGATTTTCTACTTTCAACACTTTCGAAAAAAGAGTTTCTGCACAACGCTTCTTCCCCATCATTGATATATCAATTTTGCAGCCATCCTGAGTGTTCGTACAACTTACTTTTTCACGCAGCAAAATGGATTTCTGATTGTTCGATTAGTGTCCCCACCAAATCAACGGTGGATTCAAAAATTTATTAAGTGCATTCCATAGAATACCTTGCACATGAAAAGTTTTTCAAAGCTTGCAACTTCTCCCGGTGATATCACTATAAACCATCAATCTTCCCCATGATCGATCCCCACTCTACGATATTTTTTTATTTGAGTGACTGGTTAATGTTTAACCCTCTACAAAGCTTCACTTAATTGATCACTAACAAGATCAATTATTCTCTGCAATTCGGCAAATATGGAAATCCAAAGCTATAGAGTTTATATACAAGGTTATATGGAGTGAATGCGGGATGAATTCATACTTCTACAAAACTATATGAAGACATGAAATCCATCAAAACCACACGCAGAGTCTAATCCTCTGTTCTTTATTCAATTCATCGGAAATTCAAATACACATAGAGAATTCTACTTGTTCACTCCTCACTCACTCTTCTGTGCACCTCTCGTTCCTCCATTCATTCTATGTGTAATTTCTCTCCCTCTCAATCTCTAAGAGCTAATCAAAGATTCTTTGAGCTATCCTCAAACCTCTATGTCCTATCCTAAGATCTGTGAGCTAAGCTAAGCTTCCGCAAACCAACAAGCTCTGTAAGCTAACTAAGCTGCTAAGAAAATAACTTGAACTGATTTAAATAAAAGAGGATTTTGTTTCTAGATCCTAAAATAAATGAGTACAGTCCTTATTGATCTCTGCTAACCCTATGACTCACAACTAACTCAATCCTAACTATACATGTGGAAAAGGATCTAGATTCCTTATCCATTTTATTCAGCTTTTACAAAATAAAGCAAATTACAAATGTACGAGACCCTAGGTCTCTTAAGAGTTCTATTGACCTTGTGAAGTCATGAATGACTTCTCCCTCTTGAGAATATGCTCCTACATCAACATATCACCAGTACATTGAATACAAAAACCAACTAAGACTATTTTGCACAGCTTAGTGGTATTTTTTATAAGTGTTTTTATGGAATCCCTTAACCAAATTACATAAGAAAATAAGCCAAAAAAATCAACAATATCTGATGTGGGTCATTACAGTTTACTATTCAAATCATATCCCCCTTGTATAAAAATTGAACCCTCTCACTTCCTTTAGATAAATCTTGTTCATTGATAACTGCCTTATCTTGTTGAGTGGAGATGAGAACTATGTGAATGCGCAGAGGAACCATGCACCACTCTAATTTTTGTACTCAATGGTTACTTGTGTTTTTCCATTAGGCCTCAACCAGGAGTAGATTCCATTATTTTTGACCTCTATGATATTTTCTCCCATCTTGGTAGCCAGCACATGGGTGAGAGGAATCAACTCAGGAGTTTCATTAGTTGCATAACTAGTCCAATAAAGGGTAGTGACCCATGTAATAGACCTCACACAGACTGCCATCCATACTAACAGATCACAGCCTAGTCAAGCAGTAAAAAATTATGCTGACAACAAATTTACACACCCTCACGACACCCTTAGTAACCCACAGTAGCTCATGGTACCTTCATACATAGGCTTGGGACCCTTAATAGTCCTCAAGGCACTTTTATCTAGTCACGACAGTCCTAGCAGGATTATGACATGTCACAACAACCCTTAGCAGAATCAAGACAGGTCATGGGTTTCTATAGAAAGAATTAGTATAATTTACACCAATGAAAATGACACAAATAGGAAACACAAACTGAATATGAATACTATGATGAATCTTAGAAACTCAAAAAAACACTTTTCATTAACACTTCCAAAAAAGTTTACAGAGCTACAATCCAAGAACAGAGGCTTCAAAAATGAAAGTGGAACCCTTCCTCCTCCGTAGAGGTTACATTTATAGTGCAATTTACCCTCGAGATGTATCTCAAAATAGGGCATCAAAATTAGTTACATTGCAGGAATCAAACCCGAAAGTACATCCTAAATCCTAACAAAAATTGATGTGGAAAATGCGCCATGCCCACAAAACATTTAGGGAAGGCACGTTGTGCTGCGCATGACTAATCAAAAAGGGAAATGTTGACATCTAGGGATTTCTAGTTCGCTTGATGAAAACAACAACTCCGAGCATATTTTTAACAAACTATAGCTGACTCAGCTGCTGGCAGGCCTTCCAGGATGATGATTGCTCACTCTATGTATATCTTTCCATTGTTGATCTATAGGGGTGGCCATCTCAAATAGATCCTTTAGGATAACATCTAGGTCAATCAAGGGGCTATTGCCAACAGTAGAGAGATCTGATTTGAAATTCATGAGTGTTGCTAGCAGCTCAAAGTCCTCACTGAGTTTATCACTGATTACCTGTCCCTTTATCCCACCATTCATAACCTCAAACTTTGCATGGCTTAATATTTCCTCCTACAACATTTTGACATTTTTTCTCTGAGGGTCAACTTCCCCTCTAGACCCAAAAACTCAGGCAACCCTTTCTAAAACAGGGGCTGGAACAATTTGTTGAACTTTTCTACCCCTTGCTGAATAATGTTAATCCTAGTAAGTGCATTATACAACATGTTGTTCTTTGTGGTCATCCTCCTTGTTGCCACCAAAACTAATATCCTGTCAGTAATCCCTAGGGAAATTAGTTCTTCCCCAGAGGATGAGTTCAGAACAACAATCGCCTTCTGGGCCTCCTCCCTAGGACTTTGTGCTAGAATTTCCTACAGGGATTTACATCTTCTGCTTGCAT
Source organism: Pseudotsuga menziesii (assembly GCA_001517045.1). Lineage (NCBI taxonomy): Eukaryota > Viridiplantae > Streptophyta > Pinopsida > Pinales > Pinaceae > Pseudotsuga > Pseudotsuga menziesii. Next base: position 1,626,514 of record LPNX010334389.1, on the reverse strand, counting down.
CCATGGCAGCTTGTTTATGCTCATCCACCATGAACAAATGCTTTTCTAATGAGGGAATCTCCTTTATCACTGCATCCTAGAGAAAATGTTTAGCCCCTTGTAGGGGAATTCAGCCTATGACCCTTTCCTCAAACCTGGTTAGTTTCTCTTTTAGTGTCCTGATCTCTTCAACAAAGTCTTCACTTTCCTTAGTAGTGATATTTTCCTTGAGCTCTTGATTGGCCTTCTTCAATTGAGTGATTTCTAGGTCCTTCAGGGACATTTTAGACACATCTTTGATCACTAGAGCAATGGGTGATTTGTCCTCAGGGGTGTTATAGTCATTTAGTTCATCAATTCTTTTCTGCATCTTTTGCTTCTCTTCTTCCCATGTGATCTTGTTAGCCTCCAGCACATCAAGGAGGCCTTTCAGATCCAAAACTTCATGTTTCAATGCCTCAATATCCCCTTCTAACTGCACGATCTGAGGAGGTAGCTGGATGTCTTTCATAGGTATCTTGATTTTCTATTTTTAAGCATGTATCTTGGCCAGTGTCTTAGCTGGTGAAATAGCCTACTCTACTACCACTAGTTTCTTAGATGAAAGGGGTTGCTGTAAATTGTTCTGTGCTATTAGGTCTGCCACTTGGTCCTTCAGGAGTTTCACCTTCAGGTTCCATGCCTTTTTTGTTGCCTTTTCCTGCTTCAATTGGGTCTCCAGTTCAGACCACCCTTTGTTGGGATCTGAGATGGGCTAACATCTCCTTATTCATATCAACATATATGAGATCGTTAACTCCCTTATGGAACAAAATATTATGTCGGATTGAGAACCGATCCATCTTTAACTTGACCTTTGAAACTCCTTCCTCATCAGCGATGGCTAGGTTCGGGGAGTTTGTTGTAAGATTCCTGGCAGTAGTGAAAGAGACATTGTTTCCTGATAGCTTGCTTGGCTCCTTGGGATGCTTCTGATTCTCAGCCTTAGATTTCTCTTTGAGCTACCCATAGGTGGTCAACATTTTCTTTTCAGTATTAAATTTCCCTTCAATGACAGAGGCAAAAGAATACTTCTGATAATTGAGTAGAGACTCCTCACTCCCTTTGTTCATTAATTGTGTGGTTCTTTAGGGATTTCTCTTCAAGTGTGTAGTGGTTGTATTTACAACCACTAGTTGCTGCATGATCACCATCTAATTTGAAACCTTCCCCCCAGTAGGGTTTACTGAATCAAGCTCCTCTATCACTATTTTGAGGGAATCATATTCAAAATTAAACTCCCGCTCTAGTTTGATTACGTCCTCCCCTATGTCTATCCTAGGATTCTTTCTAGGGGTTTTTTCATCACTTTCCATATCCTCCACCTCTGACCGAGACCTTATGCTACAACCATCACCATTTAGGGGAAAGGGAGTAGCTGGGACCGTACCTTGCACTTCTTTAGGAGCCTGAATTTTCTCTGCAGGAGTCCAATCAAAATCATAGGCAAGACAATTTGCCTCCTGGGACAAGTCAGGGATCATGGAGTGAATAAATGCTGACCTATGCACCTGGACCCTCCTCTGGGAAATGATCCCCTTAGGATCATAATTATGTGCATGAGTCACTTGAAACTTCATGGCCTTCAAAACTTTCTCCACCATTGGTAACGCTACTGGCTTCTTTACAACAAAGGGCCCGAAATTAATAGGGTATTTGATCCAAGAGTCCTTCCTGTGCGTAGTAAAATGCTCCTCATCAGCAAAAATCCTCTCCCTAATCAATTCTAGTGCCAATACTGAGGGATTTTGGTAAAATGGTAGCATGAAAGGGGAAGCCGAAAAACTAGATACCCTAATAACTAAATACTTCAACATTAGGAACCAATCTCCGATACTATCTTGCTGCAAAACATCCTTCATGTCTTTTGATATCATCTTCTCTTTAGGTTTGAATAGTCTACAGATGTTGAGGATGGTTTTGTAAATGAACAGGGTGTAAGACCAGTCCTGGAACTTCTGGACAGACCGGGGCCAATCTTTGAACACCTCTAGATCCATGACCTCAAGGGTATGTCAGTTGGAACTGACTATGATGGAAAATAGATACACCCGGTATCTAAAGTGCTTATCCAAATCAAACTTCTCAAGTTGGGAATTGATTTCTCCATCCAAGAAGTCATCAAACTTAATTCCTGATTCATATTGAATCAATTAAAGGAGAATGCCTATCATTACTTTAGAGACCATGCTATCGCTATCAAGACATAGGATTTGACTCAAGAGGGAGATTGTTGATACGACAGGATTTATGAACAATTTGGAGGAGAGTAGGGTGATAAGGGTCTCTTAGGGAACTGGGGTGTTCAAAATGGTCTGGAATAATTTATTCTTAGATTCTAGGTCGGCTTTCCCAAACACCTACAGATCCTCTGATTCGGTGAAGTGGATCAGAGCCTGACATTGGACTTCAGAGAGACCCAAGGCAGTGCTGATAGCTTCTGGTATAATTTTTCAAACGACATGGGAGTGGGTATCATCTAATATGGCCTTTCCGGTGGGGTAATAATTGGAGGCTACCCTTTGGACAATATCTGGTAAATTGGGAAATTGTTCTAATGTGAACACTATTAAGGATGAATTTAAATTTACAAACAGTTCTAACTAGTCTCCAGAAGGTGACAACAAAGCATTCTAGGAATCCTTGACACCGGACAATAGCAAACAAGGATCATAATCATCGTAAATTTGATCGAAGATGATCTCCTTGGACGGGTGAAGGATTTTTACAAATGAGGCCATGGCAGGACTGTCGAAAGGGTTGATAAATGATGAACAAGTACATGGTGGTGAAGGTCGACACTTCTGGAGGTTGTAGTTGTATCCAGCCGATTCATGCTTGGCGGACGTCGGATTTGTAGGGTAGTGGGGCTATTAACAGACTGTTAATGTCAAGTTGATTATCCTTATAAACCATCGTGCTTCCTGAAAGTGACCTTTGTACCTGATCCAATATTCGAGTGCAATATCCAATGGAGAGGGACCCACCAAAATTTTCAAATTTCTTTGTTATCTTCAGAGTTATATTAATGGGTTAAAATATTAAATATCTTGGCTTTAATATAAAACCAAAATATTATGTAAGTGATGTTTGGATTTGGTTATTATAAGGTGGAATCTTGTATGGTGTAATTTATGGTTGTCATGTGCTGGTAAAGGCTATTTTGGAAAGAATATGGTTGTACTACATGAATATTCCTATCTGTATATTGGAAGGAAGTTGAAAGGCCAACTCTAGAGGAGCCAATTTGAGAAATTGGGTTGGTTTTATTTTCAAATGGCCAAAAAAGGGATTGGACAGATTTGAAAATGAGGTATACTTTTTATATTTGATTCTTCAATATGATATTTTATAACATATGTCTTCATTGTAATTTGTAGTGGTTTGTTCTTACGTGATGTGAAAATTGGTTCTATGTAGGATGTCAAAGGAATATCAAGTCGAGGTTGAAGAATTCATAGACTTTGCAAAAAGGAATTCAGAGGATAATAACACCACAAGATGCCCTTGTAAAAAATGTTGCAATGTTGCAATATTGACATTTGAGGAAGTACAAGACCACTTGATGATTCATGGTATAATAAGTTCATATAAAACTTGGTTTTTCAATGGAGAGAGATTTCCTACTCGGGACTATATATTTGACAAGAGCAAGAAATGCCACACAACAGAGATGCATGATTTACCTCAATAAATTACACATGGTGATGAACACATAGTCCGACATCAATATGATAATCATAATGATGAGTTTGCAACATTGCTTACAAATGATACTGACGTTCTTGAGAATGATGATCATAAAGAGGAAACCATGGTTTATGATCACATGGCTAAAATGGTGAATGATGCTTATCAATATTATAATGAAAATCCAGATGTTAATTGTGAAAATGACCAAGTAGAATCAATGGAAGAAAAAAATGATATCAATCAATATCTAAAGTTAATTGAAGATGCCAAGGCACCATTGTACCAAGGTTGCACTAGTTTCACTAAGCTATCAGCCACTGTGAAATTGTACAACCTTAAAGTGAGAAATGGATGGTCTGATCCAAGTTTCACCCAATTCTTAAAGTTACAAACATAAATGCTTCCAACAGGAAATACACTTCCATAATCTACATATGCTGCAAAAAGTTTGATTAAATCATTGGGGTTGGACTATGAAATGATACATCAATTCCACAAGGATTGCATTTTATATTGGGGTAAATATGAAAAAATAAATGAATCCCAACATGTGGTGAATCAAGATGGAAGGTTGATGCTCATTCTAAAAAGGTGCATACAAGTGTCCCAATCAAAGTGTTGAGGTATTTCCCTTTAGTGTCGAGGTTGAAGAGAATGTACAGGTATAATTTTGAACTCTTATAATTCCATTATATCATACACCTTCATGACTCTTTATGTTTTTGTTACAACTCTACATATATTTCATAGAAAGTGAGGTGGCATCATGAGAATACAAGGATGGAATAATGCGCCACCCAATTGATATCCCAGCATGGAAAAGTATAGATTATAAATGGCCTGATTTTTCCAACGATCCTCGCAATGTACAACTTGCAATGGAAGTGGATGGATTTAATCCTTTTGGAAGCTTGAGTAGTAGTACTCACAGTCATGTATGGCCAGTAGTACTAGTCACGTATAACCTTCCTCCATGGTTATGCATGAAAAGGAGCTTTTGTTTGTTGTCATTGTTAATAGATGGTCCCAAGCAACCATGAAACGACATAGATGCTTGTTTGGAACCATTGGTAAATTAGCTAAAACATGGGATGAAGGGGCAAGTACATACGATGCTCATTCAAGGTCATTCTTTAATATGAAAGCTATATTGATGTGGGTAATCCATGACTTTCCTGCTTATGGAAATATGGTTGGTTGCACGACTAAAGGTTTTTGTGTATGCCCAATATGTGGAAATAACACAGATTCAATGTATCTCAAATATAGTAGGAAGTGTGTGTACATGGTACATAGGAGATATCTTCCAATAAATCATAAGTATCGTTCACAAAAAGGACCATTCAATGGGAAGTATGAGGATCTCATTACACCTACAATTTTACAAGTGTCATATATTTTTACAGAAACAGAAGGAAGGGAAGAGAAATGGAGAAAGTCTAAAAGTACAAAAAGAAAGAGAAATTTAAAAAAAGGTGAAAATTCGAAGACTGACGTGTGGAACAAAAGGTCAATTCTATTCAATTTATTATATTGGGAGGTATGCGCACACATTAACTTAAGGCCTAAAATGTACAATGTTTGAAGGATTTAATTGTGTTTAACTGGAATATATTGTTTATTTTTTCTTTGATGTTATAATTCATTGATTTTTTATACGATTGGATGTAGAAACTCCTAGTGTGTCACATTTTAGATTTAATGCACATAGAAAAAAATGTATGCGAAAGTATTTTTGGAACCCTTCTGGATATAAAAGATAAATCAAAGGATGGGAAAAATTCTCATGATGACTTACAATAGTTGGGAATAAGGAAGTCACTGTGGCCACAACAAAAAGGAAAAAAAATATTTCTTCCACCCACACCACACACTCTTTCAAAAAGGAGAAAGAGATTCTTTGTCATGTTTTGTTCACACTAAAAGTTCTAGATGGATATAGTTCAAACCCTAGAAATAATGTATCTATGAAAGATCTCAAGCTTCATAGTATGAAAGAACATGATTTCCATGTTCTCATGCAACAAATCCTTCCAGTAGCATTGTGCCATGTGCTACCAAAAGCAGTTCGAAACACTATTTGCAGGCCCTTTGCTTCATTTATAGGAGAATTTGTGCAAAAATGGTGGATCCAACAGTTCTTGATAACTTACAAGATGATGTTGTGGAAACTTTGTGCTTACTCAAACAATATTTCCCCCCTTCATTATTTGATATAATGATACATTTGACTGTACACTTTGTGCGGGAGCTACGTTATTGTGTACCAATTGCATATCGATGGATGTACCCTTTTGAAAGGTCAGTGAAATTTTATTAGGTGCAAATCCACATAAATTCCAACATTTTATGTGCATATAATAATAATACATTACTAGCAACTCTTTATTCATACTTTTAATTTCTACAATTTGTGTGTGTTTTTTCTAGGAACATGAAAGTTTTCAAAAGTTATGTGAAAAATAAGAATAGGCCCAAAGGCAGCAAAGCTGAAAACTACCCCATGGAGGAATCCATAAAATTTTGTACTGGATATGTTGAAGGTATGGATTATATTCATAGCATGCCTAGTAGAAATGAATCTTGGGACGATGACGAAGGAGAGATAGGACAACATGGGAATTCCTTAGCCTAGTGGAACTTCTATTGAATTAGATAAAACTAGTTTGTTACCAGCCCATAGATGGGTCTTGCACGACATAGATGAAATTCAACCTTGGATAGAGTAATTAATAAGCACATCCTTATGAAATCATTTTTTATTATAATATATCAAAATATTTTCATAAATTATTTATTCACATTACTTGGAAATAGGATGCACTTGACAGAAATTTCCAATAGTAACATCCAAGCCCAAAAAGATGAAGTCTTACTACAAAAGATCCAAAACCAACAATTTAGTGATTGGTTAAGAAAATAGGTAATGATATGTTCTTCATATTATAGTTAATTGAACTTCACTGATCAAGAATATTATGATGTATGAAGGTGATATTCTTTTAATATATTTTGAAATTCAATGGTTTGGTAATGACATTTAAAAATTTACAAATGGAAGGAAAAGAAAATATTTCTGATACCCTTAAATGGTTGGCACGTGGCCCAAGGACATATGCAAATAAGTATGATGGCTACTTAATCAATGGGTGTATATTTCATGTTAAAATCATAGAAAATGTCAGGGTCACCCAAAATAGTGGTGTTTGCATAGATGCTCAAGCATAGTGCATGCAAAGGATAAAAACCCTATATATCAAACGACAACATATTATGGAGTGATTCAAGAAATAATGTTATTGGACTACTATTTGGTACAGTATCCATTTTTCAAATGTGATTGGATAGATGTAAACAAGAAGAATGGAATGAAAGTTGATGAACTTGGTTTCACCATGGTGAATTTGAAGAGATGCTTTAGTAAGGATAGAGTGCAAGATGATCCATTTATTCTAGCATCACAAGCAAAACATGTATTTTATGTACAAGATCCAGTAGAGAATGACTGGCTTGTATTTTTGACATGCCCTCCGAAGGGACCAAGAAATTGTAATGGATATAAATTGGAGTATGCAAATTTATCAAGTGTTGCAAATTTTGAAGGGATGCAATGCAAAGAGGATGAAGCTATAGGTGATGGTTGTTTGTATTATGTTCTACAAGATTGTGAAGGCACATGGTTGGATGTTGTTCAATAAGTAACATGCATTATTTATTTATTAGTTCCCAATTAAGTTGTATCTATGAAAGATTATATCTTCGATTATTACTTGGATTTACCTTTCATGAATATATTTTTTGTTCTACTATTGTTTATGCATGGATCTTATCTTTTTTATTCTGTTATGTAACTTTCATTTATTTTTACAGTAGATAGATTGGGTGTGGGGAATTGAGAGTGATGTGAGGGAGGGGGGGGGGATATAAGCTTCAACCTTCATGTGGTTGGACCTCTTTAGTAGAGAATAAGATATTCTTGAAACCAAGAGAAGCTCATTCGAGTATGTTTATTTCGTTTTTTTACAATTTCATATATGTTATGCCTTTTTTTACATTTCTATCATTGGCTTATATGAAAATACCATTTTGTCATGATATATGCAGGTATTCGCAATGGAAATGAATATAATGACAATTTGTGTCATTCTATAATGCATATTGGTAAGTTATCACCATAACAAATTTGTCAATTAGATATATTATTGTAATTTCATTAATTATAACGTGTTGATTTCTTCATTTTTACCACTCAAAATTGCACCCAAAGGTTTCAGAAAGGAGGACCCCAAGGTAAAAACAGAACCATTTTATGAAAGGGAGTTGGCTTCCCTATTTCTAGAGAGGGATCTCTTGCAATATATTCATCAAGGCCAGATATATTGTCACGGAATAGAATTCAAATGTTGGCGATTGAAATGGGGTAAAGATGTATAGCGATATGGAGTCACAAATGCCAAAAAACATTGAGGATTTTGTGCAGGAAATGTTTGCAAGAGAAATGTAGTAGTTCGGTTATGGTCGACGTGTTTTGGGTTTGGTGGGAAATGAAGGACGATTATAGTCCATCAATGTAGAGCACCGAAGAGATCAATTCTACATCAACTTTGGAAGAAACATTTGGTGGATGTCCAAAGCAATGTCCAGAGCATAAGAATATGAATTCTGAACCATTATACACTTGTTAAATACATGAAGAAAACATAGGGGAAAGAATAAGAGGAAATACATGCACATAAGAAAAGAATATTATAGACTGTAACTAAGAAATACACAGGAATTCTTGCATTCAAAGGTCGGCATTCAACTATGTTTCTTGTATTAAAGAAAATAAAATTACATAAGAACCAAAATCTTACAGGTTCCAACCAACCCCTTTCTCCCTCTGTAGAGAGTAAACTTTGTAGTGCTTTTGGCCCCCGAGACTAACGTCGAAATAGGTGCATTCACCAACCTCGTACGTGGCCCATTCACCACGATTCACACACACAAAAACAAAATATTATGGAGTGATATGCATGCTGGTCTTAAACGGTAGTGCAACATATTCAGTTTCAGGCTTGCTTGTCTTGAAAATGACAGCTCAGGGCGTCTGTGGCAGTTGGCTTCTAACTGGGTTTGAGTTATTTCTTCACCTGTTGGATATGCAATGTGTTCCAGGCCATTTGTGTTCATTTTGTGCTCAATGGCATCATTCTACCTATGTTCACAGCTAGCAAGAAGGTTTGTGTTCCTTCTGTGGTCAGCTCTCCACCCCGTCCCTTCCTCTCCTGGTAGCACTATTATTTGCAGGGACTTGGGGAAGGACCGCACTATTTTTTATAGTAACAATTCCTTGAGGAGGATTTTCATTCTTTTGCTTCTCTTCTCCTAGGAGGAGCGTCCTCCTACAGGTCATACGGCATGGCACCTCCATGGATTCGTCATCACCTAAGTGGAATTCACAAAGATGATGACGAAGGCCTTCAACCTCCTCTCCTCCCATCCGAACATTCATTCCAACCACCTCTATCAATGGTCACCATATGCTGAGATTATGGAGAAAGCGACCACGCTCGGAGGTTTTGGAGAGATACCCATTGGACAGGAAATTCAAGGCACAACTCCCATGGGGGTGTTATATTTTATTAGGACACCAATTCCCTCACTAGCCTTAGGAGTTCCATCTAATGTGATGAGCATCCTTTCCTCATCCTCACTGGAGCCGAAAATCTCTTCTAATGTAATGAACGTCCTTACCATGATGGTTGGAGTTACCCTATCATGAAAACTTAAGAGTAGTGGAATTGTGAGTCGAGGCTCCTCAACTAAAAGAACACCTTGATAAACAATCTTCTCAAACTAGGAGACCATTAGAGACTTTCTTTAAGACTCTCAATATTCTCAGCAGACTAATATTTAACCATCCTAACCTCTCTTCAAAATTCACCCAGTCTATGTCTTCAAATGGCTCTAAAAGTGGCGTTTATAAAGAGCTGGGATATCGAACTCGACGATGGCCCCATCAACACCCTCACACATGCCATCATCAAGTAGCATGATGACAACATGCATGGTCACGTGGGTTTGGGATCCAACCCTTATGCTCAGATACTAGTCACACCAGCGTTTTTGCTGTGGCACCATACTATCAGCCATGGAAATGAATTCCGGCGTCAGTATTCATCATCCCTCATTTGGCTCAGGGAACGTGGACTAGACATCCTGCATCCATCTACCCTTCCTGAAGATGGTATCAGAATATTCTTGTTCACTACGTATCCTGCTTCATGTGGAATCCATACTTGTCTTCTGTTGCTCAATCATTAGGATACCTTTATGGCTATCATACGCTTGATGCATCAAACTTTTTAGATTCTGGGGAGTATTCTTTTTAGCCGTAGATCTGCTCTAATGGCATATGGTTATTTGATTTCCTATAATTTCAACCCTTTGTGCACTTACCCCAAAATATCACATCGACGACGGCTCTTGGGAATGAGCGAATCACACCCCAAACCACATCCTTCGCCTCTGGTTCTCCCTCCTGCAAATTTTGACGGTCAGAATCATTTCCAGCCCTTCAATTCGAAATGTCTCCAATCTCCATTGTCCACATGTAATGGTTGTGTTACATTTAATGAATGCCGAAGGTGATTTACTTCATGTGTGTCCGATCAATGGAGGCACTGCCAGTCATCAATATTTCCCTGACTCGATCTATGGCGTCAAAACTTGCCCCTATTTAACTCATTTCGTGGATTTAAGGACTGGAAACTTTACGAGCACTTTGATTCAGTGGAATTGACCCTCTCCGTTGATCTAGGCTTTGGTCGATCTCAAACCTTGAAAACTGCGGTCGTCTTAACTTGTTCCGCGAAAATACAAAAGTGATTTGGGCCGTGCATATTACATCTACGAAAACATACTATAACCGTTGATCTGGATTGCCTCCAAATCGCCACCATTGAGATAATATCTCCATCCCTGTAGTTTTGTCTAATCTGTGTATGCTCTTTCTTACGTAATTTAGGACCTGATTTCCCTGCCTTCACATATTTCCAAATCTTAAGAGACGTCCTGAGGGGAATTTTACTGGGAAATTTGGTATTCTTCAAGGTGGCTCGCTACAAAGTTTGGCATACCTTATCCCTCCAATCATTTAGCGTGGGACAAAAATAGTGTTAATAGATCGAACCTTCCTTGAGATAACTAAGCTTCAATTAGCTACCTAAAAGCTTCTCTGACCTAACAAGATCTGTAAGTTAAAGCTAAGTTATCCATCTAAATGACTCAACTAGATTAAATAAAACTCTTACTCTGTTTTCCAGATCCTTCAAAGAAAGAACAAAGTCCTTATTCAACTCTACTATCCTCTATGACTTACTATGCGTGATATCTGTTATTTTCCAGTAAGGTAAACAAGCAACTCACTTTATTTTTGTTCCTGTGGATTTTTTACTTTTTGAAAATTATTGATGAAAACTGTCAAGGATTAGAGTGAAGAAGGAATATCTTGCATGTGGACCATTTATGCATTCAGAGTGACTTTTATGAGAATCCTCTACATTGGGTATTTTTCCCTGCTTTAATATTTGGTAAGCATTGACATTTTCTTGAAATCATGGTTGTGTAATAGTTAATTTATTGACCACCTTACAAATTGGGGTGATATCATATGATATTTGTATAAGATGTACTTTATACTTGTATAAATGGTAATTGAAAGGATACTTCTTGTTGCCTCCTTTCACACACCTGGGTCACGTGGCAGAAATCTTCAAGCCACTCGGTGTGTCCGTGGGGGCAAGTCTCGAGTCAAGGCTGTCACCTTGTTCTTGACTCCTCCGTTTAGGCTCAACTCCTAACGAAGCCAAGGGGGGTAGACCCTATTAAGTTACTAAGGATGATTACTTAGTGTTGTGATGTTGAAACTGACTGAGTTACTTAGGAGTTTGGAATTTAATTATAGATAATCAAAGATGGCAAGATATAAAAGATGAACACACAAAAGCACAATGCTGAGACACAATATATATATATAACAAGAAAATAACCAGTGCCTTAGAATGGAGTCAATAATAGAAACAATGTACTTGCATGTGCTTGGAGTGAGTGTTTTACGATTTCCTCTTGGTATGTTTTAAATTAAAAATGAAGTGTGAGTTGATTAAAATTAGGCGAAGGGGGGACTCCAGATATACCCGAGAGTACTTGGAGTATGTCCAAAACTAAACCTTCACGGATGCCCGCAAGGAATATGTGGGCTGAAATGGAGTCTCTGGGGCTATTGTTCGTAACGCACCCGTTAGTGTGTGACAGAGATTGGCGCCCCGAGGTCACTTTTCAGAAGTTCCCGCTTCCTTTGGGTATTTTTCCACCGTAAAAGGTTTGATCTAGGTGTTGGATTTTCACCTGATGGTTTGTCAATTGTGGAGAGTGAGTCCTAATTATACTAGTCACCCAATTTCTTTTGATATAGCTTGACTGATCGGACAAACCACATCCAATTGCAGAGCATACACACTGGAGTCTTGTAAATTTTAGTAAGTTTTAAACTGGATGTTCTTGTTTAAAAGAAAACCCTCCAGGAACCTCTTTCAATCCAAGTGGATCTCAATCGGGGAATTGAGGAGGGGTTAATTTTATGATATCTGAAAACAAATGATTGAAAAATAAAATAGATCCACAATTCTAGTTTTCTAATTAGTCCTACCACGAATCTCTTTCCCCTTTCGGGTCAATCGGGAAATCATGGGGTAAGTATTATGATTACTTTGAAAAAACAAAAAGTGGAATATGAAATTAATAATAAAATCAAGTATCCTACCCTGCAAATTACATCAATGCTATTTTAAAAAAGAAATAAGCAGAAAGCGACGAAA
>LPNX010334389.1:1599879-1612319 GCA_001517045.1 Pseudotsuga menziesii | reverse complement strand
CTCTTAGCTTGAAAATGAGCACCTACATGACTGAAACCGATTATTTGGCCCACTTTTATTACAAAATCAATTTTTCCAATTAAACTATTAAAAATAGCCTATGTTTTGGAAAAAATAAATTTTAATAAAAAAAACACTGAAAAAACTAAAAAATTGAAAAATTGAAAAACACCTAGGGGGACTTAGACATGTTCATATGAATCAAAAATGATGTCTATGATGTTTATACATTGACACATAGACTCTAATAACCTCAATAGGCCTAAATGCCAAGCCGACCACCCCAACTTTGGAGGTATGGAGTGAAAAACTCAGAAATTATCAGTCGTTTATTCAACAACCAATAATAACCAAGGGAAAAAACACCCTGGGCTGATCGGATTGACAAATAAGGTCTAAGAGACTGAGTCTTTTATAGACACTATCATGCTAGAACATTTATTAAAACTCCCCCATGGGTTATGAACATGTGATATAGTACAACAAGCACTTCCCAGAAGTACTTCCAAAGCTCTTTTTGAAGTCCGAACAAGTTAACCCTGTTCGGTTCACCAGGCTCACTTGATAAAAAACCACTAAGTACAACTTAGGTGGTAACATTCTGGCTCCATCTGGGACACATTCTTTGACTGATCTTTTGTTCAAAGGAGAAGATGTGAGAACTCTGGAATCTCTAGGTCCTGCAAGGCAATTAGAGTTTGTCAGTAACATGTATATATAAGAAAAAAATAGCTAAAAAAATAAACTAAAGTACATAATTAATCTATAATGTGCAAAAAGGAATATTTTACAAAAACTAATATACAAAGGAAAATTTTCAACATGGTACAAAATATCTATGATACAACAATATGATATATACAATTTAGAAATACATGCAGGGCAAGGCTTAGAAATTGGCCCTAAAACCATCGATGCCACTAAAGGCATCAAACTGCCTCGGCGAAAAACAGCTTGAGGAGGAAACCATTCACTGGTAAGCTCAATCTTTCTCCTTCCAAGTCATTTAGGTAGAAGGAGTTCGCTCCCACTATTTCATCGATGATGTACGGTCCCAACGACAAGCTGTCGAGATTTCCATGTTTCCCAAGTTTTTCCCGTCGTTTGTCCCAACATAGAACCGTGTCACCTACTTGGAAGGACCCTGGCCGGGTAGATTTATCAAAGGCTCTCTTGACCTTGTCTGAATTTTTGATACTATGGTCAAGAGAGTCTCTTCTACTCTCATCTAGCTCGATCAACTGGTTTATTCTATTCTAGATGGCCTCTTGATCTGAGCTGAATGTCTAGAGGAGCTGATAAACTGGAAGCTTTAGATGGACTGGTAAGGTGACATCCAGGCCATAGACTAGTCCGAAAGGGCTCCTCCCGGTTGAAATTTTCTTAGTGATCCTGTCAGCCCATAATGCTAATTTGATTTTGCTATCCCAATCCTTTTTATTGTCGCCCACAATTTTTTTGATTATGGTCATTAGGTTCTTGTTACTTGATTTTGCTAGACCATTTCCTTGGGTATAGTAATTAGATGAGTGAGATAGGATAATGCCGTACTTGAAATAGAAAGATGACATCTCGGAAGAAACAAAGCATGGGCCATTATCTGAGATTACTCTAGCTAGCACACCGAATCTCGTGATAATCTTATCTTCTAGGAAGTCCATGACTATAGCATCGATTTCCTTCTTGGTGGGTATCGCCTCTACCCACTTGGTAAAATAATCAGTGGCGGTAAGAATCCAAGAGTAACCATTACTTGATTTATCCTTTAACTTACCGATGAAGTCAAGCCCCCACTACTGGAAAGGGGCTTGGACTACTATTGGATTTAGAAGCAAGGCTCTCATTTGTTGCTTTCCAGTGAATAACTAACACTGGGGGAAAACTCTGACAGCCCTATGCACACCTGAAAATAGGTTTGGCCAATAGGAGCCTGCTCTAAGGATTTTGTGGGCGGTTTTTTTTGCCGCAAAATGTCCACCACAAAATCCTGAATGGAACTCAACCATGAGTTTCTTGGAATCAGGTTCATCAACACATCTAAGTATCAAACCATCGAGGTTTCTCCAACCCAAACCATATTTGGTCAAACAATACTTAGTTGCCTTTAACCTTAATGCCCTTCTTTTATGGCCAAGTAAGTGATCGGGGCATGTAAGGTTGCGGAGGAAAAATATGATGTTGGTGTACCAGGGGTGTTGCTCTAATCTCTGAAGCTCGTTTGATACACTTTGCTCTGAATTGCTGCTCTGGAAAATTATTCCTAAAGCCTTTTCATTTCCTTGGGTTAACATCTTTGCAAGACCCTGTCCCTTAATTAATTTAGTGGGTTTTATCTCCAAATCATATTCTTGAATTTTTGAAACCCACTTACCCCTGATTCCTAGACAATCCTGCTGAGACATGATATCTTTAACAGCTGCATGGGGTACATATCCAATGATTTTGGAGTAACCTATATAAGTTCTAAAATGTTTAAGGGACTTGACAAGAGCATAGGCCTATTTCTCCATTGTGGTATAGTTCAATTCTGAATTCTGTAAGGCTCTACTCATAAAGGCTATAGGTTGCTCTTGCCCCTCCTTATTCTTTTGAAGTAAAACACCGGCAATGGTGTCTTCTGAGGCGAAGGAGAATATCTGGAACTCTTTGGAATAATCTGGACTAGTCAAGACCGGGGACATGGATATGCCATTTTTGATGGACTTGAATGCAACTTTCCCTTCATCCGTCCACTCAAACTTAGCATCTTTCTTTAATATCTTTTGTAGTGGTTTCATTAATTCTGCTAAGTTTGGGATGAATCTTCTTATGAAATTTATTTGACCATTAAAGGAATGGAGAGCTTTTAGATTGTGAGGCAATGGGACTTTCTTAATGGCTTCAACTCTCTCAGGATCAACCCTAACACCATCCTTAGAAATGATGTGCCCCAACAACTTGCCTTCATCAACTCCAAAGATTGACATGGCGGGATTCAAGGAAATACCATATTTCTGACATCTTATAAAAACCTTCCTAAGATGACTTATGTGGTCAGATCTCTCTTTTGAAAAAACAGTTAGGTCATCCTGATATATCTCAATTATTTTTCCTATAAGTTATTTGAAGGAAAAATCCATGGCTCTTTGGAAGGTGGCACCCGCATTCAATAATCCAAAAGGCATTCTTAGAAATTTATAGGTACCCCAAGGTGTGGTGAATGTAGTCTTATGTTTATCTTCTTTATTTACCAACACCTGGTTATAACCGGAAAATCCATCCAACATGGATATCATTCCTGATCCTGTTACTCTTTGAAGCAAAGTTTCCATGTTGGGTAATGGGTAATTATCTTTGAGGCATGATGTATTCAGATTTCTAAAATCCATACATAGTCTAATTGACCCACTCTTCTTTCTGACAACAACTAAGATGAAGCACCAAGATGAATGTCTTGTAGGTGATGTGATCCCTGCTGCTAACATATTCTGAAGTTCCTTCTGCACAATGGGAGCCAACTTAGGATTTATTCGCCTAAGTTTTTGTCGGAAAGGTTTGGCCTCCTTAGCTTCTTCTGTGAGGGGAATAGTGTGTTGAAACACATCATCCCTATAGGCTTTAAGCTCATCATAACTAAAGGCCAACACATCTCTATACTCTTTGATTAGGTTGATCAAGTTGTTCCTTTCCTTTTCAGAAGTACCCTTTCCAATTTTTATTAACTTGGGATCCTTGTCAGTTCCTATGTTTATTTCCATATAATTCCCAGTTTTTATTTCTTTTTTTTGTTTTTCATGATGATACTGTCGATCAAAAAGATTCTCGAAAGCTATAATGCTACTCAGGATGTGATTCCTTTCATTATCCTCTCACTCCTGATACTCTTTACCTTACTGCTGATAACTGATCTTGCAACCCTCAAACTCTTGTAGATTGTGGATGAATCTCAAAAGTTGCTCATCATCTTTGAAAACCTGCCAGTGGTCTATATTATCTGGAATTGAAGGTCTGAAATTGATTTCCATATTTCCATTCCCATTAATCATTTCATCCGATGGCTAGAGGGTGGATGTTGCTACTACTATTATATCTGCTAACCCATTCATTTCCCTATCGACCTTTTGAATGTTAAGCGCATCAAACCATTCCATAGTGTCCCATGTGGCATTCCTATACTTTCTTAGTCTGTCATTTTTGCATTGATACTGATTCTTAATCTGGAGGAAAACTAAGTCTGAATCACCCTTTATGTTCAACATCTTTATCCCCATATCTTTAGCGATTTCTAACCCTAGGAGCAATGCCTCATACTCAGCTACATTGGTTGATGCTTCAAACTCTAACCTGAACGCAAAGTTGTAGATTTTATCTGAAGGAGAGATGATCACGATGCCCGCACCCTTTCCAATTTTGGAATAAGCCCCGTCAAAGTACATTTGCCAAACTTCATCGATCTTTTCATTTTTAATGTTTTCCTTAATGGGGGCCATGAAATTTGACAAAATAGCATAGTTTCCAAAGTTATCGGTGAAATGAACAAATTCATTTCCGAGATTCTTAGGGTTTTCTACATGTCGTTTCCTCAGCTTTTCTGTGTGGAGAATCACCCTAGTGTTCTCTAATGCAGGTATAGTAGCATATGTCCAATCCATTTGAATGTGCCCACCAAGAGTTGCAGCCCATTTTCTAGATAACAACATACCCCAATTATCTGGAACATCTATCACCACCACATCCATCAACTACTTAGCCAACTTAACTTGTAAATTTAATATTATCCCTACCACTTCAACTTCTCTTGCATCCATGGCACAAACATTGTGGTAGGGTCGGGTGACCCTTAGATTTAATTGCTCCATTACTTTTCTTGTCATTAAATTTGATGAAGCACCTGAATCTAACATACAGTTATGAAGGAGAAGTTTATCAACTAAGAGGGAGACATAAAAAGGTGGGTGGTGTTCTCTTCTTGGATCAACATTGTTGAGGACTATGGGCATATCTATAGGTTCAATATGTTCAACTTCAAATATAGCATTGTTATTAGGAAGAGGATCCTCTTCGATAATATTATGAGCTTTACTTTGACTATCCTCTAAGGCTTTCAACAAATTTTCTTTTTGACCAAGAATTTTAAGGACATCAGTTGCATAAACATGAATCTTAGCACTACTTATCCATTCTCCCATATCAATATTTGACTCAGGGACAATAGGAGGATCTGGGAGGGGAGGAGTGGTTACCTTTGGCTTGTACTATTTAGACGGTGATGGCTTCTCTTTTATTTGATACACAGCTCCCTTGAACCTGGCCTCCTTCATTTCCTTAATTGCTTCCGGAGAAGGCATTACACCATAAAAGTTAGAAAGGAGATCCTTCTTGAAACCGTAATTCGTGGCCTGCTGCCAATGCTGGTTTGATAAAGGATAGGTTCGGCCTACCATGTACACATGATCAGACTCGCCTGATGTTGTTTCCTGATTACTGACCTCCACCATTCCATGTTCTATAACTTGGTTTTCTATATAGCAAGTGTCTTCTGGGTGGAATTGATCACAAGATCTACACCATGGAATGACTTCATCTACCAGGTTAGTTGAGTCTAGCTGGTTTGGAATCCTAGGTTCATGTTGAAGAGCCTTCTTCTGATACACCTGATTCTGATTAGGCTGAAAGTTCCTAGGTCCATTATTTCTTTCCAGTGTGATTATTCTGTTCTGAATATTATTCAATTGTACAGATTGGTTTTGTCATGAGTTGGTTCTGACTAGTCATCATTTTTTCAAACAGGCTAGTTACCTTTTCCATGGGGTCTTTAGTGGTTTCCTTTTCCTCTAATTCAACGGCCTTTCCCTTCTCTTTGTTGTACGAAGTGTTTCCCCTAGTGTAACCTGGAATGTTGGATTTTCCCGAAGATTGCATATTCTTTTCTATTTTCTCGGCCAGATCCTGAGCAGTTTTTAGATCGGTCGGATCTTTGTCCCTTAACTGGTACCTCAAATCCCCAGGGAAAGCTTCGATGTAAGATATGAGGATGGAGGCATCCCTTGGCTTGATTTCTCTAGGGAGGTCTGCAACCACACGTCTGAATTTAGTTTTGAATTCATCAATGGTTTCATTTTCCATCTTCTTTATATTATGAAGGGCATCAAGCAAATGTCTTGGTTCTTTCTTTTCCCCCCATTTCTTCTTGAAACCTTCTAGGAATTCATTAAGGGTTTTATATGAATCATCCCAAAGGTTTCCATACCACTCCGCAGCATCATCCTTTAAGGATAAAGCAAAGAGCTTCATTTTGACATATTCATGGTCAGCGGCAGCACTATTGCAATTACCGACCAGGTGCTTTTCAAACTTTCGGAGATGAGTCTTGGCAGTGGTAGCATTAGTTCCCTCAAATATGGGGAGCTTCTTGATAGCATCATTCAAAATGTCATGAGGAGCACCTGGTATCTGAGAAAAGTCAAGGGGTTTGTAAAATTTCGTCATTTCTTGAGATTGGAAGGGATGACTCTCTACAAATATGTGATGGATATCTGAGAGGAATTCGTCTCCTAAATATTCAAGGTTTCTACGAGAAGTCTGCCTATTCAATATTTCCCTAATAAACCTTTCAGGATCAGGGAGAGGATTGAATAATTGTCGGCAGTTTCTTCAGGTAGAAATTCTTGAAGGGATGTTAGACAGTGGAGTCACCAGATGGATCGAGTTTTAATTTTTATGTTTTTTAAAGACTAGATCAATCAATAAGTTTTTATCTTTTTAGTTGTTTAGAAAAAAGTTAAGCTAAGTCGTACTCGGGAATAAAAATATTTATCCCCGGCAACGGCACCAAAAAGTGTTGCTGCCTTTCGCACACCTGGGTCACGTGGCATAAATCTTCAAGCCACTTGGTGTGTTCTTGGGGGCAAGTCTCGATTCAAGGCTGTCACCTTGTTCTTGACTCCTCCGTTTAGGCTCAACTCCTAATGAAGCCAAGGGGGGTAGACCCTCTTAAGTTACTAAGGATGATTACTTAGTGTTGTGATGTTGAAACTGACTGAGTTACTTAGGAGTTTGGAATTTAATTATAGATAATCAAAGATGGCAAGATATAAAAGATGAACACACAAAAGCACAATGTTGAGACATAATATACATATATAACAAGAAAATAACCAGTGCCTTCGAATGGAGTCAAAAATAGAAACAATGTACTTGCATGTGCTTGGAGTGAGTGTTTTGTGATTGCCTCTTGGTATGTTTTAAGTTAAAAATGAAGTGTGAATTGATTAAAATTAGGCGAAGGGGGGACTCCAAATATACCCGAGATTACTTGGAGTATGTCCAAAACTAAACCTTCACGGCTACCCTCTAGGAATATGTGGGCTGAAATGGAGTCTCTGGGGCTATTGTTCGTAATGCACCCGTTAGGGTGTGACAGAGATCGGCGCCCCGAGGTCACTTTTCAGAAGTTCCTGTTTCCTTTGGGTATTTTGCCACCGTAAAAGGTTTGATCTAGGTGTTGGATTTTCACCTGATGGTTTGTCAGTTGGGGAGAGTGAGTCCTAATTATACTAGTCACCCAAGTGCTTTTGATACAGCTTGATTGATTGGATGAACCGCAGCCAAGTGCAGAGCATACACACTGGAGTCTTGTAAATTTTAGTAAGTTTTAAACTGGATGTTCTTGTTTAAAAGAAAACCCTCCAGGAACCTCTTTCGATCCAAGTGGATCTCAATAAGGTAATCGAGGAGGGGTTAATTTTGTGATATCTGAAAAAAAATGATTGAAAAATAAAATAGATCCACAATTCTAGTTTTCTAATTAGTCCTACCACGAATCTCTTTCCCCTTTCGGGTCAATCGGGAAATCGTGGGGTAAGTATTATGATTACTTTGAAAAAACAAAAAGTGGAATATGAAATTAATAATAAAATCAAGTATCCTACCCTGAAAATTAGATCAATTCTAGTTTAAAAAATAAATAAGCAGAAAGCGTCG
The DNA here is from genome assembly GCA_001517045.1 of Pseudotsuga menziesii. Taxonomy (NCBI): domain Eukaryota; kingdom Viridiplantae; phylum Streptophyta; class Pinopsida; order Pinales; family Pinaceae; genus Pseudotsuga; species Pseudotsuga menziesii. The sequence goes on along the minus strand of LPNX010334389.1, from coordinate 1,604,357 downwards.
AAAAGGACACCGACGCAAATCCCCCCAGGGCGGATGGGGAATGGGCTCGAAAGAGCCTATTCCAAAAATAATTTTATTTATTATTGGTTACAATATCAGTGAAATGAAATATCAGAAACTTCTTGGTCCTTATATAGGCTGAAACCAAGATCTTACAACTTTGCAAAAATTTTAAGATTTTAGTGAAAAGGGAGACCCCTGGGGGGATTTGAACGCTCCTGAGCCACTTCGGACAGAAGATTCCTTTATTTTCTGTCATACCTGATAAAATAAAGTGAACATGTTAGAATAAAATATTCCCAAAATCAATTTAAGAGTACCTTTGGATCAGCCTACCTTATCTCGAAAAAAATGAAGTTAAAACTAGCTAAACAAGCGAAAAAGCAACCAAGGAAAGCAAGCTTTCCTTGGGATCTTGGATTTCTGTTTGTGAAGCTGATGAAATATGCACTGATATTGCAGAATATTAAATTTTATAACAGGGAAATGAAATCTAATGCATGCGATCTACAAGTTTTCTTTAAATTTTCATGCAAAAAAACGATTTCCTTAAAGCTAGATGTAGAATGCTTATGAAACTTTTTTAAGTGCAAGATCTAGACTATAGGCTTTGATAAGATAGATATATGTTTGAATTACTTTTAATATGATATATCTAAGCAAAATCAAATCTACGAACAGAGTAACCGGGTAAAAATGTTGATTTTTTATAGAAATGAGAAGAAGAGGAGAGAAGGTCGGATCGTTGCTTGAATGGAGCAAGCTGAAAGGAGGCCCTTTTGTGGAGTGCTGAGGGACAGATTCTTGAGCTTATTGGATAGGAATGGTTTCAATCTATATCCACACCTTCATCCAATCGAGAACCTGCAACTAAATAACACAAGCATGCACACACCTCGTGAGATCTGGATATAGATGTATAAAGCAATAAAAATGAAAGATCATGCCAAAATAACCTTATTTAAGCATATAACTGAAATTTTTGAGCATACATCATATGGATAAACAAGATCAAGCAATCTAGCTTTCCTAGTTTACACCCTTACTAGATTCAGCCAAATCCTTGAAGCCAGAACATAGAAGCAACACAGAATTTGGCAAGAAATTGCAGCTACAACATGAGCAGCATAACACTGATAATACACACATACAAATGCACTACACAGTATAGCCTCCAAAGCTTCTTTATTCACAAATGATGATCAAATATAGAGTTACAATGGCAATCCCTTCAGTCCAGCTCTAAATAGCTTGGGAGAAGGAGCCTCAAGCAGGATATATACAAATTACAGGCCATCCAGCCCAGGGGGGCGCAATTCCTCATGGAATCAAGTGAAATCAACTGATGGAGAGTTCATCAATGCAGAACTGAAGTTGAACTGAGCCTACTTGTCAACCGGGGGCTTGATTGAGCTGACACATCAACCCATACACCGACACATCAGGCCACAGAGCTTCCAGGAGAGTCCACACGTGTGGAGGAGAGAGAGAGGGCACAATTCCCCATGAAGACAGCTGTAGATCAACTCTGGATCTGATTTGAACCCCTCCTTCAGTCAAGGATTTGCCATATCCAGTCAATCTGCTTCAGATCTGACTGATTTCAATCAAATCGGCTGAGGATCCACTGATTTTGGATTTTGGATTTGCTCCATTATTCATCAATTTATTAATTAAAATAATCAATAATTGATTTTTGGGGCTTTCTGACCTGAGTGATGGAAAATCACTCAAAACTTAGGAAATAGTGGGTCCATGGGTTTACATGGTGCTCTTAGCTTGAAAATGAGCACCTACATGACTGAAACCGATTATTTGGCCCACTTTTATTACAAAATCATTTTTTCCAATTAAACTATTAAAAAATAGCCTAAGTTTTGGAAAAATGAAATTTTAATAAAAAAAAACACTGAAAAAACTAAAAAATTGAAAAATTGAAAAACACCTAGGGGGACTTAGACATGTTCATATGACTCAAAAATGATGTCTATGATGTTTATACATTGACACATAGACTCTAATAACCTCAATAGGCCTAAATGCCAAGCAGACCACCCCAACTTTGGAGGTATGGAGTGAAAAACTCAGAAATTATCAGTCGTTTATTCAACAACCAATAATAACCAAGGGAAAAAACACCTTGGGCTGATCGGATTGACAAATAAAGTCTAAGAGACCGAGTATTTTACAGACACTATCATGCTAGAACATTTATTACAACTTCCACATGGGGTATGAACATGTGATATACTACAACAAGCACTTCCCAGAAGTACTTCCAAAGGTCTTTTTGAAGTCCGAACAAGTTAACCCTGTTCGGTTCACCAGGCTCACTTGATAAAAAACCACTAATTACAACTTAGGTGGTAAATAACTCCATCTGGGACACATTCTCTGACTAATCTTCTGTTCAAAGGAGAGGATGTGAGAACTCTGGAATCTCTGGGTCCTGCAAGGCAATTAGAGTTTGTCAGTAACATGTATATATAAGAAAAAATTAGCTATAAAAACAAACTAATGTACATAATTAATATATAATGTGCAAAAAGGATTTTTTTACAAAAACTAATATACAAAGGAAAATTTTCAACATGGTACAAAATATCTATGATACAACAATATGATATATACAATTTAGAAATACATGCAGGGCAAGGTTTAGAAATTGGCCCTGAAACCACCGATGCCACTAAAGGCATCAAACTGTCTCGGTGAAAAATAGCTTGAGGAGGAAACCATTCACTGGTAGGCTCAATATTTCTCCTTCCAAGTCATTTAGGTAGAAGGAGTTCGTTCCTGCTATTTCATCGATGATGTACGCTCCCAACCACAGGCTGTCGAGCTTTCCATGTTTCCCAGGTTTTTCCTGCCGTTTGTCCCAACGTAGAACCATGTCACCTACTTGGAAGGACCCAGCCAGGTAGATTTATCAAAGGCTCTCTTGACCTTGTCTGAATTTTTGATACTATGGTCAAGAGAGTCTCTTCTGCTCTCATCTAGCTCGATCAACTGGTTTATTCTATTATGGATGGCCTCTTGATTTGAGCTGAATGTCTGGAGGAGCTGATAAACCAGAAGCTTTAGATGGACTGGTAAGGTGACATCAATGCCATAGACTAGTTCGAAAGGGCTCCTCCCGGTTGAAATTTGCTTAGTGATCCTGTCGGCCCATAATGCTAATTTGATTTTGCTATCCCAAGCCTTTTTATTGTCGCCCACAATTTTTTTGATTATGGTCATTAAGTTCTTGTTACTTGATTCTGCTAGACCATTTCCTTGGGGATAGTAATTAGATGAGTGAGATAGGATAATGCTGTACTTGAAACAAAAAGATGACATCTCGGAAGAAACAAAGCATGGGCCATTATTCGAGATTATTCTAGCTGGCACACCGAATCTCGTGATAATCTTATCTTCTAAGAATTCCATGACTATAGCATCGATTGCCTTCTTGGTGGGTATCACCTCTACCCACTTGGTAAAATAATCAGTGGCGGTAAGAATCCAAGAGTAACCATTACTTGAGTTATCCTTGAACTTACCGATGAAATCAAGCCCCCACTGCTGGAAAGGGCTTGGACTACTATTGGATTTAGAGGCAAGTCTTTCATTTGTTGCTTTCCGGTGAATAACTGAAACTGGGGGAAAACACTGACAGCCTTGTGCTCATCTGAAAATAGGTTTTACCAATAGTAGCCTGCTCTAAGGATTTTGTGGGCGGTTGTTTTTGCCGCAAAATGTCCACCACAAAATCCTGAATGGAACTCAACCATGAGTTTCTTGGACTCAGGTTCATCGACACATCTAAGTATCAAACCATCGCGGTTTTTCCAACCCAAACCATCTTTGGTCAAACAATACTTAGTTTCCTTTAACCTTAATTCCCTTCTTTTATGGCCAAGTAAGTGATCGGGGCATGTAAGGTTGCGGAGGAAAAATATGATGTCGGTGTACCAGAGGTGCTGCTCTAATCTCTGAAGCGCGTCTGATACACTTTGCTCTGAATTGTTGCTCTAGCAAATTATTCCTAAAGCCTTTTCATTTCCTTGGGTCAACATCTTTGCAAGACCCTGTCCCTTAATTAATTTAGTACGTTTTATCTCCAAATCATATTCTTGAATTTTTGAAACCCACTTACCCCTGATTCCTAGACAATCCTGCTGAGACATGATATCTTTAATAGCTGCATGGGGTACATATCCAATGATTTTGGAGTAACCTATAGAAGTTCTGAAATGTTTAAGGGATTTAACAAGAGCATAGGCCTATTTCTCCATCGTGGTATACTTCAATTCTGAATTCTTTAAGGCTCTACTCATAAAGGCTATGGGTTGCTCTTTCCCCTCCTTATTCTTTTGAAGTAAAACACCGGCAATGGTGTCTTCTGAGGCGAAGGAGAATATCTGGAACTCTTTGGAATAATCTAGACTTGTAAAGATTGGGGACATGGATATGGAATTTTTGATGGACTTGAATAC
>LPNX010334389.1:1502008-1599851 GCA_001517045.1 Pseudotsuga menziesii | reverse complement strand
AAACTTAGCATCTTTCTTTAATAGCTTTTGTAGAGGTTTCATTAATTCTGCTAAGTTTGGGATGAATCTTCTTATGAAATTGATTTGACCATTAAAGGACTGGATAGCTTTTAGATTGTGAGGCAAGGGGACTTTCTTAATGGCTTCAACTCTCTCAGGATCAACCCTAACACCATCCTTAGAAATGATGTGCCCCAACAACTTGCCCTCATCAACTCCAAAGATTGACTTGGCGGGATTCAAGGAAATACCATATTTCTGACATCTTATAAAAACCTGCCTAAGATGACTTATGTGGTCAGATCTCTCTTTTGAAAAAATAGTTAGGTCATCCTGATATATTTCAATTATTTTTCCTATAAGTTCTTTGAAGGCAAAATCCATGGCTCTTTGGAAGGTGGCACCAACATTCAATAATCCAAAAGGCATTCTTAGAAATTTATAGTTACCCCAAGGTGTGGTGAATGTAGTCTTATGTTGATCTTCTTTATTTACCAACACCTGGTTATAACTGGAAAATCCATCCAACATGGACATCATTCCTGATCCTGTTACTCTTTGAAGCAAATTTTCCATGTCAAGTAATGGGTAATTATCCTTGAGGCATGATGTATTCAGATTTCTAAAATATATACATATTCTAATTGACCCATTCTTCTTTCTGACAACAATTAAGTTGGAGCACCAAGATGAATGCCTTGTAGGTGCTATGATCCCTGCTGCTAACATCTTTTGAAGTTGCTTCTGCACAATGGGGGCCAACCTAGGATTTATTCGCCTAAGTTTTTGTCGAAAAGGTTTGTCCTCCTTAGCTTCTTCTGTGAGGGGAATAGTGTGTTGAAACACATCTTGCCTATAGGCTTTAAGCTCATCATAACTAAAGGCCAACACATCTCTATACTCTATGATTAGGTTGATCAAGTTGTTCCTTTCCTTTTTCGAAGTACCCTTTCCAATTTTTATTAACTTGGGATCCTTGTCAGTTCCTATGTTTATTTCCATATAATTCCCAGTTTTTATTTCTTCTTTTTGTTTTTTATGATGATCCTGTCGATCGAAAATATTCTCGAAAGCTATAAGGCTACTCAGGATGTGATTCCTTTCATTATCCTCGCACTCCTGATACTCTTTACCTTCCTACTGATAACTGATCTTACAACCCTCAAACTCTTGTAGATTGTGGATGAATCTCAAAAGTTGCTCATCATCTTTGAAAACCTGCTAGTGGTCTATATTATCTGGAATTGAAGGTCTGAAATTGATTTCCATCTTTCCATTCCCATTAATCATTTCATCCGATGGATGGAGGGTGGATGCTGCTACTGCTAATTTATCTGCTAACCCATTCATTTCCCTATGGACCTTTTGAATGTTAAGCGCATCAAACCATTCCATAGTGTCCCATGTGGCATTCCTATACTTTCTTAGTCTGTCATTTTTGCATTGATACTGATTCTTAATCTGGAGGACAACTAAGTATGAATCACCCTTTATGTTCAACATCTTTATCCCCATATCTTTAGCGGTTTCTAACCCTAGGAGCAATGCCTCATACTCGGCTACATTGTTTGATGCTTCAAACTCTAACCTGAACGCAAATTTGTAGATTTTATCTGAAGGAGAGATGATCATGATGCCCGCACCCTTTCTGGTTTTGGAATAAGCCCCGTCAAAGTACATTTGCCAAACTTCATCGATCTTTTCATTTTTAATGTTTTCTTAATGGGGGCCATGAAATTTGACAAAATAGCATATTTTCCAAAGTTATCGGTGAAATGAACAAATTCATTTCCGGGATTCTTAGGGTTTTCTACATGTCGTTTCCTCAGCTTTTCTCTGTGGAGAATCACCCTAGTGTTCACTAATGCAGGTATAGTAGCATATGTCCAATCCATTTGAATGTGCCCACCAAGAGTTGTGGCCCATTTTTGAATTCCAACTCACAAAAACTTATTAAAACGTGCCAAAATAAGTTTTTGTGAGTTTGAATTCAAGAACCAATAGAATTTCAATAAAATAAGTCAACCATAATGGTTGAATTGACATAGTTGTCATTAAAAAAAACTACTTTTTTTGTTCGTATTTTCGACATATCTCATTGTGTTTTTACTCAAATTTCAATCGGGAGAGCTCGTTGGATGCGGAATTTGATTCCACAGCCAACGAGTACCCACACTGCATACTTTTGACGGACCCCGCTACCCCAAAAATAAGAAATACCTGAAAAAATGTGATGATGATGTCATCATCACATTTTTTCAGGTATTTCTTGTTTTTGGGGTAGAGGGGTCCGTCAAAAGTATGCAGTGTGGCTACCTGTTGGATGCAGAATCAAATTCCGCATCCAACGAGATCTTCCGATTGAAATTTGAGTAAAAACACAGGGAGATATGTCGAAAATACGAACACGAAAAGTAGTTTTTTATTTCTTTCTCCAAAATTAATCAATATTATTTTATTATTTTAACTATTATTTTATTATTTTAACTATTATTTTATTATTTTCCTTAGGAGGCCCATTTTAGACCCCAAAATTCCTCTAATGACTTCAACTTCTCTTGCATCCATGGCACAAACATTGTGGTAGGGTCGGGTCACCCTTAGATTTAATTGCTCCATTACTTTTCTTGTGATGACATTTGATGAAGCACCTGAATCTAACATACAGTTATGAAGGAGAAGTTTATCAACTAAGAGGGAGACATAAAAAGGTGGGTGGTCTTCTCTTCTCGGATCAACACTGTTGAGGACTATGGGCATATCTATAGGTTCAATATATTCAGCTTCAAATATAGCATTGTTATTAGGAAGAGGTTCCTCTTCGATAATATTATGAGCTTTACTTTGACTATCCTCTAAGGCTTTCAACAACTTTTCTTTTTGACTGGGAATTTTAAGGACATCAGTTGCAAAAACATGAATATTAGCACTACTTATCCATTCTCCCATATCAATATTTGACTCAGGGACAATAGGAGGATCTGGGAGGGGAGGAGTGGTTACCTTTGGCTTGTACTGTTTAGACGGTGATGGCTTCTCTTTTCTTTGATACACAGCTCCCTTGAACCTGGCCTCCTTCATTTCCTTAATTGCTTCCGGAGAAGGCATTACACCATAAAATTTAGAAAGGAGATCCTTCTCGAAACCGTAATTCGTGGCCTGCTACCAATGCTGGTTTGATAAAGGATAGGTTCGGCCTACCATGTACACATGATCAGACTCGCCTGATGTTGTTTCCTGATTACTGACCTCCGCCATTCCATGTTCTATAACTTGGTTTTCTATATAGCAAGTGTCTTCTGGGTGGAATTGATCACAAGGTCTACACCATGGAATGACTTCATCTACCAGGTTAGTTGAGTATAACTGGTTTGGAATCCTAGGTTCATGTTGAAGAGCCTTCTTCTGATACAGCTGATTCTGTTTAGGCTGAAAGTTCCTAGGTCCATTATTTCTTTCCAGTGTGATTATTATGTTCCGAATATTATTCAATTGTACAAATTGGTTTGTCATGAGTTGGTTCTGACTAGTCATCATTTTTCAAACATGCTAGTTACCTTTTCCATGGGGTCTTTAGCGGTTGCCTTTTCCTCTAATTCAACGGCCTTTCCCTTCTCTTTTTTGTACGAAGTGTTTCCCCTAGTGTAACCTGGAATGTTGGATTTTCCCGAAGATTGCATATTCTTTTCTATTTTCTCGGCCAAATCCTGAGCAGCTTTTAGATCGATCAGATCTTTGTCCCTTAACTGGTACCTCAAATCCCCAGTGAAAGCTTCGATGTAAGATATGAGGATGGAGGCATCCCTTGGCATGATTTCTCTAGGGAGGTCCGCAACCACACATATAAACTTAGTATTGAATTCATCAATGGTTTCATTTTCCATCTTCTTTATATTATGAAGGTCAGCAAGCAAATGCCTTGGTTCTTTCTTTTCCCCCCATTTCTTCTTAAAACCTTCTAGGAATTCATTAAGGGTTTTATATGAATCATCACGAAGGTCACCATACCACTCCGCAGCATCATCCTCTAAGGATAAAGCAAAGAGCTTCATTTTGAGATCTTCATGGTCAGCGGCAGCACTATTGCAATAACCGACCAAGTGCTTTTCAAACTTTCGGAGATGAGTCTTGGCAGTGGTAGCATTATTTCCCTCGAATATGGGGAGCTTCTTGATAGCATCATTCGGAATGTCATGAGGAGCACCTGCTATCTGAGAAAAGTCAAGGGGTTTGTAAAATTTCGTCATTTCTTGAGATTGGAAGGTATGACTCTCTACAAATATGTGATGGATATCTGAGAGGGATTGGTCTCCTAAATCTTCAAGGTTCCTACAAGAAGTCTGCCTATTCAATCTTTCCCTAATAAACCTTTGAGGATTAGGGAGAGGATTGAATAATTGTCGGTGGTTTCTTCGAGTAGAAGTTCTTGAAGGGATGTTAGATAGTGGAGTCACTAGATGGATCAAGTTTTAATTTTTATGATTTCTAAAGACTAGATCAATCAATAAGTTTTTATATTTTTAGTTGGTTAGAAAAAAGTTAAGCTAAGTTGTACTCGGGAATAAAAAGATTTATCCCCGGCAACGGCGCCAAAAATTGTTGTCGCCTTTCACACACCTGGTTCACGTGGCAGAAATCTTCAAGCCACTCGGTGTGTCCTTGGGGGCATGTCTTGAGCCAAGGCTGTCACCTTGTTCTTGACTCCTCCGTTTAGGCTCAACTCCTAACGAAGCCAAGGGGGGTAGACCCTATTAAGTTACTAAGGATGGTTACTTAGTGTTGTGATGTTGAAACTGACTGAGTTACTTAGGAGTTTGGAATTTAATTATAGATAATCAAAGATGGCAAGATATAAAAGATGAACACATGAAAGCACAATGCTAAGACACAATATATATATATATATATATATATATATATATATATATATATATATATATATATATATATATATATATATATATATATATATAACAAGAAAATAACCAGTGCCTTAGAATAGAGACAAAAATAGAAACAATGTACTTGCATGTGCTTGGAGTGAGTGTTTTGCGATTGCCTCTTGGTATGTTTTAAGTTAAAAATGAAGTGTGAGTTGATTAAAATTAGGCGAAGGGGGGACTCCAGATATACCCGAGAATACTTGGAGTATGTCCAAAACTAAACCTTCACGGCTACCCGCAAGGAATATGTGGGCTGAAATGGATTCTCTGGGGCTATTGTTCGTAAGGCACCCGTTAGGGTGTCACAGAGATTGGCGCCTCAAGGTCACTTTTCAGAAGTTTCTGCTTCCTTTGGGTATTTTTCCACCATAAAAGGTTTGATCTAGGTGTTGGATTTTCACCTGATGGTTTGTCAGTTGGGGAGAGTGAGTCCTAATTATACTAGTCACCCAAGTGCTTTTGATATAGCTTGACTGATCGAACGAACCGTAGCCAAGTGCAGAGCATACACACTGGAGTCTTGTAAATTTTAGTAAGTTTTAAACTGGATGTTCTTGTTTAAAAGAAAACCCTCCAGGAACCTCTTTCGATCCAAGTGGATATCAATCGGGGAATCGAGGAGGGGTTAATTTTATGATAGCTGAAAACAAATGATTGAAAAATAAAACAGATCCACAATTCTAGTTTTCTAATTAGTCCTACCACGAATCTCTTTCCCCTTTCGGGTCAATCGGGAAATCGTGGGGTAAGTATTATGATTACTTTGAAAAAACAAAAAGTGGAATATGAAATTAATAATAAAATCAAGTATCCTACCCTGCAAATTATATCAATGCTAGTTTAAAAAATAAATAAGTAGAAAGCAACGAAAAGGACACCGACGCAAATCCCCCCAGGGGGGATGGGGAATGGGCTCGAAAGAGCCTATTCCAAAAATAATTTTATTTATTATTTTTTACAATATCAGTGAAATGAAATATCAGAAACTTATTGGTCCTTATACAGGCCGAAACCAAGATCTTACAACTTTGCAAAAATTTAAGATTTTAGTGAAAAGGGAGACCCCTGGGGGGATTTGAACGCTCCTGAGGCCACTTCAGACAGAAGATTCCTTTATTTTCTGTCAGACCTGCTAAAATACAGAGAGAATGTTAGAATAACATATTCCCAAAATCACTTTAAGAGTACCTTTGAATCAGCCTACCTCATCTCAAAAAAAGTGAAGTTAAAACTAGCTAAACAAGCAAAAAAGGAACCAAGGAAAGCAAGATTTCCTTGGGATATTGGATTTCTGTTTGTGCAGCCAATGAAATATGCACTGATATTGCAGAATATTAAATTTTATAACAGCGAAAGGAAATCTAATGCATGTGATCTACAAGTTTTCTTCAAATTTTCATGCAAAAAGATGATTTCCTTAAAGCTAGATCTAGAATGCATATAATGAAACTTTTTTAAGTGCAAGATATAGACTATAGGATTTGATAAGATATACATATGTTGGAATTAATTTTAATATGATATATCTAAGCAAAATCAAAGCTACGAACAGAGTAACCGGGTAAAAATGTTGATTTTTTATAGAAATGAGAAGAAGAGGAGAGAAGGTCGGATCGTTGCTTGAATGGAGCAAGCTGAAAGGAGGCCCTTTTTTGGAGTGCTGAGGGACAAAGTATTGAGCTTATTGGATAGGAATGGTGTCAATCTAGATCCACACCTTCATTCAATCGGGAACCTGCAACTAAATAACACAAGCCTGCACACACCTCGTGAGATCTGGATATAGATGTATAAAGAAACAAAAATGAAAGATCATGCCAAAATAACCTTATTTAAGCATATAACTGAAATTTTTGAGCATACATCATATGGATAAACAAGATCAAGCAATATAGCTTTCCTAGTTTACACCCTTACTAGATTCAGCCAAATCCTTGAAGCCAGAACACAGAAGCAGCACAGAATTTGGCAAGAAATTGCAGCATAACACTGAGAATCCACACATACACATGCACTACACAGTATAGCTTCCAAAGCTTCTTTATTCACAAATGATGATCAAATATAGAGTTACAATGCCAATCCCTTCAGTCCAGCTCTAACTAGCTTGGGAGAGGGAGCCTCAAGCAGAATATATACAAATTACAGGCCATCCAGCCTAGGGGGGGCACAATTCCTCATGGAATCAAGTGAAATCAACTGATGGAGAGTTCATCAATGCAGAACTGAAGCTAAACTGAGCCTACTTGTCAACCAGGGGCTTGATTGAGCTGAAACATCAACCCATACACCGACACATCAGTCCACAGAGCATCCAGGAGAGTCCACACGTGTGGAGGAGAGAGAGAGGGCGCAATTCCCCATGAAGACAGTTGTAGATCAACTCTGGATCTGATTTGATCCCTTCCTTCAGTCAAGGATTTGTCAGATCCAGTCAATCTGCTTCAAATCTGACTGATTTCAATCAAATCGGCTGAGGATCCACTGATTTATGATTTTGGATTTGCTCCATTATTCATCAATTTATTAATTAAAATAATCAATAATTGATTTTTGGGGCTTTCTGACCTGAGTGATGGAAAATCACTCAAAACTTAGGAAATAGTGGGTCCATGGGTTTACATGGTGCTCTTAGGTGGAAAATGAGCACCTACATGACTGAAACCGATTATTTGGCCCACTTTTATTACAAAATCAATTTTTCCAATTAAACTATTAGAAAATAGCCTAAGTTTTGGAAAAATTAAATTTTAATAATAAAAAAACACTGAAAAAACTAAAAAATTGAAAAATTGAAAAACACCTAGGGGGACTTAGACATGTTCATATGACTCAAAAATGATGTCTAGCATGTTTATACATTGACACATAGACTCTAATAACCTCAATAGGCCTAAATGCCAAGCCGACCACCCCAACTTTGGAGGTATGGAGTGAAAAACTCAGAAATTATCAGTCGATTATTCTACAACCAATAATAACCAAGGGAAAAAACACCCTGGGCTGATCAGATTGACAAATAAAGTCTAAGAGACCGAGTCTTTTACAGACACTATCATGCTAGAACATTTATTACAACTCCCCCATGGGGTATGAACATGTGATATAGTACAACAAGCACTTCCCAGAAGTACTTCCAAAGGTCTTTTTGAAGTCCGAACAAGTTAACCCTATTCGGTTCACCAGGCTCACTTGATAAAAAACCACTAAGTACAACTTAGGTGGTAACACTTCTACTATTTAATTTTGCTACATCTTTTAGAATGGGAAACATATTAACTTTTATTTTGAATTTGGGTGCAGAGAAAAATTAGTGTGTTATGCTCTTGCCTCTGGAAAATTCTAAGACGGAGAAGGGTTTTAATACACTAAGGAGTGCTTTGAAAATGGCACACTTCATCTCATTGGCCTTTTGAGTGATGGTGGTGTTCATTCACGATTATATCAGTTGCAAATATTCTATATCTATAAATGCATTATTATGAGTTGTTTATCTTAGAAAATATTATAGATTTATCCATGCTATGCAATTTTTAATCTTTGTATTTCTCCGTAGTGTAGTTGAATGCTTTTTATATCAGCAGACTGGATTGAGTTGGGTCTAAATATGTTATAATTGTAGAACTCGTTGATATACTAACATAAATTTTAAGATAAGGCTACAATTACATGGATCCATCAAGCAACCATTAGAAAAGATACTCATTCTTATCCATGAATACTTGAAATTCTAGTTAGATGTTCACTTCTAGAGTATCTGTATGAACTTGAATGCCAACTTTCTCCTACAAAACATTTCTGTATTACTGTTTTCTTTATTGATTCAATGTTGCATATGAAACCTTTCAAGTTCATCCAAATTATAAGGTCAGAGAAATTCATACTACTTTCTTAGGTCTCTCGAGTCAAAAACAATGTTGGGATTATTAGCCTTTTCTTAGAATTACAAATGATGCAATCTTGGTGTTAATATTGCCCCTTGCCCCAATTCTTAAAGGGTTTTATCTCAATGGTAGAGCGCCTACTTTACAAGAAAGAGGTTGAAGGTTCGATTCCTTTGTGACCTAATGGTATTGCAATATTGATGTTTTAAATTATGGCTATGAGGGGGGTTCTAAACTAACTTCATATGTCCCTATGAGGGGGGTTCATAACCACCCCCCAAAGGTTTGTAAAGCGTTTTAGGTGGGAGGGTTTGAACCGCCTCCATAAGTCTCGTTTTAGGGCTGGGTTCGAACCTCCTCCATAGGTACCTACTAGGGGAGCTTTGAACCGCCTCTATAGGTACCTATGAGGGGGGTTTTGAACCACCTCATTAGGTACCTACGAGGAGGGTTTTTAATTGACTCCATATGTACCTACAAGGGGGGTTTTGAACCGACTCCGTATGTACCTACGAGGGGGGTTTTGAACCGACTCCATATGTATCTATGAAGGGGGTTTAAGACCGCCCCCATAGTTTTATAAAGGATACTTTTAAGGGTGGTTTTGGACCACCCCCATAGGTACCTATGAGGGGGGTTTATATCCACCCCTAAAAGTGAATTTTGTGGGGGGTTTAGAACCACCCATAAAAGTCACTTTTAGGGGTGGTTTTTATCTCTTCCAGGGACGCCCCTAAAACTCAAAAATTTTAGTGTTGGTTCTATTTGGGGAGGTTTTGTAGCGAATTCCTACAAAGCCAAAAACGCCCCCAAATCANTTTTTTGGGGGGGGGGGTTAGAACTGCCCCTAAAAGTCACTTTTAGGGACGGTTTTGATCTCTTCCAAAACCGCCCCTAAAAGGAAAAACTTTTGACGTTGGTGCTATTAGAGGTGATTTTGTAAAGACCACCTCCAATGTCAAAAACACCCCCAAATCACTTTTGGGAGCAGATCAAAACCGCCTCGAAAAGTCACTTTTAAGGGTGGTTTTGATTTCTTCCAAAACCTTCCCAAAAAGTTACTTTTAAGGGTAGTTTTGATTTCTTCCAAAACAGCCCCTAAATGTCAGAACTTTTAGCATCGGTGCTATTAGGGGCAATTTTCTAAAGACCACCTCCAACACCAGAACTGCCCCCAAAAGTGACTTTTAGGGGGGGTTTAGAACCCCCCCCAAAGCGACTTTTTTTTTTTGGGGGGGGGGTTAAAACCATTTCCAAAAGTCACTTTTGGAGGGGGTTTAGAACTGCCCCAAAAAGTCAATTTTGGGGGCAGTTTTGATTTCTTCCATAACCGCCCCTAAAATTCAAAACTTTTAGTGTCGTTGCTATTAGGGGCGGTTTTGTAAATATCTCCACCAAATCCAAAACCGCCTCTAAAAGCAACTTTTGGAGGCAGAAGACAGCCGCCCCTAAATGCCAATTTTTTTGCAATGAAATATTATTTCCTGGGCTGTTTATATCACTAACTCAAGAAAATTCATATTACTTAGGGAATTTTTATCATTGTTGGGTTGAATCTCTCTTTTCTAGGTCAATTCTCACCTCCATTGGGTTGTTTCACTTCCTTGTTATACCATTCTCGTACAATGTTAGGTTTTACACATCAAAGGATATCTGATGTAACTTGTCAATGGAGTGTTTCCTCTCCTTATCGAGGCCTATTGGGGGGATATACATTAGGTAGTGAAATCATAGTCTACCATACTCTCCTTCTCTTCAATTGATGACATTTCATTGTCCAAGTCTTGAGTGCTAGAAAATGGTGTGGATTAGTTTTCATTTTCCACATTAATACAAATCCTTTATGTATGTGTTGATAAATGACATTTTCACATGTGGTTCTCCCAATGATGGTTAAATAAATTGGATTTCATTTATGATACATGACAATCCCTTGTGAATGCATCGTTAAATTGTCAAGTCTCTCACTTTATCATAATAGTATATACACTTCACTGATTGTGCACATAATTCTTGGTGAAGAGCGCCATTTCAAACGTGCTTTAGTGAATGATAATTAAGTATTAATGGAATTTATGCATGGTTTCAGGATATGCTACTATGAGCCATGCCTTTTTTGGTCTGATTATTTGTTATTACCAAGTGTGGAATGGTCATTGAATTGAGTAGTGTTTTGCATCTAATCACTGCATATCAAGCTATTTGCATTGTTATAAAATTGGTGCTATAGCAATGCTCATGTGATTGAGTATTATAGATAGAACCGGCCTAGCTTTCCATAGCTTACAAAAAAATTAAGTAGGGTTCCCTAAATCCGTAGTGACAAGAATATTGAATTCATTTCCAAGTGCATAGAGAACAACAACCTCTTAATCAATCTAGTAGACACAATACTCAGTGATAGAGCAAGTGTAGAGTCGTTGTTTTTATTTACTTGACCATTAGTTTATTGTGATCCTTCCTACTAAGAAACATAGAGTAAATAAATTGCCATATTAATTATTATTTGCATTGTAGTTGGTTTTTATGTGCATGCTACACCAAGAATAGAGGCCTTGCAAATCAAAAGAACAAAACTATTTGTACAAGATTGAGAATAAAGACTAGAAAAAACTCCACATAGTATATGTGTTGGTGAGGAATGTGGACTATAAGGCCCTCATTTATGAATGTTGAATCCTTGATTGTGACACAACTACCAGTACTTGAAGAGAAATCATACTCATCATGGGAAAATCCTTGAAGAGATAGAAGTTGGAAGATATGAGAGACTTCATCAAGCATATTCAAGAGGAAAATCAGTCTTGGAGGAAAAAATCATATGAGATAGAAAAAAGAACTCACCACATGTCAATACTCCTTCACTAACATGAGGGATGAATTGGACAATAGTACATTGTAGTTATTGGAATTGGTATAGAAACTCACATAATTGGATAGTTGGCATGAGGACGTGCTTAATTAGATAATGACTCAGCTACACTAGGATTTGGTGGAGAAATAGAAGGCATTGGAAAACCTACAAGAAGTTGTTTAAGAGTAATAAGAAGCAAGGCAACCTTCATTGTGATTTCCAAATCTAGCACCATGACTAAGATTGGCATGGTAATTTCATCTTGTTCAAACCCTTCACAAGAACCTTGTGGTGAATTTAAGAAGCATACCAGAAGTATTGGTTTGATATTTTTAAAGAATATGGGCTATGATGGAGAAGGGATAGGAAAGAGGAATCAAAGCATACTAAGTCCTATTGAAGATACAATGAGGTTTAGGAATGAAGGCCTAGGTTTTGATGGAAGAAAAAAGAGTTCAAAAACAACAAAACCATTTCCATAAAAACAAAAAGACAAGGAAAACTTGAACTTCTCATAAGAAGAGAGTGCAACAGTGAAGGAATAGGGAAGCACACTCCCACTTCATCATTCTTGTTCTAGATGTAGAAGGATAATGATTAGGAAAGTGAAAATACTCATCCTACAACAACACTTAGGAGAGGTAGAACACAGCTAAACCACAATACTTAAATGAAAAACAAGAGGCATGCCCCATGTAAAACATCTCTAGCCAAGAGAAGAGTGTGGAGAGTGAAGAGGAAAGAAGAAAAAAAATTTCTTGTATATATATCCCAAGGAGAAGTTGTCCAAGTATTTGTAGCACCATAAGAGGTATGCATATCCATTGAAGATGATAAATGGCTGATGTTGACATCAAGGGGTAACCCAAACCCAATCGTTTCATTTGTTCTTCTAAAATAATATTCATTTTTTTGTATCAGAGATAGGTGCACAAAGGTCAACGACCTTAGAGGTTCCTCAAAAATTCATGACATCCATCAAAGAAAATTGATGTTGGATACTTCAAAAAAATTTCATCAACATGACATTGTTGTAAAGACAAAGTTTTCCTAAGCACATGAAACAATAGAGCTTTTTTTTTCCATGCTAAGAAGAAATTGATGCTAATGGAAGAAGGTAGTCCACACATTATCTTGAGGAATTATACATGATGACATAGCTTGTTGGGATCACACTAAACAAGAGAAGACCAGAATTTGACTTGGATTTATTGATTGTCAAGATGGACCATCTTCAAGACTAAGAATGCAAGAGAATCACAAAATGAAAATGGGAGTTTAGTTTGAAGAGTTTGGATTTGAATACTTCTTACAGTTGAGTGTTGGTGATCAGAATTATGCAATGTAGAAATAAGATTTATGCAATGTAGGAATAAGTGAGTCAATAAAAAATTCCATATCCATAGCCAAAACCAAAGCTAAAGTAAGAGCTATACTAATAGGATCCAAAGGCAATGTCGTGCTCCAAAGAAAAAAAAAAGGCACATTGATCTAGATTGGTTCTATAATATTTTGGAGACTAGAAAGCCTCTCAATGGGGAGGTGTGATCTGAAATGGATCCAAACACAAAGAAATGGTTGTAAGACTTAATACCTAAGGAAATTAAACAAATAAAGAAGGTTAGGAAAAAAATTAATGACATTGAAAATGTAAATGGAAATAAGACAAATGAGAAGAAAAACAAGAATTAAATGAAATAACAAATGTAAAATAGGAGTTGGGGATGGGAGCTGAAAGTTCAACCTATTGGCCTTGCCATTAGCCCCATATCTCCTATAAATTATTGAATTTCACTCTCAAATAAATTTGTACTATTTGTTTACAAATAAATAAGAATGATAGAGAATCCAATGCCACATCTAAACTAGACAATGCCAAAATCAAAGACTAAGAAACCATTGAATCTTGGTTTTCCCATTTAAGTTTCTAGGGTAAAATACTATGTTCATTATGTGATTGGTTTTATTTTTTGTGAATTTCCTTTTGTATGCATTTATGAATGTGATTTTGGATTACATTTGATCTGAATATAAAAGGCTTCCTAGTTATATATGCAGTTGTGTGATAGTTTCATCTTTGCTTGAATCACCCTATAGGATTGATCCTTGATTCTATTCTTTCTTAGAAAATAGAGACTCCAATAGTTCTGTATTATCCATCATTCATTGGCTCTAAAGATCGAAAATCTAGTGATTGTTATCATAGAGTTGTTACACTATTTTAGGGAGTTCCTAATTTTGGATAATATTGAATCTATGGATTGTTGGATGTTGTAATAGCTGGGGATATTCTTTAATTGTTGGAATTTTTTAACATTGTTCAGGGTGAAATTTTATTTTTCTGGGGTGTTTTTTTCATTTCATCAATTAAATTTGTATTGCATGGGGTGTTTTTATTAGTGCATGGGAATTTTTATCATTGTTGGGTCGACTCTCTCTTTGTTGGGTTGATTCCCTTCATTGTTGGGCTTATTCACTTCCTTGTTAAACCATTATTTTACCTTTATGGGTTGTATACATAAAAGAATAGCCAATGTAACTTTTTCAATAGAGTAATTCCTCTCTTTTTTGAGGATTTTTGGGGGGTTGTGTATTGGGTAGTGAAATGGAATTTTGTCATTACTCTCCCTCTCTTCAATTGATGACATTTCATAGTTCAAGTATTGAGTTCTAGAGTATCTCCATTGCATTGAAAATGGTGTGAATTAGTTTTATTTGTCCACATTAATACAAATACTTCATGTATGTGTTAATAAATTCCATTTCACATGTGGTTCTCCCAATAATGGTTAAATAAATTGGATTTCAATTATGAGACATGGCAATCATTGTGAACGCATTGTTTAGGTGTTGTTATTAACCAAACCCTTATATTATAATAAAAGACAAGACTACACACCATGTACAACAATGTAAACATGAATCAAAACTCCAATATAGATAAGAGATACAAGTTACACAATAAATAATTAAACAATAGGATATACTTCTCCAAATACCCCAAAACGTTCCTATAATCAATTTCATGTTCCTCAATAATAAATGTATTACCTTTATATATACGTATCAGTCATTACACATGAGGCCCCTTTATTAGGCCAAATAAAAGAGAGATGAGTTACACAATAAATCCATAAATAATAGGAGATCCTTCTCCCAAAACCCCAAGACATTTATATAATCATTTCCCTGTTCCTCAATAATGACTGCATTACCTTTATATATACACATTCTCTTATTGCACATGTATCCCATTCATTAGGCTAACCATTGTTACATATACCTTTATCCCCATATAAGGACCCCTTGGGGTCATATTATATACATTTAACCCCATATATGTACCCCAGGTGTTAGAAAACAGGACCGCAAAGCAATAATAGTTATACAGTTAAATCATTAAACATGATGCAAAACACATTAAATACATTACAGAGAGACACAGATATAACGTGGTTCACCCAAACGATGGGCTACATCCACACATAAATTGACACTCCTTTTATTACCGTCCAGAAAGATGAAGGGATAAAACCTGTAGCAATACTACTGCACTTCCTCTTCATTCTCTCATAGTCTCTCTCACACAATCACAGAGATTGTTTACAATGCTACAATACAATACAATACCATACAAAGCCGTATTACAATTCTTTTCTTTTATAGGGGAAACGCCATGGGAAAATACTACGGTTAACCCAATACCATGGGTCTGCAAAATTGTTGGCCAACAAACATCCCGAAACATTTTCTCGGGGGCACTTCCCCTGAACCCCAAATTTGGGGAACAAGTGTACAGTAAACCTTGGGTACAAACACAGTTGAATAATATCTCTAGATCTGGAAGATCAAGCTCCACAACCAACCCCAGGGCCATATCAAGTTTCGAGTCTCTCACTTCTTCACAACAATATATACAACCCACTAATTGAGCACATGATTTTTTGTGAAGTGTGCCATTTCACATGTGATTTAATGAATGGTAATTAATTCTCAATGTAATCTATGTATATATGCAGACTATGATAGTATGAGCCATGTTTTCTCTTTGGTTTTATTCTAATATTACTACGTGTAGAATGGTGATTGAAATGAGTAGTGTTTTGCATCTAAAAATTGCATAGCAAGTTGGTTGCATTGTAATAAATATTGTTGGTATGATAGTCTATGTGTGCTTGAGTATTGTAGTCGAAATTGTCTTGGATTTCCATAGCTTGCAAACAAAGTAGGGTTCTCAAAATATAAACAAAATGTCAAGAATCTTGAATTCATTTCAATATGAATTGAGAACAAAGGCCTCAAAATCAATCCAAAAGAAAATTTATTTAGTGATAGATCAAGTGTATAGTTGTGGATTTTATTGACCCGATCACTAGTTTCTCATGAGTTTTCCTAGTGAATGATTATTATTTAGTCAAAATAAGTTGATGTAAGTGTTATATATGGAAAACTGAGACAAACCTTACAATCTCTTTAATACTTATTAGAAAAATATAAAACAAGAAAAATAACAATAGAACATAATATTTATGTGGATTTCCTATTATGCGCAGGTGAAATCCATGGGGAAATAGAAGCTTCAAATCTTATTATTACTCCAAAAAATGACAAATCTTTCTCTTGTACAAAAATTACAGGGGTCATTTCCCTTGTATAGAAACCATAAGAGGGTTCCAAAAGGAATCATGATACACTGGAAGGTTTAAAAAATCTTCACCTTGGTGGATCGACCCTTGAAACCCTGAGAAGGGACGTCTTGGCTAGATCCCCTAGCACATAAGGATCATGCACAAAGATATCATGCAATACTCTACAAGAAAATATCAGAGATATATATATTAACTTCACCCCCTAACATTCTCCCACTTGAATTTGATATACTGGAAGTTCCTTACCCATGTTTTACATCCAAGTGCCAATTTCCCAATGTTGTCTTCATCATATTTTTAGCAATACCATTGAAGTTTTACACCATTCAAACTTCTTTATCCCAACCAAATTTGTAAGCATATTGATATCACATTAGTTTTAAATTATATCCAACATGCTCCTATACTCTTCCACCATTTTTATTATGAAATGGTACTTAACAACAATATCTTTTTTCCGATAATGAAATGTTGGATTCTTCACTAAGTGAATAGTACTTTGACTATCACAATATAAAGTATTATTACCCTGCATTATCTTGAAATAATCCATCAGTCACTTTAGTTAAATTTCCTTTTTGCTAGCCTCAATTTTTGCCACATACTTTGCTTTAGTGGTTGATAAAGTCACCATTGGTTGCAACTTAGATCCATCTTACAAATCCACCAACAAGATTGAAAGTATATCCTATAGTATAGTTTCATCCATATCCAGTCCTATTATAATTTGCAAAAACTTTAATTTGCAGATATGTCAATTTGTAGTCAATAGAAACATATGAGTTCCCCTTAAGAATTTGAATATTGAATTCACAACAATACAATGCCCCTTACCGGGATTCACCATGAATCAACTAACAACTCCAACTACTTAGGATATTTCCAATCTAGTGCCCACCATGGAAAACACGAGGCTCCCTACTATTGTTGATTATGGTAAATGAGACATGCTTATTTTCTATACTTCTATGTTAGGAAGCTATTCAAAAGACAATTTTAAGTGTGTAGGAGTGGGGTGTTAACTGTTTTTTCATTCTTCATATTGAAGCGATGTAGAATATTTTCTATATATTAATGTTGAATTAATTTATCTTCCTACTATTATGTATTTATGTATCTTCATCCATAGAATATGGTATGTTTCTTCTAATGTTGAGATTACAACATAAGGAGTCATTCTCCACTCTTGTGAGTAATATCAAGACAATAGACTTGTGATTAATATCAAGTCCTACAAATATCCTCATTTGATTGAGTTCGTGATGTTGTAAATATTGTGAGTAATATCAAGCTGAGTCTTGTGAGTAATATCAATACAATATACTTGTGAGAAATATCAAGTCATTAAATCTTGTGAGTAATATCAAGATGAGTCTTGTGAGTAATATCAAGACAACGAACTTGTGAGTAATATCAAGTTCTACAAATATCCTCATGTTGTGAGGTGGTGTACTTTAGTATGTAAAGTATATATACTATGTGATGTATGGCTAGCCATGGTCAATAGGTGCTACAAGTATCCTTTATGGATAAGATACCCCTAGAGTGATTTACTTTAGCATGTGACTATATGGCCCGGGGTAATACATATGATTATAGGTTCAGAAACAATCTTATGAGTATGATATGATATACAATTTATGAAAACACATATGGACCATGCATGGATAATTAATATAAGCACAGAGATGGATAGAGAATTCAAATTGACCATGTTTCCAACAAGTAAACTTGAATTGATTAGATGTCAGTTCAGTATTAGTTATGGTAAAACAAGTTCAGTTAATTAAGGAATTAACTCCTTAATTTATGCAAGTGATTGTTGGAAATAAACACTTATGGAGTAAAACTAGTTCTTGTTAAGTTACATTCAGTTACATTCAGTTTTGTTTAGTTACATTCAATTTCATGTAGTTCCATTTAGTTTAGTTCAGTTACACTCAGTTGTATACAATTACAATTAGTTCCATTCAGTTGCATGTAGTTCCATTCAGTTCATCTTAGTATACTCAGTTAGAGTTAATTAATGGAAGGCACATATCTTCTTGTGGGAGATAATTATGGAGTGCCATCTTGGCACTAGATCAATGGGGGATGCATGCTTGAAGATGGATATGTGTTTTGAGTGTTAATAATTTACTGATGCATGCAACCATTCTATTTTTGTTGTAAAACCTAATATGACTTGTTATTAAAGTTTTATGCATGTAGAAAGTGTGATACTGTGTTCCATTCGATCTCCACTCTCTAGTGTTATCGGTGAAAGCAATCTACTATTGTGTTGTAGTCATTCTCTGCTACATATCAATCATACTCTAAGATTGTTTGTTGGGATTTTCATCCTCTGAATCAATGGAGGGATTTCCCAGGGTATATCTTGTGTTATATGGTTTGATTTATATCTTTGGATTATTGATGTGATTTATATGCACTGTTTTTATGGATTAAAGTTTTAAATTTCAAGTATCTTCATATTTTTCTCAAGAACTAACATCTAAATCCTCCATTTCATATGTCTATCTAATTAATCCTCAAGATCAATAATTGTATTCATGTTGGAGCATGAAACTAGTATATCATCAACATATAATATAAATATAATGAAATTTACATCATCAAACCTATTATAGTATGCATAGTGGTCATCTTCACTCCTACTAAAACCTTGGCTCTTCATGAAGGTGTCATTTTTTTTGTACCGCATCCTTGGCACTTGCTTCAATCAATACAGATATTTCTTGAGTCTGTAAACCAAATGATATTTTCCTCTTTATTTATATCCCTCTATTTGATCCATATAAATTTCTTTCTCGATATCACCATACAAAAAAGCAATGTTTACATCCAGTTTCTCCAACTCTAAAACACGTGCTACTACAAGTGCATGTAAAAATTTCACGGTAGTCAACTTTACAACTACAGAGAATATTTCTTTAAAATATATACCTAAATTCTGCCACAATTTTGCACATAAACTTTTTCCACCAAGTAATATTTGTAACATATCAGTAACCTACCATTTTTCTTCTTTATATTGTACACCCACTTTTTTCCAACAACCTTTATTCTAGGTGGAAGGTCCACAAGTTTCCACATTTTATTCTTGTGTAGTGATTTCATCTCCTTCTCGATGTTATTTGCATCCTCTACAACACCCCCAAATATTAATTAGAACTGGTTAAGTTATTAAAACATTAGTTAGCTATTAATAATACATTAATAAATTAAACAATAGTTAAACAATGTCATGCAACCAAGTCCCATAAATAACATAAAAATATCATAAATAGACCAAAAGAGAGTAATCCACGCCTTAATAATGAATAACCGAGATAAATAACAATCCTCTTTGAGGGAGGAACCTCCTTACTCAATGTACTTTTGTACCCAAGACAAGACAATATACAATGATGTCTAAATGAGAATATCCCCTTCCTATATATATATATAGGAGAAAAAAGTGTACAATAACAACTAATAGACCCACTAATAGACCCAAGCCGACATAAATTATATGTAATGCGCCACAATATAGGGGGTAATGCGCTACACTATATGGGGTAATGCGCCATCATTAAGGGCTTAACATGCCCCTCCCATTCAAAAAGTGTTGTTCTCAACACTGAAGTAGTTTTGGATGTTGTTGTATAAAGGACTCATCTTCCCATGTTGAATCTTCTGTGAGAAATTTCTTCCATTTAATGACATACTCTCGAATTAATCAATTTCGAAGTTGTCTAGTTCTTATTTTAGTGATTTCTTCAGGGTCCAATGTTTTTCCTTCCTCATCAAGTTTTGGTAATATCGTTTGAATGGGTATATTTTCATTGATTACAAGGATTTAAACGAGAAACATGGAAAACTGGTTGGACTCGTGAAGATGCAGGTAGTTCCAATTTGTAGTCCATACTACCAATATTTTGTAGCACCTTGTAGGGACTGTAGTATTTAGGAAATAATTTACTATCCTTCTTGTTGTTCTTTAGGGACATCTGGTTGTATGGTTGTTGTCTTAAAAACACCCAATCCCCCACATTAAAGCTTCATTCACTGCGGTGTTGATCTGCTTGTTATTTCATTCGATTTTGTTATAGATTCAGGTTGTCCTTTAAGAGTTGAAGAACTTGTTGTTGATGCTTCATGTGGTCTTCCGCTGCTTGAACATTAGAGGAGTCTCTTACTAAATATGTGATGGATGGTGGATGATATCCATAAAGTGCCATAAATGGGTTAATTTTTTATGATGTATGGAAGGAAGTGTTATACCACCATTCTGCCAAGGGTAACCACTTGACCCATTTTGATTGTTTATCATATGCAAAAAATCGAAGATAGCCTTCCAAAATTTGTTTACAATCTCTATTTTTCCATCAAATTGAGTATGATAATATGAGTTATGATCCAATGTAGTACCCAAAGAAGAAAATAATTCGGTCCAAAAGTTTCCAGTGAAAATGGGATCCCTGTCATTTACTATAATATTTGGAGTACCATGTAGTTTTTGGACTGTCTCCATAAAATAATTGGTGATTGTGCTTACTTTGAAGGAGTGAGATAGTGCACAAAAGTGTTCATATTTAGTATGTCTATCAACAACCACCATGATGTCACTCTTTCCTTATGAATTTGGTAAACCTGTGATAAAATCCATCAATACCTATGTATTCCTTTGGCTTGGAATGGAAAGTGGTTGTAGGAGACCTGGGGTCTTAATTGTTTCCACTTTATTTCATTGGAAAACCAAACATTCTATCACAAATTTTAATATCATCCCAAAAAAAAAATTTCTTTACCATGTAGTAGGTTTTTAAGAAACCTGAGTGCCCTCCTATCAGTGAGGAGTGGAATTAAAAAAGTACCTTTTGCTTAAACTGGGAAATCTTACCGAGATATAGGCGATCCATGTACCATATCAAGTCATCTTTCCACCTAAATGTACTAGAGGCACTGGGATCCTGCTGCAAATTTTGAATGAATGTCCATATTTCTTCGTCATTTTTATATTCATCCCTTGCTTCAGATATCCAATCTGGTTGGATGATCAAGATAGCATAGAGTAATGCTTCAAAATCCTCATCTTTCCTGGAGAGTGCATTTGTGACAACATTTTGCTTCCCCTTTTTGTAGATGATTTCAAAGTCATATCCCAACATCTTTATCACCGTTTTTTGTTTCTCTTCTAAATATAACCTTTGTTATGATAAGTATTTAAGGCTATCATGATCAATTTTAACCTTGAAATGTCTCCCCATAAGGCAGGGGCGCCATTGCTTCAAGGAAAGTATTATTGCCAGCATTTCCTTGTCATAAATGGGATTTTTTAAGTTATTTCCTTTGATTGGATGAATTGTGAAGGCCAGAGTGTGTCCTTGTTGCATTAGTACAGCTCCAATTTCATTTCCTTAAGCATCACATTCGACAATTAAGGTTTTTGTGAAGTATGGTGTCGCCAAAACAAGAGATTTACACATTTCCTCATTGAGATTTTGAAAAGCTTGAGTTTCCTTTGGAGTCCAAGAAAATGCATCTTTATTCCGTAATGTTGTTAAAGGAGCTGCTATTCTTCCATAGTTCCACACAAACTTGTGGTAGTACCCTGTCAGACCTAAGAATCCTCGAATATTCTTCATGGTTTTGGGAATCAGCCAATCCATCATGGTTTAATTTTGTTAGGGTTTACCTTGACACCTTCATGAGATACAATATGACCCAAACACTCTACCTCCTTTATACCAAATAAACATTTTCAAGGTTTTGCATACTATTCTTTCTCCTTTAGTAGTTGTAGTACCCTGTCAACATGTTGAATATGTTATTCCCAAGACTTGTTATATATTAGTATATCATCAAAGAATATCAACATAAATTTTCTAAGGAAAGGCTTGAAAATAGAATTCATCAAACCTTGAAATGTGGAAGGCACATTTGTGAGGCCAAATGGCATGACCAAAAATTTATAGTGACCTTCATGAGTTATGAATGTTGTTTTGGGGATATCTTCATCCTTCATTCAAATCTAATGATACTCGGAATGAATATCCAACTTTGTGAAGACAACTTCTCCATGTAATTCATCTAACAATTCTTCAATTACAAGAATGGGAAATTATCTTTAATGGTGATCTTGTTGAGCTCTATATAATCAAGACACATGCGCCATGATCCATATGGATTGAGTACCATTACCACTGGTGCTGAGTAATAACTTTGGCTAGACCTCATTATGCCCACCGCTAACATTTCAACAACCATACACTCAATTCCACTCTTATGGCTATAGGGATATCAGTAAGGCCTGATGCTAGGAGGAACAATGCCTGGAATTAAGTGGATAGCATGATAAATATCTTGAATAGGTGGAATACCTTTGGGAATATCTTCAAATACCTTTGAATGCTTATTAATGACCCTTTGGAGATCTGGGGAGATAGAGAACTTTGAGTTTTGAACATCTAATGAGAATAATTGTGCAACTACACCTTGATGTACCTTTTTCAACAACTTTGACATACCATTAGAGCTTATCACCTTGCTTGTTTTTCTTGTGATACCATTTATTTCATATTATTTTCCTTCCCATGAAAATTAAAATCCAATGTTCCCAATGATTTTAACCATTGAACACCTAGGACAACATCAAACCCACCCAATGGGATAGAAATCATTGGAATATTCAATACATATTCCCCCATAGAAAGATTGATATTATCGCATTTCCCTGAGAAATTTATAGTTCCTCCATCTGCAATCATAACTTGAAACTCTAGTGCTTTATATACAAAGCAATTAAGAACTTTGGATAGTTTACAATGAATGAAATTATGAGTACTACCAGAATCAATTAATACTGTTATTTTCTTCTTTTTGATGTATCGTTAGATCTTGAGAGTTTGAGGAGTGCTAATTCCAGCCAATGCATGACAAGATATGATGGGAGTCATTTCTCCTAAAGTATCCTCTTCTATTTCTTCTTAAGTTTCCTCTTCTTTTGATTCTTCCTCTTCACAATCTATGTAGAATAATTTATTCGCACCGCACTTATGTCCCTTACTATACTTTTTGTCACAATTAAAAAATAATCCTTTCTCTCTTCTTTCATCTAGTTTTTGGGGTGTCAACCTTTGTGGCGGTTTAGAATAAGGAACATTATTTTCTCTGTATGTGTTGGAGAAGGCCTTTCTAGTAGTCATTTCCATATTTTTACTTTCAACCTTCCTTGCCATCATAAAATCCTTCTCTGGGGATGATGGTTCAAAGAGACGCACCTCATATTGAATGTTATGTTTCAAGGTTCCAATAAAGAGATCTAACAAATTATATTCTGAAATATTCTTCACTCTGAGACTTAGCCACTTAAATTCCTTGATGTGCTCTGTAACTGGACCTTTTTGCTTGAGATTTACTAACTGGATAAAGAAGGTGTTGTTATTTATATCCCCATAATGTGCAATCAATTCTTCAGCTAATATAGATCAAGAGATAATAGAGTCATTTTTATGGTCACAAATCCATTGGTACCATGCAAATTGATCAACTTCTAAATATAAGGATGTAATAGTTACCTTTTTCAAAGTGGGCAGCTAGTGTAGATCAAAGAATTGATCCACCTAAAAAATCCACGTGATTGGATCCTTGCCATCAAACTTTCTTATGTCAATATTGGGGATAAAGTAGTTCCTTGGACTTGAATTGAACCCATGATGTTGTAGTAAATCGTCAACTTTTGAGGACTCTTACTTCCTACTCTCCATTTTTTTTTCAATTTTCTCAAGGTGTGACTGGAATAAGTCATGTTTTTCCTCCTTATCCTCTTCTTGAGTAGATACATGAGTAAAAGAGATATTTTTTATATCCTTCATCAATTCCTTCAAGTCTTGAAGATCTTATTTTATATCCATCCATTTCATATCCTCTTTACTATCCATCTTCTTTTCCAATTTAACTAAGTTATCAATTTTCACATTTCCTATAACCATATCTTCCAACTTGGACACTCTAAAAGATATGTCTTACATTTCATTGTATGTCGGGGATGAATCCTCTGGGGGTTTGAGTGGAGTGTGATTCTTTCTAGTTCCTTTTGGTGTAATTTTGAATAATAAATATATATCACACCCTATGGTTTACCACAAATAGATCCTTCTACTCAAATCTATTCAAATGCAAAATGACGTACCTTTTTCAAACCTTGATTAGAAGATTGTTTTATGGCCGACTTATAATTGAGGTAAAATTTGAATTTCAACTTCTATGGGTTTGAAAATTTGGCCTGTGGTACCCTGATGTGTCTTATTTCCAATTATACATGTATTACCTAATTTGGATGTTCAAAAAAAAATTATTGCAAATATCCCAAAGCTTCTTATTTTTGGCCTATCCAGAAGAGATAACTTGTACGATATACTACGTGTCCAATATTTTGTTTGTGTAGCTGAAACTTCTAGCACACATACCCTACTCCATAGTATTTTAGATTCAATTGGTCTCACTCAATTTGTATCTTGGATTCCTTGGATATGACATTTTTCCCTAGAAAACATGCTTTAGACTAGGTTTTGGACTATCAAATAATCCTATATTCCTATGAAATTATCTTTGAAACTGTAATGTATCAAGATCTGAATTTTGTATTGGAGTTTTTTCGACCTGTTTTAGAAGTGGGTTTTCAACCTTGATTTATAAATCCTTGTAGAAAAATAGTTGTAGTGAAAAATTCAAAGATGACTCATTTTGCAAAAGCCAGTCCCGAGGATAGAGCTCTTATACTAGATGTTATGCAACCAATTCCCGTAAATAACATAAAATAAAAGGACCAAAATATAGTAATCCATGCCTTAATAATGAATAACATAGATAAATAACAATCCTCTTCAAGGGGGTAACCTCCTTACACAATGTACTTGTGTACCCAAGATAAGACAATATACAATGACGTCTAAAATGAGAATATCTCCTTCCTATATATAGGAAACAAAGGTGTAAAATAAATACTAATAGACCCAAGTCGGCATAAATAATATGTAATGCAACACTATATAGGGGGTAATGTACTACACTCTATGGGTTAATGTGACATCATTAAGGGCTTAACAAACAACAACATTAACAAGTAAATAATGGTTAAGTTAATAAAAAGTTATTAGGAAAAATAAAGTGCATGGAGGCCACTTGGAATCCATGCAAAATAATTCTAAATTAATTAATTATATGAATTATTTGCATAAAAGGAGGAGTTAGGGAATATTATGAGGGATGGTTGTTTGGTATGTTCTGGTTGGCTATGGTCTAAGTATTGGGTTATGCCTATTGTTGCTAGGTCTATTGGTGAGTGTTTAATAATTTCTAGAGTGTGTTTTTCTTCTCTTGATTTTGTTTTTAGAATGAGTTTCTAGTGTGGAGTAGTGTTATAAGTAATTGATTGAGGGATGAGAGGTGAGGTAAAGAAGCTAACATAACATTATTTGTTGGGGGATCGGGAGCCTCAATATCAACTAAGGGTTAGTTAGATGGAGAGTTGTCCCCCCCAAACTTGTTACGGAGGAGTGTACTTGTTGTTGGACGTTAGAGGGACAACTGCAACTGGGAAGCATCTGTAACAAGGTAAGTATACTTATGGATTTATTAAATTCAAATTACTATGAGAATAAATATATATTTTACATAATTTGTTCAATGAATTTCATAGAATAGGAAATGACATGAATTAGAAATTAATACAATTTGATTCATGTTTTTAATTTAATTATATTTTAATTTCTATTGTAAACTAGTAGGCACATTCAAATTGATTATGTAGAATTAAATTTAGATTTAATTTTCTCATAATGGAATTAATCCCTAGTTAAGTATATAGGTCCCTACATCTGGTATTAGAGCATAGGTTTAAAACCTAAGGAATTTGGACCTGATTGAAATTTTAGGAATTGATTAAGAAACAATGTACAAGTAAACTTACTTGTAAACCATACAAAGCATTTATGATTATTATCTTTCCATCTTGATTCTATAATGTTGCACTGGTTTTGAATGTGTTTTTATAGACTTTGGCTTTTTAGAAACAGTTTAGTTTTTTTTAAGCATTAAAGAATATTTTGTATATCATGTAGAGAATTCTGACTAACTTTGGTTTAGTCTCGGTTGAAGGCTTGGTATCTTTGATAAGTTTTTTTGGCTTGTTTTCTTTTATGAGCATCGGTTGAATGTAAATGTTTTATCATTTATTTGGTATACTCAACAACATATAGTAGCGACTAGTTTTAATGTAAAGACCATATCTCATTCCATTTTCAAATCAATCAAACAAACAACCAATTTTTCTCTAATCAGATATGAGGACATCCCATAGATAGAGATCCCATGTTTTAGCTTATAGGCCTCTCTAAAGTATTTCTCCACTGACTTGAGCAGAACTTTCAGGGAAAACATGGAAGAGTTCCTGGTAACAAAAACTCATTTTCACTTGGCATCTTGGCATATGCCAATTCTACACCCATGAAATTCGAAATACAAACACATTCTTTCCTTGATCCTCCTCCTTTGTTATACCCAAATCATGTCACAAACATGTGATGAGATCCTTAACACCTATTTTTTCCCTAAATCCCAAACTTAGAGTGGAAACATGCTCTAGATGTCAATTATACATTAAAAACCCTAGCACCGCTTTTTCTCTTTAGCTGATGAGCAATACCTTGTTCAACACTGCCTGAGTCCTGTTATAGAGAAGCGGTGCCACCACGTATGTGCTTTGTTCTTGAAGTAGTTCTTACCTACAGCACTCTGTCATAAGGTTTATAAGAGGTACCCTTGGTAAAAGGTGAAAAAAAGAAGCTTCATGAAGCTTCTATATCAAAATATTCATGGATAGCCTTATCCCTTCTCACCTGGGTTGGTTGAGCTCGAGATCCCTCTTTGTAGGATCTCTTAACCACCTCACCCACCAATCTCTCAACCATAACTATCCATTTGAGTCTTATAAATACAAGCTCATATCCATGGTTGAAGGGGGGAGAACTGAATGGTAATGTTATGCTATTGAATTGACTACCAAGCCCAATCCATTGGAGAGCACAAGAGAGCAAGTTGGAGCTATCGGGGATGAGGTGTTTGTCTTGTGGAGGATTTTGTCAACACTAAGGCAATGGTTGTAAGCTTCTTCATTGATTTCTTAATGCAAAGCTGATTTTCGTCCCACATATCTGTTGTACTAATCTCGCATGTATATGTTACTGGATTCCTTAGTCACTAGTCTGAATGTGTAAATAATGTTCCGGTAGCTTTGATGTTCTTGTTTATTTGACATGTTCTGCAGGTACACAGGTTCATCATCAAAGCATTATTCCAGGTGTTTACAACATCCAGGGAAGGTTTTCACCCTTTTTCATTCACTTATTTGTTCTAGATCTTAACCATTCATACCAAATGAACAACTTCTATCTGCAGAAGGTGCAATATTCCTGACAACAAATCTGGCAACTCCACTGGGGAATAAAGCAAGTTTTAGTTGATCTGAAATTCCTCGGTCCTTTAACACTTGTCTGTAACTCTCTTTAGTCAGATTTGCCATCTGACTTGGTGAAGTTTGGTTTGAAACTTTCAAATCTATTCAGATCTGAACTAATTTGACTTTACATGCAAAGTTTTATTGTTAATTCATTAGTTTTTGTCTTGATTTGAACAATTTTTAACTTGAAATTTCGTTCTCTTTGTGTTCTAGATTTATTCAGGGAACTGCGCATGTGTTCTAGGCAATAAAAAGTGCCACCACCTAAACCCTGTTAGCAATAGGTGGTGCCACTGCTTGAGTGCAGTGATCTAGAAGTGTTGCTTGTCCAAAACCGCTCTATCAAAGACCCCTCCAGCGCGGTGTCAGGTAGGCCTTGTTCCAGAACTTGATTTTTTGTGATTTTTTGCAAAAGTAGGGTTTTGCTTGCTTTCAGCCCTACACTGCCACTTGCTTGTCTGAATCTAAATGCTCGTGGTTGAAATTTTTGTGGTAAAACTTGTTTTATTGAAAGAATTCAAAAGCTAAGTTAGGATTGTTGATTATTCGTTTGCTTTCATGCTTGTTGGTTGTGATTCTGAAAGGAATTGTTGAAAGCTTAGGTTTCAGTTGGATCTCTTTTCATTTCATTTATAAAGACTGAAATAAAAACCACTTGATCATCATCTTAATTTCATTTTTTCCATAGAGGACTTCTTTTTTCTTTTAAAAAGAAATTTTTTTGTTGAGATTGGATCATTATTTTTACTGAGCATGGGGCATTGGATCTCTGATTAGCCTCATAAGCTGTCAGGTTCCCTTTGTTATTTTGTCTCTCTTTTATTATTGTTGTCTCATCAAAAGAAAAAATATTGTAGTTTTAAGTTATATCTATCTATGTTTCAATGAAAAATCGAAAAAATAGATTACATATGCATGTAGAGTGCTTGTTGTTTTTCTTTTAGGAAAAGAGACTCTTATCCATCTGATTGCTTTCAAAAATAAAAATGAGTTTGGAATATGTTGCTTGTCTTTGGATTTGATTTGTTCAAAGTAGTTGTTTGGGAATTTTTGGTTTTCAAAATGAAAAAAAAAATACTCTCTCTCCCTCCCGTAAGTAGGCATACCTTGAATGGTAAAGTGAAATATTTGCATCTACATATCTGCATGGTTTTACTTTTTCTGTCAAAATTCCATGCATTCACCTAACCGTCCACTTTAAAATTAACAATAGTTATAGGCTTAAAATTTACATAGAAATTTGAGTGATAGGCTAGAGACGCGTTCGAGCGTCATTAAGCATAGGATTTGGCGTTACTTGTATGCACTACATCTCAGGACTCATGTAGTTCTTCCACATACCGTCAATATATCGAACAACCTTTCATGTACCCTTGAGGTATATAGAAAGGTACTTCACGTACTCGATTGTATATAGGAAGGCCCCTTGTGAACGGTTGTCCATTAGACAGCACTACTGCCGATTTGAGCTCCCACGTACCTTGAGTATATAGGGAGACCCCACTAGGACACCTTGTCCAAACCGAGTTAACCTTTTGGCCATCTTGGCTTTACTTGTGAAGCTCATAAAGTCTTGATAATCCTGGCAAGAAACTTAACTATCTAAATCCCCCCTGTCATTTAAGTTTGCTTATTCAGCCTGTAGCTTGAGTAGGAGAGTCTTTGGTGTGTTTTTTCTAGTTTTGAAACCCTAGGTTAGATAGGAACTGTACAAAATGGATGAATTGATACGGTCCAAAAGAGTATGGGGCTTGCCACCTGATTTTACTCCCGCTTCAGGAGAAGGTCCTATGGAATCTATTGAGCAAGGAGCTGCTACCAACTCCCAAGTGGGAGAAAATGTGGTTGCTGAAAGTGAAGATCCATATCCTTCGCATGGTTCTCCCTTGGCTCAACAACCTTCTAGGGGTAATATTTATTTCCATTCTCCCATAGAAGGCCGTGTTGATGATACTACCCATCCAGATTATGGTCCCAATGCTTCGTTTTGGGATACCTATATGGGATAGGACATTGATTTATTTGGAACCCGTCCAAACTCTTCTGAAGAAATTTCACCAAATGAAGAAGAACGTAGACAATACCGGGCAGATATTCTCCATGCAAGAGACCTTGAGAAGAAAATAGATAACATATTGGGTACACCACCACCTCTCTTGGTAGTTTTTCCTCATAATGCGGACCCTTGGCCTACAGCATATCGCTCACTTGCTGATTCTATGAAACCCATTGAACCTATTCTAGATCGTGTTGTGACTCCGCATAATCCAGGTCAAACCACCAACCCCACCACCTCCCATATTATTTCTGTTTCAAATCCTCCTAGATCTTCCATGCCTAGGGAACAACATTCAATTCATATTTCATCAACACCTTCTAGTGTCGGGGGGGAACCCCCAGCATGACCTACGTTACCTGTCACTGGAGTTGTATCTATTAATGGACATACCTCTAGTATAGAGTAATCTACAGTCTATGTCCCTCCTACCCCTATGAATGTGGTTAACCCCCCATCCAGTTCAGGTCATCCCTTGGGGGCACAACCTGTAACCAATCAAACATCTTGGGGGTATGGTTACACAACAAATCAAATACCTGTGGGAAATATCAATTAACAACCCACCCCTACAGGAATGCCTTATGCTATAATTCCATATCCTTGTAATATTTTCACTCCATGAGGGCAACCTAACTGGTCCTACATGCCAGCTATGGGAGGGATACCTATACATACTGCGGCAGGTGGCGGAGGACCACCTTACGGAGGTACTCCCTTTGGGGGGCCTAATGGTCCTGGATGGCCTGACGGCTTCCCTCCTTATGGTCCTAACGGTCCTGGTGGTCCTGGGGGGGCAGGTGGCTTTCCTCCTAATGGTCCCGGAGGGTCTGGTGGCCTTCCTCCTAGTAGTTCTGGAGGCTCCAGAGGTTTACCTCCCAGGGGTCCTAGAGGGTCTGGTGGTCCTCCTCCTAGTGGCCCAGGTGGTCCCAACGGTCCTAGTGGTCCTGAAGTCCCTAGTGGTCCTCCTTCTAGAAGCTCCAGTGGTCCTAACAGTCTCGATCCTGGAAATCAAGCCCCTACGGGTGGATCTTTCGGCGGTTCTTCTTCACAAAAGTCATTTCAACAACTTGTATATCTGTCTACTTATGGTCCTACTGGTACTTATATGCCCTATCAAAACTACTAGTACGTACAACCTAATCACCAGTTACCTTTCCTAGCAACTTTGGACTTTCCTGATTTGTTCAAGTTGATTAATGATCCCATTCGACATAACCTCTCATGGCCTGCCATTCTGGTAAAGTTACCATCATACATTCCAAAATTCGAAGGGAAGCAGGGAGATGATCTAAAAAACCATGTCATGACATTCCATTTGTGGTGTTCTTCAAACTCCCTAATGGATGATTCAGTTCATTTAATACTCTTCCAACGAACTTTGACCGATACTGTCGCAAAATGGTACATTGAACTTCCACAACATTCATTTGTGGATTTTGGTTCTTTGGAAACTATCTTTCTTACACACTTTCAACTTCCTATCTGCTATGAAACAAGTACAGATCTCTTAACTTCTCTGCATCAGAACACCTCCACACACATATCAGATCATATCCATGAGTGGAGAAGACAAAGAATACTTATTAAGGCTCCTATCCCGTATCAATCGTTAGCTGATTGGTTTACTAAATCTTTGTTTCCTCCAATAGCCCGAGATGTGGCTATGGGCGGTGACATTACCGAAGAGCAATCCATTAGTCAATCCCAATATCTGGACTTGGTATATTCCCAGTCTGGAACGTTGTATGACTTGATCCCTCAAGCTCCTCGCCCAAGCACCGATCCTGCCAAGCCACAAGTAGAAACCCCTGTTGATGGGATTGTTGGTTCAATTCAGTCCCCGCCAACAGAAAAACCTGCCAAGAAACCCCAAACTTCTACCCCTACTCCTTCAACTCCCAAGGTTTCCACCAAGGTAAATTCCATTCAAAGTACATAAACGCCTGGCAACAATAAAAAGAAAGGTAAAGCAAAAAACAAAAACCTGGAAACCCGTAGGAGAATCCAAAACCAACCACCAACGAGAATGATAAAGGGAAAAGAAAAGAGAAATATCCATGTCTACTATGCGAAGGTGACCACTTCACGAAGGAGCGCCCCCGTCATGAAGAAATTAACCAATTTTTAAAAATTAATCCCGTGCCAGCAGTTCTCACGGATCCTTTTCCCTCTCAACAACAGCTGATAGACCACATGTCTAATCAGGGAAATTCTAGTTCTTCAGAGGAAGCTTGCATGATGTCCTCGGACACTATTAATTTGCAAACTCGAATTTAGAGTTATGACAAACCCATAGACAAGAAAGAAGACAATCCTTCTTCAGTAAAATCTCCCTCTACTGGTTCTCCTGAGTTCTCATCTACTGGTCCCCTAACCATCAAGAAACCTAATATTGACATGGTTTTGTGTCCACCCAAGAGTGTTCTCAGGAAGGTCGTCTTTAACCCTAATGCACGATCTACCCAATTTTATAATGTAGTTGAATATCTTGCTCAGGCACCATGTGCAATGTCTACCTTGGAAGTACTCCAAAGTTGTCCAACGCAACTCAAAAACTTGTTAACCACGTTAGGAGCTTTAGACCCGGACAACACTAATTTGATTCACTTTAATGTCAAGAACTATAAGTCTAGGCTACCTCACAAACTCGCTTTCCAAATAATAACGAAAGTACTCGGAAAAAAGGTCTTTAGAATTGTCTTAGACGAAGGAGTTTCAACTTCGGTTTTGTCCCTGTCTTGTTGGAAAGCTATTGGCTCTATCGAGCTTGTAACATCACCAATGACTCTGAAATCCTTTGATGGATGAGGTTTCTAGCCCCATGGTTTCATACCATCCCTTTTAGTTGAGCTTGGGGGGAAACCTGTTTCCATTCAAGTGGAAGTAGTAGATGCCCCGTTAGACTACAACCTCCTATTGGGAAGAAATTGGTTTTACACCATGACTGTTGTCGCTTCAACGGTATTTCGAACTGTCCAATTTCTGCATATAGGGAGGATTGTAACCCTTTACCAGCTTGATTTCTGTTCGTTGGATGTTACCACCCCTATGGATAATAACATTCCTATGTTGGGGTAGGCATGTTGAAGGATTCTTCCCTTATGGGGATTTTTCCATCAAATCCTCCTAACACAGAAACGACGATAGTAAATATGATTTATTCGCTTGATTATGATCCAAAGGTTAAAAAAATTGTTGAGTCCACCTCATTGAGTTCGTGGGAAGCAATGTACAACGTTATCCAAACCCTTTCGGATGACCACACTAATGACTTTCATTTAGTGGCTTCGGATCCTTACCATTTTCCCTACTGGTTAGAACCCTCTCTTCCTACTCTATATTATCTCTCCCGGACTTTTCCCTCTGATGAGTCCATTATGGAGATCATGAGTACGAATGAACCTATATGGTAGGATCATCACCATAGATCCTCGTTCCTCCCCAACATCAGTGTGGTAGACCATGATTTTGCATCCCTTTTTACTGCTGATATTGTCAAAACCCCTCAAACTCCTATATTGTTGCAGAACTTGGATTCTAAAGGAAACCTATGCAACATTATTCAAACAAATCCAATTGACATATCAGTCAAACTTGGCACCCTTGAGCATGTTCATGTTGGGTAGAACTACTCAGTAGAAGAACCTGAAGCATATAGAGCACTTTTCAAAGAATTCTGAGATGTATTTTCCTGGTCCTATGAAGAAATGACTGGGATAGACCCATCCATTGTGGTTCATGAAATAAAAACCTATCCCACTACAAAACCTATCAGGAAAAAACTGACACAACTCCATCCATGAAAAGCTGCAGCTATCAAAGCTGAAATAGAAAAGCTTCTAAAAGCAGGGTTTATTTATCCCGTACCCCTGACGGAATGGGTATCAAACATCCTCCCTGTCAATAAAAAGCAGGGCACCATTAGAGTCTGCATCGATTTAGAGATTTGAACAAAGCTTGTCCCAAAGACAACTTTCCCACTCCACATATCGACTAGATTATTGACAACTGTGCCAGAAGTGTCATCTTCTCATTTATGGATGGATTTTCAGGTTATAACCAGATTGAGATTTTACTCATCGATCAGCACAAGACAGCATTTATTTTCCCATGGGGAACCTTTGCATACAGGAAGTTACCATCCATCCTGAAAAATGCTGGAGCTACTTTCCAGCGTGCTATGTCCTATGCGTTTCACGATATAAAACATATTGTAGAACCATACCTTGACGACCTCCTAGCTCATTCACAGCGACGGGAGGACCACCTTGGTCATCTTAGAGACATTTTACTGAGATGCTGTCATTATAACATACGGCTCAATCTTCATAAATGTGTTTTTTGCATTGAGATGGGACGCCTGTTAGGTTTTGTGGTTTCTAAGGATGGCATCTAGATAGATCCATTGAAAATTGCCGCTATTCTAGCCCTCCCAGCCCCAACCAACCTTCTAGAACTCCAAAGTTTGCAAGGGAAGGAAAACTTCCTCCTCCGTTTTGTTTGCAATTTTGCAGAGAAAACATACGATTATATGCGTCTCCTCAAGAAGGACACTCTATTCTTTTGGGATGACCAATCCCAATGGGCCTTTGATAATGTCAAACACACTCTGACTCACTCACCCGTGATACACCCCCTAGATTATTCAAAGGATTTTCTCTTATACATTGTTTCCTGCACTACTACCATCGCTATGGTCTTGGTACAGGAGAATCCCAATGGTCAGGAGCACGTGATCTACTATGCTAGTAAGAATCTCATGGATTTCGAAACTCAATATTCATGCATGGAGAAATTAGCATTGGCCACGGTCATTGTTGTACAAAAATTTCGTCACTACATTTTGCACACAACCACCCTTTTGGCAGACCAAAACCCTATGTATTACATCCTGACTCGTCAGGTGCTCAGGGGAAAATATTCCTGATGGATAGTCATCCTACAAGAATTTGATATGGAATTTTTCAAAGCTATGTCAAAGAAATCCTTGGTCTTTGTTGAGCTCATATGTGATCTTCCTTGTGCTTCGACGGAATATGAGCCCAGTGATTCATTCCCTAATAAATTCTTGTTCCTGATAAGCACTACTGACCCATGGTGTGAATATTTTCTCATTTATCTCCAGACACAGATATTTCAGCCCACTCTATCCCATGATGATCACCATTCTATCCATCACCACGCAAAATACTACCTC
Organism: Pseudotsuga menziesii; assembly: GCA_001517045.1. NCBI lineage: Eukaryota > Viridiplantae > Streptophyta > Pinopsida > Pinales > Pinaceae > Pseudotsuga > Pseudotsuga menziesii. The sequence goes on along the minus strand of LPNX010334389.1, from coordinate 1,564,762 downwards.
ATCTTGAATGACACATTGTATAGAAGTGGTATCGATTCCGTTCTCTGGTGATGCCTTACCCATGAGCAATTTGAACAAGTTTTGAATGACTGCCACTCTGGAGCATGTGGCGGTCATCTATCTAGGATGGCTATAGCCCAAAAAATACTTCGTACCAGCTATTTCTGGCCTTCAATATTTAAATATTGTCATGAGGCTATTAAGAAATTCCCACCCTACCAACATTTCTATCCTAAAAAGTGCACCCACCCTGCTCTGTTACACCCCGTCATTGTCATTGTCCCTTTCGCCAAATGGGGGATCGATTACATGCATTGTAAGCCTATCTTAGCCGGGGGGCATGGTTACATCATCGTAGCCGTTGATTATTTTACAAAATGGGATGAGGCTATGCCTACATATGCAGAGGATGGTAAGACTACCACTCTCTTCCTGTTCAATCATGTGATAGCAAGATTTGGAGTCCTGTAGTCCATAGTTATGGATCACGGATCACATTTCTACAATCAAATGATGGAGGAATTAAGTTCCAAGCTAGTTTTTTGTCATGAAAACTCAATGCCCTATTATCCACAAGCTAATGGTCAAGTCGAGGCCATTAACAAATTTTTGAAAACAATGTTGTGTTGGATGGTTGGAGACCATAAATCCAACTGTCACCATATTATTTTCTCCGCTCTTTGGGATTACAGGACTTCGATAAAAACAACTAGTGGTTTTACACCCTTTCATCTTATCTATGGACTAGAATTTGTCTTACCTATTCAATGTCAAATTCCATCCTTGAAACTTGTCGTCGAGCTTCTCCCATACACTTCCCCAGAGGAAAAAATATTTCTCTACTTGAACAACCTTGACGAAACTAGAATAGATGTTGCCTTAGCCAATGAGGCACACAAGAAATGCATCAAGGTGCAGTATGACAAGTCTGTCCAACCTCGTGCCTTTAACAAAGGTGACCTAGTTTTAACCTATGATCAAAGACATGACAAACTAGGGAAAGGGAAGTTCGAATCCATGTGGTACGGTCCTTTCGTTATTTCCAAAGTTCTAGAGAAAGGGGCCTATGAGCTCGTGGACTATGATGGAATCCCCTTAGGAAAACCTTGCAATGGGTTGTACTTGAAGAGGTACTATGCCTAGATATTTCTTGTATAGTACCTTGTATATATGTATATTACTTGAATTTTTTGTGTGCTTAAGTATTTTCAATATGGTTTTGAGTTTAGTGTCTGTATTTGTTTATACTGTGTTTTGGTCATGCAGAGCAGATGGCTTTCTACGGCTTTGCTGATGGTGCTTGCCGCCACACCTTGAATCTTGCCTCAGCTGCTTGGGTTCTCTATTCCCCAGCTTACGATTTGGTCAGTTCAGGAGTGCTTTGTATTTTTCCTGCTACCAACAATATCACCGAGTATCAAGCGGTCATAGGTCTTCTAACTGAAGCTTCCTCCCAAGATGCTCGTAACTTGGTAGTTTTGATGGACTCACAACTAGTGGTTTGTCATTTAAACCATGTCTATACTATTAGGAATCTTGTGCTTCTCTGTCTCTTCCAGAGGGTACGTTTATTGGAGAGGTCATTTGAAGCTATTACCTATAGGCATATCCCTAGGCAAGACAATGCAATTGCTGAATCATTGGCAAATTACATCCTAAACTTGCATATTGCCCATTCATGACGTAGAAATCAAACATGGTTCACTACAAATAAACTGTAAAAGACACATAAAACTCATGTAAATACATTTTCCATTTGAGACATATAAACACCAAAAGTAGAAGTCTGTATATATATATGATGTTTTACAAAAAATAGGTCACGAGAATATATAGCTTTAGGATTTTTGTATGATGATAGTTTGCCTGAAATCCTGAGCGCTTCAAATGAGGTCTCGTGACCTATTTTTTGTAAAACATTATATATATATATAATGTTTTACAAAAAATAGGTCACGAGACCTCAGCTTTCAGTAATACATCATGCGGCCTATCATCTAGTGATGCTCGTGGTAACACATGATCGCTCGGGCTACTCGACGTAGCAGTCTACTGAAGCGACCTGGGACTCCTACAGTGGGCCTTCGATACCTCAGTAGGAGGTCGTCAATCAAGGCATCTGGTATGTCCAGATTTAACCTCTCGAGGTTATCCTCTAGCTCCCCCATCACATCATTACCTTGTGGGATAAAATGGGTTCCTTCTCGCTTGTCCGGTGGGGAGGCTCCCCCAGGCCGTGTTGCTCCGATGTCTACATAAAAAAATTTAAGTCTCATTACTACACATAAAAAAATATAAAACATTAAAACATAAAAACACAATCGCCATTTTAGAATTTTTTTTTTCTTAACAACTGCGGCCCACTATGCACCAGGTGGAAGCAGTAGATCAGGGTCACCCCTGAAATCAGTACCCGTGTATGCATAGTCCTCAACCATGAGGATCTGGTCTCTCAGCCATCGGAAAAATGGGTCTCCAAACTTCACATTGCCCCTACATGCTCCTGTGCAGGCCATGACCTAAACCCACCTTAACATACGAGGCTCTCTCGCCCTCAATTCTATGAATACTACCTAGGGTCTCAATTGGGGGATCCGCTCAAAAAAGAAACATGATAAAATGGATCCGAAACCGAACTGCTTCAACTCTCCCTGCCAACACTTGGTCAGCTGGTCTTTGAAAACCAGTAGTAATGCCTCCGCCCAGTTGAAGAATGTGGGTGCCATAACCTCTATAGCATAGAGCATGTGTGCTCTAGAATCCTGATGAGCCCCTTGGCTTCCTAATAACCTTTGCATGGTAAATAAGATCATGTGAAGTGGGCCATCCACCATTTCTTTGATGGGAATTTTCTTCCCTGATGTTCTAGTCCCGGGAATACAATGGTGATTTATTAATTCCTAGGTGGTGATGTCCCATCCATAGGAACCAGTCAATGAGATGGGAGCACCCCATCTTGATAAGCCTGTCAAGAAGTAGATATATTCTACTTCAATTATCAACACATGAGCACCCACCTCAAAGTTTTTCTGCTCCGGATTCCACATGCGAAGGATATGTTCCAGTAAATGCTTATGCGACACCATGCTAGGTGTGTAGCAGAATAATTTCAAAAGGCCACAGTTTCTCAATGCGGCTATACATCCTGTGTTTCATTCGACATATGCATCATCATCATCATGTTGCCTCTCTTTCCAAATAACCATTTTTTACCAATACAAACCTGCCAAAAACAATCATAAGGCCAATTAGAAACATCATCAACCATTTAAATCATCAGAAATAATTTATTTTGCCTTGCATATGTGTTTTTATTTACCCACGGCCGGCACCACCTAAGTCTCGTTGAGGATAGGAAGTGGCACCGCATGAGTGAATTGTTTTAGGCACGGTTATTGCGAGCTACCGCTTATCCCGCAAGAGATAAGATCGATGCCCGCATTCAGGATTTAGGGCTCTCTCAAGCCACCCAACATGCCCCCAAAAATTATAAAAAATGAGAACATAAAATGAAAGAGCAAGGTTCAAGATTTCACCTGGAAATGGCGATGCGTAAATCCAATGGTAAACGCTCCATGAATCACCAACTGAAAATCTAGCAAAGAAACTTCTCCAAAGGCTCTCCACTATTGGTAAATGGTAAAATGTTTTGTTTTTACTACTTACATAACTTTTATAAGCATTCTAGGTTTTGGCATGTCATAGTTTTGTTTTAAAATCATTTATTACAAGAAAACTATCAGTCATGATCCTTTAATGTCGTTTATTGGAGAGTTTAACAGTTGCTGCAGGATAAAGAGCAGTAGCAGTGAAAGTTTTTGGGAGTTTGTTTTTTACTCTTTCATACTACCATAAAACGGAAAAATTCTTTGAGAATTTATTGCAAAACTTTGGTCATGCTCTCCAAACTTAGTATCAAAGGTTCGAGTCCTTTTCTGACTCTTTTCAGACTCGTACAATCCCTCATCTTGAAAAGAGACCTAATGGAGTCTTCTTTAAACTCTTTTTGGGCTCCTGAAATATGAAAATATTGTCAAGCAATCTTGTCTTCTTCATGCTCGTTAATGCACTTGAAGAGTCGTTCATATGACGGTAGGTTATCACTTTTTTGGTTCATATGAACTATTTACGAAAAAGGACCTTGTGGAGTCTTCTTCTGTGGTTGTTCAAACTCTCTAAACATGAACGATACCGAGTTAACTTTCATTGGACTCGTTAAATTAAACAGTGAGAGACCCTCTTTTGGGAACAAACCTCTCCCCTCTTAGGTTCGTAAAACATATGAGTTTGGACTTGTCTTCAGACGAGCTACAACGAGTGTTTGTTACCCTCTTTGAACTTGTAAAAATGAAAAGAGGCACTCATCAACCATGATGGGGAAATTAAGGGAAGGGGATCATTTTTCAAATAAATGGTAGTTTGTCATTACCTTTGAACATGGCACTTGCCTGCATATCATTTCAATCAATTGGGTATTCAGCTGATTTCCAAGGTGATCCACTTTCATGAGTCATGTCACTCCTTTGAGTCTTTCAAAAGAATGCATTTTCCACTGTCGCACTAAGTGTATGTTTGGTCTAGTCATCCTGCCAAGTATTTTTTCATGCCACCCGATGTTCAAAGGTAGAAAGAAGTTTACCTTTGCAGTCAAAACAGTCTCTGTGTCAGTACTTTTGAGTCAGTCTTATGGTTGCCTCATTTAAATCATTCCAGAACTTTGTTCTGATTTTCATGTCGTCAATGTGGGATTCATCATGGCCCTCCTTCAACGAGACTATTCCTATCGAAGGAGGGCCATGATGAATCCCACATCGAAGCTCATAGGGAAGATCATTCACTATATTTTACAACTTGTTCTCTCAGATCTCTCGCTTATCATATCCCTCTAAGCCTCATGCTTTGGGGGGGATTTTGTTATACCCAAATCCTATCACCAACATGTGATGAGATCCTTAACACCTATGTTTTCCATAAATCCCAAACTTGGAGTGGAAACATGCTCTGGATGTCAATTCTACATAAAAAACCCTAGCACCGCTTTTTCCCTTTAGTTGATGAGTGGTACCTTGTTTAGCATCGCCTGAGTCCTGTTATAGAGAAGCGGTGCCACCGCGTATGTGCTTTGTTCTTGAATAGGTTCTTACCTACATCACCCTATCATAAGGGTGTATAAGCAGTACCCTTGGTAAAAGGTGAAAAAAGGAAGCTTCGCGAAGCTTCTAGATGAAAAGCTTTGTGGATAGCCTTATCCCTACTCACCTGGGTTGGTTGAGCTCGAGATCCCTCTTTGTAGGATCTGTTAGCCACCTCACCCACCAATCTCTCAACCATACCTATCCATTTGAGTCTTATAAATACATGCTCATATCCATGGTTGAATGGGGGAGAACTGAATGGTAATGTTATGTTGTTGAATTGACTACCTAGCCCAATCCATTGGAGAGCACAAGAGAGCAAGTTGGAGCTATCGGGGATGAGGTGTTTGTCTTGTGGAGGAGTTTGACAACACAAAGGCAATGGTTGTAAGCTTCTTCATTGATTTCTTAATGTAAAGCTGATTTCCATACCACATATTTGTTGTACTGATCTCGCATGTACATGTTACTAGATTCCTTAGTCACTAATATGAATGTGTAAATAATGTTCTAGTGGCTTTGATGTTCTTGTTTGTTTGACATGTTCTGCAAGTACACAGGTTTGTCATTAAAGCATTATTCTAGGTGTTTACAACATTCAGGGAAGGTTTTCACCCTTTGTCATTCACTTATTTGTTCTAGATCTAAACCATTCAGACTAGAGGAACAACTTCTGTCCGCAAAAGGTCCCTACATCTGGTATTAGAGCCTAGGTTTATAACCTAAGGCATTTGGACCCGATTGAAATTTTAAGAATTGATTGTGAAATAATGTAAATGTAAACTTACCTGTAAACCATACAAAGAATTTATGATTATTATCTTTCCATCTTGATTCTATAATGTTGCACTGGTCTTGAATGCGTTTTTACAGACTTTGGTTTTTTAGTAACAGTTTAGTTTTTTTTAAGGGTTTAAGAATATTTTGTATATCATGTAGAGAATTATGAATAACTTTGGTTTTGTCTCGGTTGAAGGCTTGGTATCTTTGATAATATTTTTTGTCTTGTTTTATTTTCTGAGCATCAGTTGAATGTAAATGTTTTATTGTTTATTTGGTATACTCAACAACATATAGTAGCGACTAGTTTTAATGTAAAGGCCATATCTCGTTCCATTTTCAAATCAATCAAACAAAAAACCAATGTTTCTTTAATCAAATCTGAGGGCATCCCATAGATAGAGTTCCCATTTTTTATCTTATAGGCCTCTCTAAAGGATTTCTCCACTAACTTGAGTATAACTTTCAGGGAAAACATGGAAGAGTTCTTGGTAACAAAAACACCTTTTCACTTGGCATCTTGGCATATGCCAATTCTGCACCCATGAAATTCGAAATACAAACATGTTCTTTCCTTGCTTTCACATGCTACTCCTCCTCCTCCTCTCTCCAATTTTGTTTCCACAATGGTGGTTTGGTGAAAATTTCTACCAATTCTTCTTGTTCTCTATCCAATTTATCCTCTAAATTTGAAGTCAGTACCTCAAGGTCATCCTTCCCCTCAACGGCCTACCCTAAATTAGAATTCTTTGTTTCTTATTATTTCTTTGAAGGAAATCATAATCATAAGGGTCAAACTCGTACGATGGGATATGGGTCAAATATGATGGGATGCATGCATGTTGTTTGTATTAACATTCATCCTTACTAAGCCCTAATACTAAAGTAGAAATTAGAATCAGTTGGTCCACTTTAGCTCTCATATTATGACTAAATCAATGTGATTATAACGGCATGGGAGGTTGCATTTGTCAATACCACATGTTGTGGATTCCAAACTGACTGTTTTCAACTTATCTACAAATTTGAAGTTGTGATGTTCGACAAGTAAGACAAAAAACAGGTTGTGTCAAACTTCCAATTCTCCCATTTCCTAACCCTTTTTCAACACAACATGTTCTAGTGAATGGATAAGACTTCCATGAGGATTTCTTATGGAAACATGGCTACAACATATGCTGAATTAAAAAGAGAATGATACAATTGGTTTTGAGAGAATGAGTTTCTCTTCAACATCTAATGTGGAATCATTGAGAACCATGATATATTGCACTTATATTAATGGAGACGTGAAATTCTAACCGCAATTTCGTACAATGATTTTGACAGTAACAAATAACACTAATCTCACAACAGGAACCCTCTCTACTTTGAAGGTCCCTACGGACCAGAGGAATTTCCCCTCAAATAATTAGGGATTTAGTAAGTGATAGCCTACTTCATAAACCCACAAGGGATTGATTGTTCCTAGCCTTGGCTATTTAAAATGTTGGATATTCTCAAAGGAGGGGATTCTAAGTTTCACGGAAGCTTATGTGCCACATGGAGAGTTCTCCTATGATCATTATTTGATTAAGAACAGAGGGATAAGGAACCATGCACCTTCGATGAATTTGATATGGGCCAAGCCAGGATGGGGATCGAAAGGTCGAGGTAATGTTGGTCCCAAATGCAGAATGAAAGACCTAAATTTGGAGTCTAAAGATATAACAAGGCTTGATCCAATTATAATATTCACTTTCCATATCTTGCCTTGCAAGGAGAGTTTTATCGTTGTGAGTGGAGACAAGGAAGGCCAATTCAGCCTATGGGATGTCGATTGTGAGGAGGAGGAAAGAAATGAACTTTATATGTAACTACCCCATGCCTCCATGGTATCGAGAATTGCTACTACACCCTATTCCATGAAGAAGGTTATTTTGTGTAGCTATGATGGGGTTATTCATTGTATGGATATTGGGAAAGAACTATTTGATGATCATCGTCATTAACTATCCAGATGATAGTTAAATGTAAATGTTGAATGTAAATGTTTTATTGTTTATTTGGTATACTCAACAACATATAGTAGCGACTAGTTTTAATGTAAAGGCCATATCTCGTTCCATTTTCAAATCAATCAAACAAAAAACCAATGTTTCTTTAATCAGATCTGAGGGCATCCCATAGATAGAGGTCCCATTTTTTATCTTATAGGCCTCTCTAAAGGATTTCTCCACTAACTTGAGTATAACTTTCAGGGAAAACATGGAAGAGTGCCTGGTAACAAAAACACCTTTTCACTTGGCATCTTGGCATATGCCAATTCTGCACCCATGAAATTCGAAATACAAACATGTTCTTTCCTTGCTTTCACATGCTACCCCTCCTCCTCCTCTCTCCAATTTTGTTTCCACAATGGTGGTTTGGTGAAAATTTCTACCAATTCTTCCTGTTCTCTATCCAATTTATCCTCTAAATTTGAAGTCAGTACCTCAAGGTCATCCTTCCCCTCAACGGCCTACCCTAAATTAGAATTCTTTGTTTCTTATTATTTCTTTGAAGGAAATCATAATCATAAGGGTCAAACTCGTACGATGGGATATGGGTCAAATATTATGGGATGCATGCATGTTGTTTGTATTAACATTCATCCTTACTAAGCCCTAATACTAAATTAGAAATTAGAATCAGTTGGTCCACTTTAGCGCTCATATTATGACTAAATCAATGTGATTATAGCGGCATGGGAGGTTGCATTTGTCAATACCACATGTTGTGGATTCCAAACTGACTGTTTTCAACTTATCTACAAATTTGAAGTTGTGATGTTCGACAAGTAAGACAAAAAACAGGTTGTGTCAAACTTCCAATTCTCCCATTGCCTGACCCTTTTTCAACACAACATGTTCTAGTGAATGGATAAGACTTCCATGAGGATTTCTTATGGAAACATGGCTACAACATATGCTGAATTGAAAAGAGAATGATACAATTGGTTTTGAGAGAATGAGTTTCTCTTCAACATCTAATGTGGAATCATTGAGAACCATGATATATTGCACTTATATTAATGGAGACGTGAAATTCTAACCGCAATTTCGTACAATGATTTTGACAGTAACAAATAACACTAATCTCACAACATGAACCCTCACTACTTTTAAGGTCCCTACGGACCAGAGGAATTTCCCCTCAAATAATTAGGGATTTAGTAAGTGATAGCCTACTTCATAAACCCACAAGGGATTGATTGTTCCTAGCCTTGGCTATTTAAAATGCTGGATATTCTCAAAGGAGGGGATTCTAAGTTTCACGGAAGCTTATGTGCCACATCGAGAGTTCTCCTATGATCATTATTTGATTAAGAACAGATGGATAAGGAACCATGCACCTTTGATGAATTTGATATGGGCCAAGCCATGATGGGGATCGAAAGGTCGAGGTAATGTTGGTCCCAAATGCAGAATGAAAGACCTAAAGTTGGAGTCTAAAGATATAACCAGGCTTGATCCAATTATAATATTCACTTTCCATATCTTGCCTTGCAAGGAGAGTTTTATCGTTGTGAGTGGAGACAAGGAAGGCCAATTGATCCTATGGGATGTCGATTGTGAGGAGGAGGAAGGAAATGAACTTTATATGTATCTACCCCATGCCTCCATGGTATCGAGAATTGCTACTACACCCTATTCCATGAAGAAGGTTATTTTGTGTAGCTATGATGGGGTTATTCATTGTATGGATATTGGGAAAGAACTATTTGATGATCATCGTCATTAACTATCCAGATGATGATCCAACAATATGGATTGAAATGTTGATTATAATCAACATCCTAACGCAGCTCCAATACTCTCTCAAGTATTTGATATGTTATACATGAACAACAATGATGCAATGCTTTCATCTATTTGTTTTGCACCATATATTTATCAATATGTTTCTTTTTCTTAAAGGAAGGGATGGATACTAGTAGAACCACACTACCACATAGATCATTACTACAACCCTTTGGAAAAAATGTAAGATGAATTCAAAATCTAGATTATGTAGCTCATATGAGATGATGGGACTAATGAAGTTATATTAAATCTCCGAGTTCGAATATTCAAGGAGAGTGGAAAAATGATAAATGTTTTTCCCCTATTAGGATCTAGTTCATAGGTCGAGGTTGCAAATGATTGAAATTGTACATGATTGGTATGTCCATATGGTTTTTGTAACCATTGTTCTATGTGTCATTGTTTCTAATTGTCATTGCGAACTCTTTTTGGAGATCTTTGGCTTAATTTTGAGCACTTTGAAAGGAAACTAGGGGTATGAAACACTATTTAGAGTAGCATAATTTGGAAACTACTACTCCAATTTGTTTGCTTCAAATATAACTAATATTTCAAGCAACTACTTATCCCTACTCTACTCAATGAGTTGTATTGTTTGTTTCTATTATTCATTCTCTGCCACATATTTCCATGATATTTTTTATTAGTTTTCAAAATATTGAATTCTCTCGTGATAGATGATATAGTACCAACCGATTAAACTACAACATACACCCAAACATAAAAATTATTGGTGTGAGTTTTTTATGTTACCAATAATAATGGAAGAGGTAAGGTATGGTTTTTTATTAGTATATCTACCAAGAAAACAATATGATTCTCTAAGACTCTCACCAAACATTATTCTTTCTAGCGGAATCAACAACTATGATTCTCAGTTGTATTAACCACCATAATCTACGATCACAAAAGCACTTGTAGTAAAATGGTAAGTATAAAATATTAGAAGGGCGTAAACATAATACAATTTCGAATGCTTTTTGTTGTTTCGATTCATGTATACAAGGAATTTTCAAGACATTGTAAAAGGATGCATGGCATAAAACTGAATTAGTTTAGTAAATATTTTTTTTTTTTAACTTAGAACACAATTTATTTTTAAAAATAGATAATAATGTAAAACTTTAATTGTGGTAAAATTTATTAATTGTATTAATTTTACAGTCACATTCATAAAAGGTTTTAGAATCCATTCTTGATGTTAATGCAAATTGGATTACTTCGTTGAATGGCTTAAAATCAATGCACCATACAATGACCTCTTGAAGTCTTAACATTTGAAATTGGTAGGGTGTATTTCACTCATCTTTCCAGTACTTTTTCAATGTTTCAGATCTTCTCGATTCAAGTTTGTCTAAGAAGGATGACCCTCTCTCGATTTGAATCTTGCTAGTCACAAAATCTTGTTTAAGTAATTATTTACATGCATTTTGATTGGTAATATTTTATGAACACAATTGGAGGTAAAATATCGTAGATTTGATCCCTCTTTTAAGCATATCAAAAGTAGATCATTGGCTCCTTTATCCCTATTCGAACTCCCTTTTACTCATTTTATCTTCAAAATGCATTAATAAATTTTTGTTTAAGGTTTTCATTAAATGTATTTATATTAAAAGAAGGCCAAATTCACCCTTGAGTTATCTCTTTGATAAAACAAAATCATTAGCATAAGATGGTGTTGGTGTTTCTCCCTTTGACCCAGGTTCATACCCTTATTTGTACATAAAAAAAACCCAATCTATTGGCCCGACAGAGCAGGGCTCTGTCAGTAGCACCTGCGATGCATATGTAGTCTCACCGGAGATGTCTCTTATGGGTAACTTCAATAACCAGGTTTCTGCAGCTATGTGGGGATTTCCTTTTCCTCGTCACCTTACTAGCTTTCTCGACCGAAGCTAATGGTTATATTAGTTATTCTTATTGCATGCATTTAATATACAACTTTACTTATCCGTCGACATATATTACAACAATTAATATAATGCCTTATTAGTACTTCCAACTAACAATAGTGCGACATATGCATATAAGGACTCATTCATAAGAAAGTACACATACATTCATTCATAACATACATTCATTCGACATAAGCACATTCATCAATTATACACACAGAAAAAATTTAACATGGAAACCCATCCAAGAAAAACCACATAGGAACTCTTCATCTAGCATGAGAAAGATATGGCAACTTTCGTCTGCGCTCTCATCTTGCAGAATATGTTCTAGATCTTCTTATATAATCTATAAAGACTTATTTCTCCTCTCATTGTCTCTAGTCTCATGTCTCTACAATCTCCTCTTCTTCACCCTACCATCGATCCACACACATCTTGGATCGACTCTCTCTTCTATACAACTCTACAACTCTTCAAATCTACTTCTCTTCTAAGACAAAAACCTGCAACAACCTAGCGAGAGCATGAAACTCTCTAATTGTCACTACAACAATTTTGACATTTAGGGGCGATTGTCTTCCGCCTCCAAAATCCACTTTTACAGGCGGTTTTGGCTTTGGCAACGGTATTCAAAAAACCGCCCCTAATGGCACTGACGTTAAAACTTTTGACTTTTAGGGGGCGGTTCTGGAAGAAATTAAAACCTCCTCAAAAAGTTACTTTTAGGGGCGGTTCTAAACCTCCCCCAAAAGTGACTTTTGGAGGCGGTTCTAAACCCCCTCCAAAGGTGACTTTTAGCAGCGATCCTAAACCCCCCAAAAGACGCTTTTGGGGGTGGTTCTAACCCCCCCTCCCAAAGGGACTTTTGGGGGCAGTGTTGTCTTCGGTGGCAGTCTCTACAAAATCGCCCCTAATAGCACCGATGCCAAAAACAATTCCATTTAGGGGTGGTTTCGGAAGAGATCAGAACCGCCCCTAAAAGTTACGTTTAGGGGCGGTTTTGATCCGCCCCCAAAAGTGATTTGGGAGTAGTTTTGAATTCCGTGATGATATTTACAAAACCTCCTCTAATAGCACCAACGCCAAAAGTGTTGCATTTTAGGGGTAGTTTTGGAAGATATCAGAATCGCCCCTAAAAGTGACTTGTAGGGGCGGTTTTGATCCGCCCCCAAAAGTGATTTCGGGGCAGTTTTGACTTCGTTCGCGGTCTTTATAAAACCGCCCCTAATAGCGTCGATGCCAAAAAATTTCCTTTTAGGGGTGGTTCTAACCCCCTCCCCCCCGCAAAAAAAAAAGTAATTTTGGGGTGGTCTTGGATTTGATGGTGTTCGTTACGAAACCGCCTCAAATAGCATCGACGCTAAAGTTTGGACTTTTAGGGGCAGTCCTAGAAGAGATCAAAACCACCCCAAAAAGTGACTTTTAGGGCGATGATAAATATTAAATTGAGCACATAGATCTATGGATCAACACACAATTCACAAGATAGATCACACAATTTACTCAACAATTGAAGAATGAAACAGTGCAAAAATGGCTTGTAGCTGTGAATGCTTTCAATAATCAAAAATTAATTAGATAATAATTACAATGAAGAACAATGTCTAAATAGCCACAAGCAATTCAAATCCACATGAGGAAATTCGAATTGATTAGACTCTACTTGACTGTAGGTAAATAAGACCTTGTCTAAATCATTATTGGAGGACTCAATACTTAACTAACCTTGTCTAAATCATTATCGGAGTTCATCGGAGTTCTAAAACACAACTCAAGTGTCTAATTCAGTGTTAACTAAGGCTAACTGATTGTGGTAGGTGAGGAATGTGCCTTTCCTGCATGCAGCCATGCAAACCTAGAGCTAACTAAATGTAGGGGACAAGAACCAAATGTAACCGACTCTTAACTGAGCTTGACTAGTCACCAACTCAACTCAGCTGACCTTGGTTGGTATCACCACTCCCAGTGTCTCCTAAATGATAGGGATTGATCTAGCAGGCTCCTAAACTGATGCATGCAAGTGCAATCAGTGGCACTAGGCCTCAATTAGTGTTCCCCACACTTTAGTAGCTGAAACATGTGCCCCAACTAGGCCAAGTGGACCCAATGGTGTTAGTGACTAAAAATAGACTGGATGCACTCCCGATTCAGACATGACTCCTGATTTAGACATATGACCAAATTGGACAAGGGAGGATTAATAATCCTAACAACACCCATGAATGCTAACTTGGACAACTTGTGGGCCCTGGTAACTAAGACCATCAGTCACCCATTACATCAAGTAAAGTAAAGTAACTACTCAATACAAGGAGCTGGGGAAAAAACCACATGGGAAAAAATCCCCCCCTCTAACTAAGCAGATAGAATCAGGATTCAAGTTTAAAAAACTTGAAAATTTGTTGCTGCAATCTCTGTGATGTAGTGGAGCAACATGCATGATGTTCTATGCACAAGTATCCTAGGGCCTGGTGTGTAAACTTCTCCTTCTTTTCCCAAAATGATGATGGAAGGAAGAAGGAATGTAACATTTGTCTCTTTCTAGATGAAGAGGTGTATGCTCAACTCTATTCTTCTGAATGTATTGAGACTGAGCCCTTGCCATGTAGCATATTATATGGAGTCTATTGCATCTCTCTAAAGGAGGTAATATTGCATGACATAGCGCAAGGGTCTTTCCCTTCTAAGTGTAAAATGGGTTTCCAGTTATCTTCCTAGCTAGCTTCCAGTTTGGAAGTAGGGACTGGATCTGGAACTGAATCACCCTGAATATCAATCTCATAAACTGATACAACTGGATCTGTAATACTAGTGGAAGCAGTAAAAGAAGTAGATGAAATTATTTTACCTTCCCTTACAAGTGGATGTTGAGAGTGCACTGGTTTTGAAAATGGCATGAAGTGTGAGAACTCAAATGCCTTGGAGGCATGATTTGCAACACCATTCACTATGATGTTTCTAGTAGAGATATATGTGATCTCAACTGAGTCAGGACCAAAGATCACTTGATTTGGAGAGCCAGTATGATTCATCTGTTATACAGATAACATGGTTGAAGCTAGGGAGGGAACATAGAGCACATCTTTGAGCCTTCCATGTTCAAGCTTGATAGAGCCTTCCCTTTGGTTTGAACTCTACTATTATTTCCTAGCTGAATACTAGGACCATCAAAATACTGTAAAGAGGAGAATGATTCTCTAGATGCAACCATATGATTGGAAGCTCCAAAATCAATGAGGAAGGCATGTGTTGTTGAGTAGCTGGCCTTCAATGCATGACCTATTTCGAAGCAATCTTTTGTGTCTTATCTGTGGTCAGCCTTCCTTGCACTAGAATGTGCAGTAATGTTATGTTTCTTCAAAAGAAGAGTCATTTCATCAATTTGTCTTCTCATGCAGGAGCTATCTAGATGAAAGCCCCTTCCATAGTAGGAACAAAGCATGTCTTCCCTTTTCCATTCTGCTTGCTTCTCTTTGAACATGAAGGCACTTTTGACTGCTCTTTCTTCACAGGACACTCATCTCTTTGCTTTCCTTTTATCATTCGCTACCTTACCTCCTTTTTCAACCAGTGCTTGATCTTTGGAAGATTGAATGATCCCCATTTGGATCAATTTATCATGCTCATGAGTGAGAGATTCAATGAAGCTATTAAGAGTGGGTATCTTCTAGTTTGGAGTAGTGAGCTTCACTGAATGAAAGGTTGACACAAATACTGAATAGTCTGCACCAAGTTTTGAGAGGATGGCAAGAATAAGTTGATCATCCTCCTTTTAAACCTTGCACAGCTTCAATCCGAACACCAAGCTCTTGAATTTTGTAAAGAAGTCATTTGGTGTTTCGAAATTGGATGGATGAAGGGAGATCAACTCATTCTTGAGCTGATAGACCCTCGTATCATCCTTCTTATCAAATAAGAAAGCAAGCTTATCCCATACCTCCTTGGGAGAATTCAATCATTTGATGTGGAAAAGAAGATATCGAGAGATTGAGAGGCACAAGCATCCATATGATGCATCAATCCTATTGAAATATTTGTATTTGTCATGATTAAGAACTCGCTCTGCCTCTGTATTCATTGTGATCCTGAAAAGATGTTTGGAGAGAAGCTGCATCTCCATGTCCTCCTTCCACTGGTGGTAATTGAAAGGAGTGAGAGGCTCTATTGGAGAGGCCATTTTGAATGCAATGAAGAATATTCAGCTACTGTAGCGAATGCAATGAGGAGAAAGAGCTTCTTGTGGCGAATGAAGTGATAAGAAATGATAACCTGTAAATCACACAATCAAACAGACAAAATAAGGTCGACTACCTGCACATTTCAGGTTTTCATCACACCCAGCATAATTAATCAAGCAAGTTTGATCAACAATTCCTTAACTTGGGCTATTAAGTGGTAAACCTTCTGCTTCTGGTGCAGAGTAGGAATGGAGCAAATTGCTCAAAAAAATGATCCAGTTGGAGATATGAGGAGGAGAAGTGCCTTTTCCACCGAGGCTGTGATACCATATTAAATTGAGCACATAGATCTATGGATAAACACACAACTTACAAGATAGATCACACAATTTACTCAGCAATTGAAGAATGAAACAGTGAAAAAATGGCTTGTAACTGTGACTGATTTCATTAATAAAAAATTAACTAGATAATAATTACAATGAAGTACAATGGCTAATTAGCCACAAGCAATTCGAATCCACATGAGGAAATTCGAATTGATTAGAGCCTACTTGACTGTAGGTAACTAAGACCTTATCTAAATCATTATCGGAGGACTCAATAGTTAACTGACCTTGTCTAAATCATTATCGGAGTTCATCGAAGTTC
Organism: Pseudotsuga menziesii; assembly: GCA_001517045.1. Taxonomy (NCBI): domain Eukaryota; kingdom Viridiplantae; phylum Streptophyta; class Pinopsida; order Pinales; family Pinaceae; genus Pseudotsuga; species Pseudotsuga menziesii. The sequence continues at coordinate 1,548,293 of LPNX010334389.1, read as the reverse complement.
TAAAACACAAATCAAGTGTATAATTCAATGTTAACTAAGGATAACTGACTATGGTAGGTGAGGAATGCGCCTCTCCTACATGCAGCCATGCAAACCTAGCGCTAACTGAATATAGAGGACTAGAATTGAATTTAACCGACTCCTAACTGAGCTTGACTAGTCACCAACTCAACTCAACTGACCTTGGTTGGTATCGCCACTCCTAGTTGTTATCAACCCAAATGGTACTTCTCCATCTGAGTGCCGACATTCCTTATGTTGGTACACAAAAGGACATCATAGGATTGAAGTTTTCCAAAACACTATAGATGGGCATGCCTTGAGATGCATTTACCCTTGAACTAGCTTGCCATTTTATTTTTCTAAGTGTTGAGTTGCGTACACAACTATCCTCATTGCAACTTGCGTACATACACAACTATTTCCATTGACAACTCACGTACTGTACGTGACTATCTCCATTGCAACCCGCATACATTAGCGTACGCGGGTTTCCTTTAAGAAACTCACGTGTCATACGCGGGTTGCCTATATCAATAGTCGCATACATCTTGATTCGACATTAAAAAATATAAATCATGATTAATGGAGATTAGTTGGGTCCTAATCATTAACTATCCTAAATGTTTCAACCTCCTCAACGAAACCACTCTATTTCCCAAAGTATAAATAGAGGCCTTGGGGAGGGCATTAATAAATCAAGTTTGGAGAGAAAAGTTATGCTGGTGGTATATCTTCAGAAGTCTTGGAGCAGCAGAACTCAGATTCCTTTGGTTGTAGAGGAGTCCTTGTCTCAAAAGTTGGGTTGTACTCTTATCTCATTTACTAATTGTTAATAAAGAGAATTCTTCTTCCAACATTGTGTTGAGTCTCTTTCATGTATCATGGTTGATGAATATATTCGATTATGCACTAGATATATTGTTTGTATAACCTCTCCTATATACATGTATAAGATTGTACTTGGAGAATTTTCTCTTTGTAGGTGAAGGAGGTGCATCCCTGGAATCTTTGGAGAGAAGCATAGCAGAAGAAGATCAAGCTTGGATCAACCATCAGTATTCAGGTGAGTTAAGAATTTCTTCCTATTTCCTTTATGTACTCTATTAAAGCTGATTGTCTGCAAGGTTAGTAGTAAGTTGGTAACCCCATACCCTAGGTTACAAGGGTGTTTAATCCTAAACAATAGAACTGGAGACTCCACTGGGGAGCCCAGCCTGCTATGGGTTAGTCCTGTAGATCCTTGCCTAGTCTTTCCTTTGATTCAGTGTGTGGTTTTTTGTCTTGGTTTGGAGTTGTAATGGTGTTTTAAATACCTTTATAATTTTTCTTTTTTTGAAAAATTTTACTCCTGTATGTGAGTTGCTATGCTACACAGTCACGTACAGAGGTCTGTGTACGCGGGTTGTTGTATTGGACATTCGCATACAGTATGCGGGTTACTCAACTAGACAGTCGCGTACATACCTTAGCAACAAAAATTTTGGGTAGGGTTGCTTGTCCCTGTCCTTATTGGCATTTTATCTTGCTTTGTGGTCTTTAGTACTGGCATTTCACTGTAGGTTTGATATCCCGGTTAACCATACTTTGTGCTTTTCAATTAGCCCTTAAGTTTTTGTTGGTTGGATTGTCTTTCTTTTAGAAATTTGAAGTGGATTTTCTTGTTGGGTGATAGGTCCAAGTGTTGTGTGTCTGAATCAGTGATCAGGGTTCTAGATACCGTATATCCCATGCTATTTCCAAGTAGTGTTGGTTTGTCACTTGCCTTTGATTGATTTCAGTGATTTTCATGCATTGTGTATTCCCAAGCTAGGTGTTTTTCCAAGTCTTCCTTAGGTGGTTGATATTTGGTTCTTATAAGTCTGCTATACTTCATTTTTGCTTACTTTATATAGTTTAATGATTCAAGCATACTCAAGAATTGTTGCATTTAGGTGCATAGTAATATTTGAGGTGTAATGTCCCCGGTATCGACCCCGTTTTCATGATGTATATAATGTAATTAATCATGGTGAGGAGCTCAAGGCAAAAGCCCCACCATCGATTTGGCTGTGTATGTTTCGGCAATGGGGATAATTGCCGATGGTATGTCGTGCTATCCGGCACATTTTAATTTGGCATCATGTAAACCCGCACATCAATTAAAATAAACCACAACCAGCTACGGCAGTGCAACGTTGAATGAAAAGGGCATGGTTCCGAAGGATAAGGGGTGGGGGATGTCAAACCTTGGTTATGGGGGAAAAACCCATGTTTTATTACCTTGTTGATTTGCCACCTTTTTGTCTCACCCAACCTTGTCAACCTCTTTAATGTTTCAGCTGGTGGTTGAGGAGTTATGGCTGAGGGAATTTATTGCTGAAGTGGGGGGGGTTGTGGGAGGCTGTCAGCCTTACCCAATTGCCCACTCCGCCCACGTTGGCCATTCTTCTCCCTCACGCACTCTTCCCTGGTCAGTTTTACACTCTACCACGATTTTGGTTGTTTTCTCCTCACGCACAGGTTTTTGGGGGCGTTTTTGGGTCTCACGCAGATTTTTCTTCCTCTCTCCACGAATTGCTGAGCACCCACGACCTGCAAATTCGCGTCCTTCCTGTTAGTGGTGCATCCACGGGAAAAAACAGAGCTGCTTTTCCTCACGCAGGGCCTCCATTGTCTGTTCCCTTCCTTGCTGGGTCGGATTGGTTACCCACGCCCTGGTATTCTTCTGTTTGGGGCACACATAGGGAGCTGAGAGCCATGCTCTTGCATCCACGACTGACTGTGAAGGGCCATTCACGTTTTTGGCTGTCTCACAGGTTAATTGGGTCGTTTTTCCCTGATTGTGAGTCGTGCTCACTGTTTTTGTTTTGGGGCTGTTGTCTTCCCCACGTTTTTTGTTGGCAGCAGTGTCCAACTGCGTTTTGGGCCACTGGGTTTTTGTGGTGAGTCGCTTTTCTGCTGTGAGCTGTGTTTGAGTCTCCCATAGCTATGTCGGAGTACTGTTTCTTATCCACTGGGGGATGTGGAATGTTACCACTGTTTTCATTGTGAAATTGGGCTGTTGTTACTGAGTATTTTTGGCCACGTTAGGGCCAAAACCAACTCCGTGTTTTCCTGTGGACTTGAGCTGTCCTCTTCTTCTGTTTGGGATTATCCCTGGTTGCCTTTGTTTCTTCACAGGGTTGTGAAGGGTGGTTTTGCTGCTGGTATGCAGTGGTTGTCCCCTTGGGATGTGCTGGCTTGGCTGCTGTTGATGGCCTGTTAAACCCAGCAGTGTTTGGGTTGGCTGACTGTGTCCCCTTTGGCTATATGTAAGCCTGCAATTGACCCTTATCCTGAAGGAATCATGCCCAGCTCGGGGGTGGCAGCGTTGCTGAGAGATTAATGAGCAAGCTGGCCTATGGTTGGGTGGAACGTTGCAGCGACGTAGCTGGTTGCGGGTGGATTCGTCACCAAAAGATAAGCCTGCTGTCTATATTTCATCTCTGCAATTATACATTGATGTTTAATGAATTATTTTTCAATGCTGGAATGTTCATGTATGTTTGCTTCCGCTGTATGAACAAATATTTATGCATCTCTGTTATGCCTGTTTAAGCTCTTAATTCTCAGCATTAATTGATGTTCATGGGCTATTTGCCCCTTTGCTGTTTTGATTGGTCTGCTCGTCGCGTCCTCTTCACTATTCCAAGGGATGGGGACGTGACATGAGGAATTTGAAAAGTGAAAAGAAAAGCATTGGAAACATTTGCATTTGAATTGCATATGGTAGTTTTACTTTTAGTTTTTAAATAAAATCTCAAAAATTACAAAAATAAGTCTTAGTTTTCTCTTTCCTAGTTGCATTTTCATTAGTTCATATTTAAAAATTAAAAAAAAGAAGCTTGCTTTAAGTAGTAATAATTTGCTTTGGAATTTATTTATACACCTGTTTTACTTTTCTTATCGATTCAATAATATCATAGTCATTCATGCCACTTACCCCCTGATTAAGAACAACCCTTAAAATGAACGCTATAATTTAAAATTTATTAGTAATTTTTGTTTTATAGGGTCTTACATCTACTAGATTAGGCTAGACTTGTGGGATAGGAAGTGTAAACTTCCCATAAGTACTTAAATTCAGATGTAGTTGGGAAATTGATAGGTAAATCCCTCTATGTGTTGATAGTATCTGGGAAGCTCCTCTCAAACAGGAGTTAAGCACGAGGCCGCGTGGAGGCATTGGACTGAGGAGATAACCCTCTGATTCCTTGTCAAAATGTAGACCAAGGTTTTTACGCATCTGGGGATTCTTTCCTAGATAGAGTTTCGGGCTTTGCTACCCTTCCCATGCATATGAATCAGGCTTACGAATGTCCCCCTAGACTGTTGATATAGTTAAGGTAGCCTCTAGTCTTTTGGACATCTAGGGTTTACACACAGGTAAACCGGAAGGCTATTTCTAGTTCACCTTGGATGGGCTTGGAAGGTAACCCTTGTTGAAAGTGTAGGAGGGTGGTGGGTGATTCCTCTGCTTATGACTAAGAACCTCCTCAAGGACTCCAAGAAACTATCTCTCATCTTTCTTCGGGAAAGCATATCTTTTACCCCTTGTGATTATTGAGACTTTAGGAAATTTTTGTAGTGATTGCTCTATGGTTTGTCTATGTTTTTAGCTGACCTTAGGGTGTGAAGAGTCAAATTTACAATCATGGAGGACCAATATATTAGAAGGTCACAAATCTTGCAAAACCTTCCTCCGCTTATCACATTGGAACCTCCACCTCCCCCTCAAAGGCGTAGATTGGCCCACAGACGATTCTTTCGAACCGACAGGAGTTAGTGAAGTTCCAGGTGAACCAGAACTTAGGGAAAACCATTTTAATTTAAACACAGTTGAGATAGAATACTTGTAGGATGTCAAGTTTGCAAGGAATTTTAATTCACCTCTAACTGACTTAAACGATCCAGTGATCGTTCAGGTTCTTCCTTTCAATCCACCCGTGATTGGTGTCCCTGTGGGAAGAATAATGTCTACTATAGGAGAAAGTTATTTTACTTCCACCTCAACCGCTCCAGCTGAAGGGGTGCTACCTCCCCCGGTAGGTGCCCCTAGAATAAGTATACCTACTACACCGTTAACTCAAGCTGGCCGAGTGGTTCAACCACCGGCTCCCACAAGTTTAGCAGGTGCTTCTGGTGGTATGGCCACTAGGATTCCTAGTGTACCTACAGTTCCTACTTCCTTCGCACATACAACCCAGAGTGGTCCTATAGGATCCTCGGCTTTTGTCCAAGGTTTTCCTTGGAATGGGGGGCACATTCCCCCATCCACTCCATACGTAGGCCCAACACCCTCATATGTAGGGGTGCAGTTTGGAAACACTAATCCTTATGGTCAAGGTTTTCAAACTCCGGTTTCAGCTCCATTCACGAGCTCTCCCTTTTCACTTTTTAGCGGAGGGATACCTACTCCTGTATTCCAAACCCCAACTTCGACTGGGGCAGCTAGAACCTCTTATACTGCACCGCACATAAACAATCCATTGGTTTATGGATGAAATCCTTTCCAAAGCAACCCATCCACTTCACAACCGACAGTAGGGGGAAACCCCACCTTCACATATGGGAATATGGGGTCAAGTCCCTCTAATCCCCAAACTAGTACTTTTACTGCTCTTATTAGACCCAAGCTTCCTTTCCTGGCAACGTTAAACTTGCCAGATTTTTCAAAACTGATGAATGACCCGGTGAGACATGACCCCTCCTAGCCACTCGTCCCTACCAAGTTTCCCTCGAACATCCCAAAATTCGAAGGAAAAGTTGGTGATGATCCTGGAGCTCATGCCACCACTTTCCATTTATTGTTCTCTTCCAACTCATTGAACGAGGATTCAGTTCGGTTGAGGTTGTTACAAAGAAATTTGACGAGTACTACAGCAAAATGGTACATTGAATTGCCTTCTGTTGCATTTAGAAGTTTTTGGGACCTGGCTAATGTATTCCTTAGTCACTTCCAGCTTCCTGTCCGTTATTATTTCAGGATAGACTTGTTATCTACCTTCTGGAAGGACAAGGCCACTCATATTTCGGATCACATCCAAGAGTGGAGAAGATGGAAGAGCCTTATTAAAGCCACTATTCCTCCCGAGTTCTTATTAGAATGGTTCCTTAAATACCTATTGCCTTATATATCTAAGGATGTATCTACTTTGGGAGTGACGAATGAGGAAGAATCTATCCTCAGGGCCCAGCAACTAGATTTGATATATTCTCAGTCTTGGATCTTATATGAGATTATCCCTGAGGTACGAGGCCAATGCACAATATAAAGAAACCTAAGCCTGAACCCCATGCTGATGGTGTGGTTGGTTCTGTGAATTCTCCCACTATAGAATATTTGGTTAAACAGCTCCATCAGCTGTCCATCAAACATTCTATGGTGGAGGCAGCAAAGGCTGCCCCCTCACCCCAAAATGCAAATGTTTTTGCACAAACCTCTCAGAAGGGAAATCAGCATCCTGGTAGGAAAAATAAGAGAGGGAAAAAGGGTGAGGGAAACCAAAACAAGCAAAAACCCACAAACAATGCTGATGGGGGCAAGAAATAAAAGAAGAAGGTGAAATTCCCATGTAAGTTGTGACATGAAGATCACCTTACCCATCTATGTCCCCTTATGGAACAAGATCAGAAGCTATTGAAAGGCCAACAACCAGTTGTCTTGAAGGATCCTTTACTTGAGGACAGAATTCTGCCTCAGCTTCAAATGCTTTAGGGGGCACCCCAAATGCTCCTGGCCCCAATTATATCAACATGGTTCGATCTGAGACTTTATTACAAACCAGGAACAACAAATATGAAAAAGATACCTCAGAGAAGGGTAAGTTGATAAGTGAAACTTATAACCCTCTCATGATTGATAAATCTACCGAAATTATGCCCAAGATACTAAAAGGTGTCTTTAAGAAAACCATGCATAATCCTAATACTAGGGTTGCATCCAACTACTCTGTAGTTGAATACTTATCCCAGACTCCTTATGCAATGTCGGCTTTAGAGATGTTACAGAGTTGTCCTGCCCAGCGAGATGCACTCTTGGAAACCTTAGGCAGTATGGACTCATCAAGTCTCATGGAGAAATTTAGTATGTATGATGTCAAAATTCGCCTGCCATATCATGTAGCCTTATCGATAGATGTCATCCATGGTGGAAAGACCATTGGAAGGAAAGTTTTCGATGAGGGTGCTTCTACATGTGTTATGTCCTTATCTTGTTGGAAAGCTCTTGGATCCCCAGATTTGGTTCCATCGAACACCCTACTTACTACTTTTGATGGAAGGTCATTCTGTCCTCATGGTATCCTATCAGCTTTCGAAATTCAGTTGGCAGGGAAAGCGGTGTCTGTTGAGGTAGAGGTGATTGATGCACCTTTGGATTATAACTTGCTCTTGGGGAGAAGTTGGACTTACGCCATGTTTGCTAATTACATCGGTCGTTTTTTGGGTGGTAGTGTTTCCACACGAAGGGAAGTTGGTTACTGTTGACCAACTCAATTTTACTCGAAAAGGTCGCATGGAAACTAATGAGTCCACCATACCATTGGTTGATTAGGTTATGCATGCTTCAGAGAGCTTAGGGGCTGGAATGTACGCATCATTGATGGGCACATTTGATTTTCCAGCTCCAATTAATTATATAGGTTCTACTAGTGTGGGGAAGTCCATAGCTACGGTTGTTGATAGGACTGATCCTTGGGTTCTCCCTTCCCATCATGAACCTGAAGTGCCCTTATCGGCAGTGGAAGTGGCTTATCAAGCTATCGTCCATACCACTGTTGATCCCATTCCATTCCCTCTCATAGTCTCAGAGGAACTAGAAGAAGCCTATTTGCATGCTTGGGCAGAGAACTCTTTGCATTCTAGAGATTGATTAGATATGGTTTTACCTTCAGATGAATCCATTCTGGAAGGCATATGCAGACGAGATTAGATCTGCGAAGATATTCACCATCGATCCTATTTTCTTCCATAGTTAAGCAGAATAGAGAACTAAGAGTTCCATATGAGACTGGCAGGCGATGTTGATACGCCTATTAATCCTTTACCAAGGGAAGGAATGTTTGCTGAGGGGAATATGGCAAACATTTTCGCTACTATTCCTATCAACATCTCTGTAAATCGAAACGTTGTGGAAAATGTACACATCGGCGCAAACTGCTCTCCAGAGGAGATTGCGATCTATACGGCCTTATTTAAGGAATTTCACAGCATTTTTTCCTGGTCATATGAGGATATACCATGCATTGATCCATCAATAGTCAAACATGAAATCAAAACATACCCTGACTCTAGACCTGTTCGGAAAAAGTTGAGACCTATCAACCCGCATAAAGTGGCAGCAGTGAAGGTTGAAGTTGAGAAACTGTTGAAAGTCGGTTTCATTTATCCCATAGATTTGACAGAATGGATATCCAACCCTATTCCTATTGACAAAAAGAAAGGGACCATACGCATTTGTACTGACTTTCGAGATATAAACAAATCTTGTCCTAAGGACAACTATCCCATGCCGTTAATAGATCAAATTATTGATGCTTGTGCAGGAAGTGAAGTATTTTTTTTTATGGATGGTTTCTCTGGATATAATCAAATCCAAATTAAACCAGAAAACCAGCATAAAACAGGGTACCTTCACGTACAAAAAAATGCCCTTTGAATTGAAAAATGTTGGAGCAACCTTTCAGTGGGCAATGAATTTTTCCTTTCACTACATTAAAGCCATTGTCGAACCCTACCTTGATGATCTGCCAGCACATTCTCGTAAGAGGATTAATCACCCAGATCACTTGCGTTTGATTTTTGAACGATGCAGATACTATAAAATTCGCTTGAATCCCCACAAGTGTGTTTTCTGTATCAAGTCAGGGAGACTACTCGGATTCATTGTTTCTAACAAAGGCATTCAAGTCGATCCTTTGAAAGTTGAGGCCATCGTAAATATGCCTCCTCCTCATTCTATCAGGTAGCTTCAGATCCTGCGGGGGAAGTCCAATTTCCTTCGATGTTTTATTTTAAATTATTCCAAGATTACTAAAGGTTTCATGCGCATGTTAAAATGGGACACCCCATTTGTATGGGATGAAATTGCACAACTCGCATTTGAGGCATTAAAAAAACCTTTGTTGTCGGCACCATTATTGCGTCCGCCAGATTACTCTAGGGATTTTATATTGTATCTGGCCACATCTGAGTCGACCATAGGGGTAGTACTAGTATAGGAGGATGATAGGCTCCAAGAGCATGTCGTCTACTATCTCAGCCATGTTTTAGCTGGACATGAACTTAAGTATTCCCACGTCGAGAAGTTGGCCTTAGCAGTTGTGTATGATGTTCAAAGGTTGTGTCACTACATCTTACTGAGGACCACGACGATAGTGGTGTATATTAATCCTTTTCAATATTTTTTGTCTCTATGGATAGTTGGAGGCAAATTCAAAAAATGAATAGTCATTCTCCAATAGTTTGACTTGGATTTTCAATCCGCCAAATCCAAAAAATCCTTAGTTTTTGCTGAGCTCATTGCAGAATTTCCAGTAAAGGAAGATGTAGCCATTGAAGAAGACTCATTCCCAGATGAGCATATATTTTTAATTTTCACCTCTGACCCCTGGTATGGAGATATAATTATCTATCTCCAGACTTTGAATTACCCTGCATCCTTCTCACGGGAAGAACAGCGTAAACTTCACATACATGCCAAGAACTACCTCATTATTGGAGATACTTTATATCGTAGAGGGGTAGATTCCATTTTGCGTCGATGTCTTACCCGTGAAGAAGCAGAGATTGTCCTAAATGATGCCCATAGTGGAGCATGTGGGGGTCATTTATCTGGGCTAGCAATGACCCAGAAGATATTACGTGTCGGTTATTTCTGTCCCATGATCTTTAAGGATTGTGTGGAATCCGTGAAGCGTTGTCATCCTTGTCAACTTTACACCAGAAAGATGTGGTCGCATCCTGCTCCGTTATTTTCCGTCATCTCATTGGGTTGCTTCATGAAGTGGGGGATAGATTACATGACGTGTAACCTAGTCTCGGCTGGGAGGCACAAACATATGATTGTCACTGTAGATTATTTCATGAAATGGACAGAGGCAATGCCCACCTTTAAAGCTAACGACGAAACTACAGCTTTTTTTGTCTTCAACCAAATTATCGCACAATTCGGTATCCCTAAGGTGATTGTCACTGACCATGGCAATCATTTCCAAAATGGTATGATGACTAAATTGACCACTATGCTAGGGGTTAGACAAGAACATTCATCCTCATTCTATCCTCAAGCAAACGGTCAAGTCGAGGATGTTAATAAAACTTTGAAGACTATTCTCAAACGTACTATTAATGCAGCCCATTCCAACTGAAGCATCATGATGTATCCTACACTTTGGGCATATCGGACCAATGTGAAAACTACTACAGGGTTTTCTCCTTTCCAACTTGTTCATGGAGTGGAAGCAATTACCCCAGTCGAATGCGAAATCCCGTCCTTAAAAATTGCTATTCATGTGTTACCTGATACGACTGAGCTGGAAGAACGTCTATTACATTTAGAACATCTAGATGAGTAGCATAGAGATGCGCTAACAGCAAATGAAGCTCATAAAAATAGGGTAAAAATACAATACGATAAATCAATCAAGCCTCGAATTTTCTCTGAAGGAGAGATTGTTTTTCTCTGGGATCAAGACAAAGAACCCCTTGGGGCAGGAAAGTTTAGGTCTATGTGGTTGGGACCTTATGTCGTGTCAAAGGTGTTAAAGAAGGGCACATATGAATTGATTGATTTCAAAGGGAATAAGCTATCTAAGCCTAGAAATGGTCTCTACCTGAAAAAGTACTATGCTTACGCTTAGCGCTTTTTCCTGTATTTTATTGTATGTATTTTTATGTACAATATTTCATCGGTTTGTGTTTTTTATACCATCTACTAGTTGTTACATATGTCTTTCGAGTGGTTCATAGGTTTCGTGATGGCGCGAGTTTCCACACTTGTATTTTGGATTCACCTACATGGGTCATTTATTTGCCCTCAGGACAGTTAGTTGGCTCAGGAAGCGCCTGCTTAAGTCCTGCTACCAATAATGTGGTTGAATACAGGGTTGTCATTGAGCTTTTATGGGATGCTTTGTCACGTGGTATCACTCAGCGAGAAGTCCAACTAGACTCTCAGCTGGTGGTTTCCCAGCTCAATCAAGCTTATCAGGTGCGGAACCCTATTTTACTACGTCATTTTATGCAATTTAGGTTATTGGAAAGAAATTTTGAGTTTATTATATTCAATCATTTTCCAAGAAATCAAAATTCATTAACTGATGCATATGCTAATTATATCTTGGATTGGCATTAACACATTTTGCATAAAAAATATACAACAAACACATAAATAACATTTGTAAATAAACCAGCAAAATATATATATATATATATATATATGTATATGTGTGTGAATATCTATCCATATAGATAGGTCGAGTGTCTGATCCTCAGATCCAGTCATAACTATATAATATACAAAAAATATACAAAACATGGATCAAAGTCCATAAAATGCTCCTAAGTCTAAGCTTGACCACCCATCACCCTGCGCTCGGGCTTCTTCAGCCTCCTCGGGTTCGCAGCCTCAACAGCATCTATATACACAAGTACTGCTCTCGCTACCCACCTCATAAGGTGTATCTAGACAGGTGGTATACCAACCACTAGTTCCTGCATGATGGCAGGGATATGATCAATGTGTAAGGTAGGTACTTTCTAGGTAAGCCTAGCCAGCTTCCCCTCAAGAACCCTAATCAAACCCTAGTTTTCTCCCAACACAAGACGCACATACATGCATGGATTCCCAGCAGGGAGGACTGGTCCAATATATGCATTTTGACATTTTAAAAGGATTGGAACTTTTATACATATGGATATATCTTTATAATTTAAATTCATAAAAAATTTAAAATTTTGAAAATAAAAATACCTAACTCTCCCCATACTCCTCCAAGAGGGAGGACAAGGTCAATATCACCTCGTAAATCCAACCCAGCATATGGAAATTGCTCCAAGGCTGGTAACTGTCGCTCCCACCAAAAGTAGAGGTCATCGTTATAGACACTCTGGACCGATCCACCACCTTTATGGTGGAGGAAGATCTCTCCCCATCTACTCAGCCTAGGCTAACGAGGAGAACGAACTAGAAACGGTAGTGTAGGACTCAAACCTGGCACCCTCTCAAAGAAAAAGTCTACTAACATGCTGGAATAACCAAAATTATTCTGCCTGCCTCTTTTTGTAGTCAGAGAGTTGTTTCCTCATTATCGGGATCACTCCTGAACACTAGTCATATAGGGCTCCCTGTATACAGTCCACTGCTAGTCTCATTTGGTTTCGAGTTGCAAGGTGAAGTGATGATGACCCTGCAACCCTCACTATAGTACTCGCCAATACCTATAAAGGAAAGTTGTGAATGTGAACAATAGGGATGCAGCTACCCCTCTTTTGAGTGTCAGGCTCGCAGTATATGTCTATGTAGTTCTGTACACTTAGAAGGTCACTGCCTCTGTAGGTACCTTCCAAGTTCACCAAAGCTCCCCATCGTGGTAAACTGGAAATGAAATAGACATCTTCCAAAGTAATCTCTCAAAATTCACCTTGAAGGTCAAACATGCCTAGATCATGATCCCAATAGTTTATCAAAAACTCTAATAGGCGGACATTTGACCGCATAGGTGAGGTACAGAAGAATTTCAATAACCCACTCTGACGTAAAAAAATCACCATGGGGGCATCTTATAGTGCTTCTTGGTCCATGTCTTCATGTTCCCTCTCCCTCCACTCAAGCACCATCTTTCAATCTAATAATCAAGCAATTTCAAACCATTAGATTCATATAAAAAATTGAATTTTTTATTTTTCTACCTCACGCAATGTACGCGACTATCCTTTGGGAAAGTTGCATACTGTACACGACTTTCCTTCATGAAACCCATGTACAAAACGTGTGTACATGACTATTAACATACCATACCCGCGTACATAGTGTTCATGCTTTGAGGGTGCTTGAAAACATAAATATTGGGCCCAAAATTGAAAATTGCTTGGATCAAATGAAAGAGCATGGAGTGTAGTTTTACCTGGCACTTGTGGTTTTGAGAATGGTCCACCGAATCGTCCACACCAAGCAATCAAAGGTAGAGGTAAAACTTGTCTTTTTTTGGATAAAAATAAAATGGTGAGTTTTTTATTAATATTTTGAAATATTTATAGAAAAATTATTTTCAAAGTGGCTTTTTTCCCTATAGTTCATATTTTTTAAACTAATTGGCATATCTTTTCTTCCATGTGATAGGTTTCTGGTCGTTTAAAAGTTGTTTTTTTCGCTCATATAGGATGGTTTTTGGTCATTTCACATGCATTCTGCATTTATACCTAATCCATCTTAATCCTAGCATTAACACTTTGACCACGGACTATGGTATCTTTAACCATTAGTTCCTCGTTTATACCATTGTTCTTCCATGGATAGGACTTTCCTCCCATGAGTATCCTCATTTAGAACCTCCTTATTGTCTTTCGATACTCATGCTGAAACTATCATAGGTTCAAGGGAATCTTCTTAGCTATTTTTCACGCCAAATTGAGCCTCATTTTGGTCTCTTTTTACAAGATATCCCTTTATAAGACTCCTCGCCCTTATGGAGTTTCTTTAGGCCCAGTTCTAACTCCTCAAAATAGACTTGACTGTCGAGTAAACTTGTCTGTTCAAGCTCGTTAAGAATATGTGAATGGGCATCCACATTGCTGGTGGGTTATCTCTTTCTCGGACCATGTGGAATAATACGAGAAAGGATCACTCTCTTTTCTACGGAATTGAGAAGAGTATTCTGAGGTATAGGTTTATCACTTTTCCGGACCTGAGGGACTAAATTTACGAAAAAGGAACACCCGGTATGAGCTCAATTTTCTCTTTTTCGTGCTCTGGACCTAAACATGAAAAAGATTACGAGTGTACTTTATGTCTTTTCCATGCTCATTAAACACCAAGAACAAAGCATCGAGTTTATTGTTGTAAGCCCCATTTCTCGTAGTCAAATGGATCTTTCTGAGTGATCTTGATTTACTTCACACTCGTAAAACTCAAGCTATATGTTGCTCTTGAAGGAGTTTTGGGTAGGTGTTAATTTAACCTTTTTCAGACCTCCTTGACTAAGTACAAAAAAGGTTCACCTTTTATTCTATGGAAGTTAAGAGAGTTCTTCTCTGGTATGTTTTATACTTTTTCGGGCTCAGGAGACTAAATTGGACAAAAAAGAACCCCCCTGGAGTCTTCTTCGGAGTTTTCAAACTCTCTAAACATGAAAACACCAAGTGAGCATGTACTAGTTCGGGGTCATAAAATCCATGAATTAGTGATACTATCAAGCATTATTCCCTCTTCTCTTCAAGCTTGTCAAAAATGAAGAGAGACTTGAGTTGACTTTCCTGAACTCGTTAAAATTTAACAAGGAAGATAAGGAAGAAGTTTTATTTTGGCTCTCAGTTAGTGATAGCATGTCATCCTTGAACATAGCACTCTCTGTCTTTTTCGATACTCATGTCTCAGTGTTCACTTTCAGTTCAGCTATTACTTCGAGTTTCTTACTCCTATTGTTAGTTCTACCTATGGAATCTAATCATGTCTCCTACATGACAGATAAGTCTAGTTGTACTATCTGTAAAGTTAAAAGTTGCCTTGGGTCATCTATGTGTCGTGCTCACTGTTCAAGGACTTAACCCTGTATATGATCTATATCCTGATTCCATCATTGTCTTATCTGTTATTATTTGTGTATCCCTTCTTTTACCCAGTTCCTAGTCACTCTTGTGATCCATTGGAGGATATATTTCCTTCCTCATCACAATATGGTTCTGCATCAGCACTTCCTGATGATGAAGACCTAAATTTTTTACGATCGTACCTTAGGATTCACTCTTTCATTTTTGTGAATTCCTTTGCTTTATTTGTATTTTATCACCTATTGGTTGACAATCTATTGAATCCTATCCATGTTCAACTTCAATAACATCTATTCACATGGCTTGGATTGTACTGGTTCTTTGGGATTTTTTACAAAGACCTTAGTTTCATATCTATGGACTAAGTTGCACAAGATTATGTTGTGGTCACTTACACAACTTCTAGATCTTTGAAGACTCATCACTATTGTATATTGTGGCTTCGATCCACCTTTCTAATATATGTGGTCTTGTACCCGTATTATATGATGTACTCAAATATTGTAAAGGAGCTAGTGTTCCAGTATATTAAACATTGCATCCTCAGATATGAATTTTTATATGACATTATTGTGTATTTGTTTCAGGTACTACCTCTACTCCATTGGACTTCTAAGTTCTCCAAGATAATGATTATAATGTATTTTGGCCATCGTTTCCCTCTGACCTCACACATTAGGGGGAATCTATTATCAACCCAAATGGCACTTATCCATCCGAGTGCCGACATTCCTTATGTTGGTACACAAAAGGACATATTAGGATTGAAGTTTTCCAAAACACTATAGATGGGCATGACTTGAGATGCATTTACCCTTGAACCAGCTTGCCATTTTATTTTTCTAAGTGTTGAGTTGCGTACGCGACTATCCTCATTGCAACTTGCGTATGTACGCAACTATTTCCATTGACAACTCACGTATTGTACGCGACTATCTCCATAGCAACCCGCGTACATCAGCATACGCGGGTTTCCTTTAAGCAACTCGCGTGTCATACGCGGGTTGCCTATATCATAAGTCGCATACATCTTGATTCAACATTAAAAAATATAAATCATGATTAATGGAGATTAGTTGGGTCCTAATCATTAACTATCCTAATTGTTTCAACCTTCAAAACCACTCTATTTCCCAAAATATAAATAGAGGCCTTGGGGAGGTCATTAATAAATCAAGTTTGGAGAGCAATGTTATGCTGGTGATATAACTTCAAAAGTCTTGGAGCAGCATAACTCAGAGTCCTTTGTTTACAAAGGAGTCCTTTTCTCATAAGCTGGGATTACTCTTATCTCATTCACTGATATTTAATAAAGAGAATTCTTCTTCCAACATTGTGTTGAGTCTCTTTCATGTATCATGGTTGATGAATATATTTGATTATGCACTAGATATATTATTTGTCTAACCTCTCATATATACATGTATAATATTGTACTTGGAGAATTTTCTCTTTGCATGTGAAGGAGTTGCATCCCTGGAAGCTTTGGAGAGAAGTAGAGCAGAAGAAGATCAAGCTTGGATCAACCGTCGATAATCGGGTGAGTTGAGAATTTCTTCCTATTTTCTTTCTATACTCTATTAAAGCTGATTGTCTGCAAGGTTAGTAGTAAGTTGGTAACCCCATACCCTAGGTTACAAGGGTGTTTAATCCTGAACAACACCAGTGGCCCCTGAATTGTAGGGATTTATCTAGGAGGCTCCTAAACTGATGCATGCAAGTGCAATCAGCAGTAGTAGACCTCAATTAGTGTTCCCCACACTTTAGTAACTGAAACATGTGCCCCAATTATCCCAAGTGGACCCAATGGTGCTAGTGACTAAAAATAGACTAGATGGACTCCCAATTTAGACATGACTCATCATTTAGACATATGACCAAACTGTACAAGGGAGGATTAATAATCCGAACAATAAACCCCCCCCCCCCAAAAGTCATTTTTAAGGGTAGATATAAACCCCCCTCATAGGTACCTACGGGGGTGGTTAGAAACCCCCCTTAAAAGCCTCTATTAGAAAACTGTGGGGGCAGTTTTAAACCCCCCTAGTAGGTACCTACAGAGGCGGTTCAAAACCCCCCTCACATGTACATATGGAGATGATTAAAAACCCCCCTCAAAACACTTTAAAATCCTTTGAGGCCTGTTATAAAACCCCCTTGTAGGTACCTACAGAGGCGGTTCGAACACCCCCCCCCTAAAACTCTTTACAAAACTTTGGGGGTAGTTATGAACCCCCCTTGTAGCCATAGTTTAAAACATCAATCATATTAGAGGAAATTTGGGGTCTAAAATGGGCCTTATAAGAAAACGCACCAACAGTAAATTTTTTGAGTCGAAATTCAAGAACCAATAGAATTTCAATAAAATGAGTCAACCATAATGGTTGAATTGACATATTTGTCATAAAAGAAAACTACTTTTTTTGTTCATATTTTCGACATATCTCCCTGTTTTTTTACTCAAATTTCAAGTGGGAGAGCTCAATGGATGTAGAATTTAATTCCACATCCAACAAGTACCCACACTGCATACTTTTGACAGACCCCGCTACCTCAAAAACAAGAAATCCCTGAAAAATGTGATGATGACATCATCATCACGTCTTTTTAGGTATTTCTTGTTTTTGGGATAGCGGGGTCCTTCAAAAGTATGTAGTGTGGGTACTCATTGGATGTGGAATTAAATTCCACATCCAACGAGCTCTCCCACTCAAAATTTGTGTAAAAACACATGGAGATATGTCGAAAATATGAACACAAAAGTAGTTTTTTTCATTCTTCCTCCAAAATTAATAACTATTATTTTATTATTTTAGCTATTATTTTATTATTTTCCTTAGGAGGCCCATTTTAGAACTCAAATTTCCTCTATTGATTTCAATATCATTAGGGCACGAAGGAATCAAACCTTCAACCTCCTGTTTGTAAAGAAGGAGCTCTACCATTGAGCTAGAACCCTTTAAGAATTGGGGAAAGGGGAAAATATTAACACCAAGATTGCATCATTTGCAATTCTAAGAAAAGACTAATAATCCCAAATTTGTTTATAAATCAAGAGACCTAAGAAAATAGTTTGAATGGCTCTGACCTTATAATATTTTGGATGAAATTGAAATGTTTCATATGCAGCATTGATTCAATGAAGAAAACAGTAATACAAAAACGTTTTGCAGGAAAAAGTTAGAATTCAAGTTCATAAACATATTCTAGAAGTGAACATCAAACTAGAATTTCAATTATTCATGGATAAGAACGAGCATATTTTCTAATGGTTTCTTGATGGATCCATGTAAGAGTAGCGTTATCTTAAAACTTATGTCAGTAGATAAATGGGTTCTACAATTATAACATATTTAGACCCAACTCAATCCAGGCTAGTGATATAAAAAGCATTCAACTACACTATGGAGAAATACAACTATTAAAAATTGCATAGCAGAAATCAATCTATAATATTTTCTAAGATAAAGAACTCATAACAATGCATTTATAGATATAGAATACCTGCAACTGATATAATCGTGAATGAACACCACCATCACTCAAAAGTCCAATGAGATGAAGTGTGCCATTTTCAAAGAACTCCTTAATGTATTTAAACCCTTCTCCCTCTTAGATTTTGCCAGAGGCAAGAGCATAATCCACTAATTTTTCTCTGCGCCCAAATTCAAAATCAAAGTTAATATGTTTCCCATTCTAAAAGATGTAGCACAAATATCCTTTCAGTTACCATTTATACAATTATAAAGTACATCTTAAACAAATATCATATGATATCACCCCAATTTGTAAGGAGGTCAATAAATTAACTATTACACAACCATTATGTCAACAAAATGTTAATGCTTACCAAATCTTAATGCAGGGAAAAATACCCAACGTATAGGATTCTCATAAGTCACTCTGAATGCATAAATGATCCGCATGCAAGATATTCCTTCTTCACTCTAAGCCTTGACAGTTTTCATCAATAATTTTCAAAATGTAAAAAAACCATAGCAAGAAAAAATAAAGTGAATTGCTTGTTACCTTACTGGAAAATAATAGATATCAAGCGTAGTAAGTCATAGAGGATAGTAGAGTCGAATAAGGAATTTGTTCCTTCTTTGAAGGATATGGAAAATAGAGTAAGAGTTTTATTTAATCCAGTTGAGTCATTTAGATGGATAGCTTAGCTTTAGCTTACGGAGTTTGTTAGCTCGCAGAATATTTTAGGTAGCTTTTGGATCTTAGTTACCTCGAGGAAGGTTATATCAAGAGGAACAAGCTCATAGTTTATAGAGAGAGAGAGAGAGAGGTCTCTGTTTGTAATGATCGATCCATTGTATTTAGGTTCAAATAAAGGACCATTATGAAATAAGATTGTATGCCTATATTTTTGGGTTAATTGAGTTTATTGATTGAATTTGGAAGAATTTCCCATTTGAATCATATATTGTGACCACGTTGACTGTATGGTTAGTTGAATGAAAAAACTTTCTTGAGTATTAACATTTACACACAGTAAGTCACTTTTAGTTGTGCATTGTGTGGCAGATCCACGGTGTAGGAGAGATTTGTTAACAAGTCAACGATGGTGATCAAGAGGTGAGTCGATCGATGGCTAAAGAGGAATTTCGCTTACTAAATAGAGAGAAAGTTAAAGGCGAATCTGTTACAAAGTTGGAAAATAATTGTTGCAAGGATGAAGAAGATCAAAGGTTAAGAACGATCTTGCTGCAGATCAACAGCGGAGAACTATTTCGGCAGGAAAATGAGCGCGGTAGAAGAAATTCCTAACTGGCGCGATACTTTATAAAATCCACCCTATAACAATTTAAGTCCACCGTCAATCTAGATATGACTATTGTTAGTCCATTTCATCGATGAGCTAGCCAGCGAGTTAATTGCATAAGTTGGGCATGAAATCATTGTGTAATCCATTTCACCGACGGTAATATTTGTCTAATATTTGTGTAATATTTGGGCCACGTGTGAGCACGTTTTGGGAAGTATGGTTGCAGATGAATATCCTAGCCCCGTTTGAGATCCAATGGCCCCTAAAGTTGTTGCGGCAGCATTAAATACTCTGTCGCATTCTATATATTTTTTTCCCATGCCTAAGCTCGTGGTGGGAACTTGGGAAGTACGATTTCAAGCCCGAAGGGATGGATAAGGGAGATTCACAGCATAGGACATATAGGGTCTTTAAGGCCCAAAGGAGGCCAATCAAGGATGATGCCAGGATGACAAAGACGAGTACAGAACCATTATGATGGTGAGGTGGTCACCACCCTTATATTCTAAAGCAGATCCACCCTATGATCAACGACCTATTTTGTGTCTTTTGTGTCGAAAGGAATCGTGAATTTGTTTCTTGCGCTGAAGCATTTGTGCTTGGTGAAGAGTCTATCTCCGCCATGGCTCCCAAACTCTCTCACATGGGAATCCTGGGGTTGGGGGAATTCTCGGTCGACAATCTTGACAAGGGTCACATGACTAGAGCCCGGATACAAGTACAGAAGGTTGTTGACTACTTCAAAGACTTTGTTCCTCTGGAGACACATAGTGAAATTGAATCAGTTGCATACTTTTTATGGTACAAAGCTAAGGCCATGCCCCAGGATGAGTTGCATCGTGAGGTTGAACCTTGGGTTGTAGACCCTGGAAATATAGTTGGGAGGGTTGGAGCCTATGACAAATTGCTTTTGCTCTATTGGGTTAACATGAACCTGATAGCGCACTCTTCGCATAGTGCTACTGCACAACATTAAGGGGATGAAGAACCTGTGAGAGCCTGGAAGGATCACAACTCCGATTGTCGACTAATGCACAGAAAGATAGACCTCATGGCCACAAACATGGGGATTTGATTATTCCACCTTAGGATGGAGTAGGCTAAGGTCGGAGGGACAAGCATGGCCAAGTCAATCGACATGACTACTAGGGAGCCCTCAGGGAAGATGAAGAAGACAAAATGCTCCTCTCTGGGAGTGTTCGCTGAGGGTCGGGTTTGAGGCCCCTGTGTTTTTGCTCTTGTTATTTCTTGTTCAATTTAATGTTAGTGGTTCCACTAGTGATAGGCTTTATAGGTCGCTTATGTATGTAATAGGGATGGGGCACAACATGAACAATCTAGTTGTTTTGTTATGTCTTGTTCAATCGTCTGTTAGTGGTTGTTGTAGTGATTTCTTTATGGGAAACTTATGTATGTAATCAAGATGGGGCACACCATGAACAATCTGGTTGTTTTTTTTAGGGATGGGTGGTTCTATTTTGGGATGAATGTAAAGCTTGTTAGAACTAGGTAGGTGGTTTATGGACTTGTTATTCAGAATGTAATTAAGTGTGTATGCAGTAATACAATCTTTTTATTTACAAAAAAAAAATATTGGAGAAATTTTGAAATATTCTACAAGTGCTTCGATTTCTCACCTTTCAGGAAAAAGGATGGATACAATTCATATATAGTTTGATATTAATGTCTTCAATGAAAATGAATTTACCACTAATGGCCACAAACAACTAAAAAGTAGTCAATGGGATTGCTAACTACATTATGTAAAATCATTTAATAGTGGTCAGGGACGCTTCAAGAGACCTATAGGTGACACTCCCAAATTGTCCCAATGCCTAAAAGGAAACCTATAGGTGATACTCCCAAAGAATGTTGAAATTGTATTTATAATAAGGATCTACAACTCAAAGTTTAGCTCTGATGCTAATAATGTCAGGTGATATTGGCATCCTCTATGCTTTACACAAATATTTCACACAAATTTGTTGTTACACCATCAATCAGTTATACTTATGGTTGTACTAAATATGTTGTAATTAAATACTTTCAATATTGTTCATTACATTACCTTCCCATGGCAAATATCTATCCCACAATCAACTTTTTTCCTTCAACAAATGTGCAATAAAATCAATTCATAAAATAGAAAAGTACAATTGTACTTAAAATGAAGAAATCAACACGTTATATTCAATGAAACAACAATAATATGTCTAATTGACAAATTCGTTATGGTGATAACTTACAAATATGCATTAGAGAACGATACAAATTGTTAGTATATTCCTTTCCATTGCGAAGACCTGCATATATCATGTCAAAATGGTAAGTTTATATAAGTGATTGGTAGATATGCAAAAAAAGGCATAACATATATGAAATTATAAATAAACGAAATCAAAATACCTGAATGAGATTCTCTTGGTTTCAAGAATATCTTATTCTCTACTAAACACGGCCAACCACATGAAGGTTGAAGCTCATATGGCACCTCCCCCCCCCTCACATCAATCTCAATTCCCCACTCCCAATCTATCTACTGTAAAAATAAATGAAAGTTATAGAACAGAATAAAACAGATAAGATCCATGTAGAAACAATAACCGAACAAAAAATATATGCATGAAAGGTAAATCCAAGTAATAATCTAAGATATAAATTTTCACAGATACAACTTAAATGAGAACTGATAAATAAATCATGCATGCTACTTACTGAACAAAATCCAACCATGTTCCTTCATAATCTTGACAAACATAATCCATGCCACCATCACCTATATCTTCATCCTCTTTGCATTTCATCCCTTCAAAATCTGCAACATTTGATAAATCGACATACTCCAATTCATATCTATTACAATTTATTGGTCCCTTTGGAGGGCATGTCAAAACTACACACTAGTCATTCTCTACTGGATCTTGTACATAAAATACATGTTTCCCTTGTGATGATAGAATAAGTGGATCATCTTGCACTCTATCCTTACTCAAGCATCTCTTCAGATTCACCATGGTGAAACCAATTTCATCAACTTCCATTCCATTCTTCTTGTGTACATCTAACCATTCACATTTGAACAATGGATACTGCACCAAGAAAGAACTCTCAGAGAAAATATGTCGAACTGATGAACCAAGCAAGAGTAAACCATGCAAAGTTTTGAGGGTATGAATTGTGGGCTAAATGGAGAGGTAATCATCGATAAACTTAGAGAGGACTTAGAGCTATTGGTTCAATTCATGACTATCAAATCAGATCTCCCTACTATTGGCCATAACCCCCTCATTGAACTAGATTTAGTACGTACTTTCGGGTTTGATTCCCGCAATGTAACTAATATTGATGCCTTGTTTCGAGATACATCTCAGGGGTAAATTATGCTATAAATGTAACCTCTACGGAGGAGGAAGGGTTCAATTTTCATTTTTGAATCCTCTATGCTTGGAATGTAGCTCTGTAAAATTTCTTGGAAGTGTTAATGAAAAGTATTTTTTGAGTTTCTAAGATTCATCACAGTGTTCATATTCAATTTGTGTTTCCTTTTTGCGTCATTTTCATATGTGTAAATTTCGCTAATGCTTTCTAGAGAAAACCATGACTTGTCTTGAGCCTTCTAAGGGTTGTTGTGACATGTATTAATCCTGCTAGTACTGTCGTGACTGGCTAAAAGTGCCTTGAGGACTGTGAAGGGTTCCAAGCCTGTGTATGAAGGTATCATGACCTACTTTGGGTTACTAAGGGTGTCTTGAGGGTGTGTAAATTTGTTGGAAGCCTAATTGTGTATTGCTGGACTAGGTCGTGATATGTTAGTATGGATGGCAGTCTGTGTGAGGTCTAGTATGTGGATCTCTACCCTTTATTTGAATAGATATGTAAATAATGAAACCCATGAGTTGATGCCTATTATAGCTGATTTTACCACACACGGTTAATCACATGTTGATGGCCTTCCCTGACCCTATGTAGACTCTTTAGACCCCATAGACTTATATTATCCTTTGATGTTCTAAGTTCATCCCTAAAAAAACCCTGTTTATTGTTGTACGTGGCTTTTAAACCTATTCTCATGTGTACACATGGGTATTGACCTTAAACCCATGTACATCGGGATGTGTGCATAAATCCAAATACTTTTGGAGTTTTCCTTCATATGAGTCTGAACCACTTGACTCTTGGCCTTCCATATGCCTTGAGATTGCTCGGATTTGACCCTCCATTACCCCATTGGAGTGCTATATAAGGAACCCCTTGGATACATTAAAGAGGAGAATTTGAAGAGCAAGTAAACTATAGTCCATTGTTGCCACCATTTGCATATACTTGAGGCTGCATCCCTTTGTCCCTTTGGAGCACTTTGTGTTCTTCCCAAGCTTTCCTTTTCTTGTGAGCTTGATATCGAGAGATGGAGGATTGAGGTGGTGGAGGCCTAGGTGGAGGACTCGGTTTCTCTGATTCGTAGATGTGCTGACAGAGGTTGTCACTATTGTAATCTCTAATTTTATTAATAGAAATATCTTTTCCTGTCCAATTACGTGCAATTGAATATGAATATTGAATCCATGGATGTGTTTAATTGTTTATGCATCACTAAATATATATGCTAGAGTAGGTCTAACACACTATTATAGAGGCATGCTTGTCTTGTTTGTTGTTGTTGAGAGTGAATTTCTAATACAATCGTGAATTGGAAATCTCAACGGGGATCTACTTCAACCGTCCGGAACAAGGTACGATTCGGTATCCCTTAGTGTTAGATGGTTGGTTTCTTTTGCATATTGGGAAAGATTGATTTCTAGTGTCAAAGATGTTTGTTGTGGTACACCCCAAGCCATAGGAAGTTTTTATATATAATAGAATTGGCGACCATAATGGGCAGAGGATATGCCTACTATCAAATCCGATGGTCAAACAGTCACACATTTCATATTTAACCAGATTATCACTCGGTTTGGAATTCTGAGGGAGCTTGTCACTGACCATGGTAGGCACTTTTAGAACAAAATGATCGAATATTTGTCTTGAAAGTCAGGATATTAGCAAGAGCACTCCTCTTCTTACTACCCTCAAGTGAATGGACAGGTTGAAGCAGTGAACAAGTCACTTAAGTCCATTCTCCAATGAACCATCGCACAGAGCAAGAATAATTTGCATATCATGTTGTATCCTGCTTTGTGGGACTATAGAACTGTGGTCAAGACTACCACTGGTTTTTATCCCTATAAACTTGTTCATGGGGTGGATTCAGTATTATCGGTTGAATGTAAAATCCCTTCTTTGAAGCTAGATGTGGAGATTTTACCAGAGACTTCCGCATTGGAAGAATGTCTGGTCCACTTAGAGTAGCTTGATGAGCAACGTCGAGATGCTTTAGTGGATCTTGAGGTGAACAAGCGTCGCATTAAGGTCCAGTACGATAAGTCTGACTGTCCTAGGAGGTTTAGTGAAGGTGACTTGGTCCTGTTGTGGGATCAAGCTAAGGAACCCTTGGGGGTAGGAAATTTCAACCCGATGTGGCATGGTCCTTACGTGGTTAAGCGTGTCTTAGAGAAACGTGCCTATGAGTTGGTGGATTATGAAGGGACGACCTTGGCAGAGCCTAGAAATGGGCTCTATCTTAAAAATTACTATGCATGATCTTCAGCCAGGGCTGACTTGTTGTATATTATTGTACATTTATTGCATTGCATAGTTAGGTCTCCTTATGGTGATCGTGTTTGTTGATTAGCTTTCATTTGTTATGAAAGATGTCGATGGAGTCTTCTGTTTACACAGGATTCACTGATGGTGCTAGCTGCCACACTCAAAACTAAGCTTTGATTGCTTGGGTGATCTATACTCCTACGGGTCAAGTGTTGTCTTTAGGAGGTGTATGTTTGCGGCCTTCGTCGAACAATGTTTTTTAATATAGTGTCGTGACTGAGTTATTGCGGGATTCCATTTCACATGGTGTTCTTTCTCTTGAGGTACGTCTTAATTCGTAGTCAGTGGCTTCACAACTTAATGGATTGTATCGTATTAGGGATCCGACATTGTTACAAAGATTCTTGCGTGTAAGATTGATAGAACGACAATTTGAGAGTATAGCATGCATTCATGTTCCAAGAAATTTTAATCAAGTTGTTGATTCATATGCTAACTATGTGTTATAGCAAGTTTTTGTTTTCTATTTTTATACCGTATGCTTGTTTTCAAAACATGGTTTTCTTATTGCTTTAAGATTATGAGTTTGGTTTTTGAACTATTTTGATAGCATGCTTATTTTTATTTTTGATTTTATAAGTTTTCATTTTAAATTTACTTTACTTAGTTGTTTTCATACTTTTAATGGGCTTATTAGGTGTATGTATTTCTGAAAGGTTGGATAGAAATATCATAAGGGTTAATCAAAGTTTGATTTCACAATTTAACCCTTTGCTTTTTAATCCTTTTGTCAAAAAAATTAATCAGACATTTTTGTAGCGCAAAGGCAGAAAAAAATGAACTAGAGCGCTACAACAAAGTCATGGCCTTCAAAAAATCATAAGTTTGCTCGTGAGTTTTAAAATTTGCAAATGAGGGGAGTTTTTCCACATCTGTAAAGGAAAATGATAGGTGTTTAAACCTTAATAATCATTTTGACAAGTGTTTGAGTTAGGAAAGAATGATTCAGATGAGTTGCAGCTGTCCGGTATGTGGGAAATTGAGATCCATTAAAATAGTAATTATGGCGCACGATGGGAATAATTCATTGTGAGTTTCAAATTTCTTGAATGTATGAAAGCTTACAGAGACCACGCTGATATCTAGGAGTCCGTGAATGGAAGAGATTGTGAGGAATACGGTTAGAGGTTTAGGGTTTGTAGAGTAATTGACTGGTGCAGTCGTGGAAACCGAAGACAGAGCTAGAGAAGTTTACTAGACACTTGAGAAGACAAGTGGTAGCCTCATTGATACAACACCATGCATATAATGAAAGAAACAGTGAGACTTTGCAGACTGTATCACCAAAAAGTTGTAGCATCTCATTAGAGGTTGGAGCTTATGATCAAGCAATTACTCCAACAATTTCATTGGACTTGAAGATAAGACCAAGAGAATCTAGCTACAGTCTGACAACCTCAATAGAATTGTTGAAGGTCTTGAACCATATATGGAGCCTGGAGGAGCAGCATTCATCAAGTATGTCCTTAGTAACGACATTATGGGTAGATATAGACCATACTTGAGAATGGGTCCAAGAATTGATGCAGGAACAAAAAGCTAATCGTCACCAAATTGATAATTTGATGAAAATATTTGCAGATGAGAAGATAATGTGGAAAAGCAAAGAGCAAGAGAAAATCAGAGCAGTTGTTCAATCTGTCAGAGATCAACTCGAAGATGAAAGGAAGTTCCTGTAGAAGAAGCAGAAAAGAAAGAAGAATATGATGATCTGATTTTCAGAAAAATGAATATCCCGTGACTGTCAAATAAAAAACTTCCACATTACATAAAGGAGTGTGCAAATATTATTGAGAAGTATTGTTTGTTTTTTCCTGTTTTGGGTTATTGAACTTGAGTGCCTATAACAACCTGATGGAGATGAATTTTAGAAAGAAAAAAAGAGTTTTTTGTTCAAAAGAGAACCATTCACAAAAACCTCTCTCAGTTTTGCAACATCTATCAAGGTTTGAAACATTCTATTTAATATTTACAGCCTATTTTTTAGGGTTTTAAAATATTTAATATTTTCCTATTTTAGTCTTCATCTTGCGGGGCATATTCTGATTTATTAGAAAATAATTTTTTTTTAAAAGAGAGTTTTTTTCCATAACAGAATCATTCACAAAAACCTCTCTCAGTTTTTGCACAGGTGTCTCTGATCAAGATATATGGGGGATTATTTGAAACCCATTTTTCAGAAATTCACCAAATTTCCTAGAAATCCAGTTTTGCTATTTTTAGTCAACTAGTTGATAATTGGTTAATGTAACTACTAAGTAGTTTTGAATTTGACCTAATGAAGTGAATACATAACTACTTCTTTGTAATTATAAAATCTAGACAAGGGTACAATGCAGGGGTTGGAATTTTTGTACAAGGGGAGGCTTTCAAGCTACTGTATACAGAGTAAGTTCAGAAACTCTTATGTATTTTGGATTACTAATTATGATATATATGCAATCTATAAGCCCATTTTATCCTATCTGCTGGTTTCATTTCTGATTGGTGTAATCACTTAGTTTATAAATTCATTTATTGTTTAAGGTTATTTTTCATGAAATGCTTGTAAACTGTGGATGAAGCTCAGTTTTGTGCTCATGTTGTTCTGGTTTATGTTTCATATATTATACATCTCAGTCTTTCATTGTTGTATGATTTAGTGTTTGTCTTAGCTTATGAGTTTTCACCCTCTTGTTAACAAATTGCAAAACCAAAACCCTAAAAAACCTGTTTATTTAGTTTTATTTCATGAGATTGTGTTGGCTTGTTCTTTAGTAGTCTGAGAACAATTTCTGGCACTAACTTCTATGTACTATATTGGAATTTGTTTCACAGACCATAATAATTTCACAAACACATTTTACACATGTAAATAGAATAAAATCGATCATCATAAATATTTTTTCATTAAGTCCAAAAAGGTGACGTCATAATACATAAGTGTCATATACAAAATTGGGGCTTCCGAGCCACCAAAATATACTACACGGTCATACAAAATATACACCTAGGTCTCTAAGCCTGAGGTGGAGGAGGGTGTTGATCAAGGTAGCACACCATGTCTCTAGCTAGCCGGTGGAATAATCAAACTCATGCTCGTGGTACTCCAACCACCTAGCGCTGCATAGCCTTAGGCAAGTCCTCAACTTGTACCATGGGAACCCTCTGTTTCAAGCGAACAAAGTTTGTGTGGATGCTTTGGAGAATCCACTCCACATCCACACCCATGATCTCATCACCTCTTCCCCTCAGTCGATGACGAGGAAATCCTTCTGGCTGTCGTGGTCCCACATCTGCATGTACATGACAGAGTTTCATTATGTGTCATCACAACCAAAAACATGTCTTTTGATTTCATGAATCAAAAAATACAAAAACAAATTAATAAATCAAAAAATAAAAGTGAGTTGGGGTTCATTACCTATGTCTCCATATGTTGATCTTGGTGGTAGGGGCATATCCATATCTATGGCGATGATCTGTCTCTGCCACCATAGGAAGAAGTCTGTTGGGTAGGGGTTGGCTACTCTTCCCCCTCCCAGTCTCCACATGACATTGGCCCAACGATACTGAGTTATATCCCTAAATCCATGAGGAGCTATGTCAACTCTAGGGCTTAGCCCTGGTACCCTCTCAAAAAAATAATGCACTCAGTATGCTACCAAAACCAAAGTTTTGTACCCTTCCCATCTTGTATTCAATGAGTTCTTGCTTCATGTTTCTTAGCAGTGAGGTGCTCCAGTCATATATCATGGGTCATGTGCAATCTACTACATAGAAAATCATTGGCCTTGAGGCCTGGTGGAGTGACGCTAAACCTACAATTCTACCCAATGCCAACAGTATGGCTTTCAGCCCCAGGTTCTGCACTACATTTGTCAAGATTTGACTCTCATCCTTCTCAGTATCAGGAATTAAATACACAACTATGTACTCCTCTATATTCATCCTGCCTCCTGGCCCACAGGATCGGAGGTTCACCATCTCCCCTCTCCAGGACAAACCTATGATAAAATATATGTCCTCAACCTCAATGCTAAGGGACATCCCATCTATCTGAAAGGTCTCAGAATATGGATATCATTATTCTAATAGAAGCTGGAGTAGTCTTGGCTTGGCTCTTAAGCTTCCAAGGTGCCAAAACTTATACAACCCATAAGCCCTCAACGCTTGTTGAGCCATTAGATCTCCTTGTACTGCCTCTTCAACATCACCATGTTCCCTCTCTCTCCATTCTAGCACCATCCTGCACAATTTTTTTTGAGTTTCATAGGTATTTCACTTTGAAAATCACATTTGCGGCCCTATATGTGACTATTTTGATAACAACCACGTATGTACGCGGGTATTGTGGTCTTTTCCATGTATACCTAGCCCTATACGTAGAAAGTGACCCAATATTCGCGTGGGCTGAAACGCATATTTTGGGGTGGCCTAAAAAAATAAATTGACCGTGAAAATTTAAAATTTTTACATGAAAATGAAAGGGACGGGCAAGGGAATTTACCTAGATCAAACGCGGAGTGATTCCGCCAGACGATGCTCCCGAAATTCGCTTCTGAAGTTCTGGACTCAAATGCACTATGGTGGTTAAAAAATTCAAATGGTATGAAAATTTTTAATGTTTTAATATTTTATAGAATTTGTTTTGAAATTTTTACCCACTTCCTATATTTTTTTACCATTTCTGACCATTTTGGACCGTTTGGACTAATATGATGTTGTAGGATCCCGTTTTAAGTGGGGTTTGACCAATACTTCGACCCGTTTGTGTCTATTACAGGTATCACGTCTAAACTAGCATATAGGTTAGGATTTCACATCCGCATGCATTTTGCATGACCTTATGACTGTTTCATCTTAATCCTAGGTACGAACCCATTCCATCTTGTCATAGAACCTTCATGCTGCTTTTAGAAGTGACATTATGTGAATGGTAGAGCTTTCCCATACATTGGTGCCTTAGTTAGATCCCATATTGTATTTGGTGCCCATGCCAACATTTCTCCTTTAGGTTGTGGGAGTCCTTTTGGTCCTGCCATGTCTTTGAGAAAGAGATCCATACTCCTCTTGAACTTTATGCTAGCCATTTCCCTTGGGACTCCCTTCTATATATCAAGTTGTATTTTTATTTTCATGAGTTTTGTTGGCATTCTTGAGCTTTATGCCAGCTCCCTGACTTTTATTTATTAGCCATATAGCCCAAGCTTGTCTCATGTATATCGAAGCATAGCCTTTTTATGTATCTTTTGTAGCTTGATCATCCCTTTTACCAGGAGGATTTTTTCCCCCGAGTGTCGTTATCTTGCACATATATGCTTGCATTGACCATATGCATGTTCCACTGCTTGGAATTAGTTTGTTTGTCCCCCTGACACTCGTTTCCTCCTAGATTTGTACTATGAAGCACTTTTATTCTTTTTCAAGCTTTTCAAAATATCTAAAAAAGTCCAAAAAAAAAATCAAAAAACCAAGAAGCCAGACATGAAAAGATGTTATCTTTCGCAGCGGTTGAGTCGTGTCGCCTTCGAACATAGTACTATATATCACATTCATTGGTTGGGTATTATTTTGACTTTAGGAGTTGTACTCGTTACTCTGAGTTTATCTCCATCGACTGGTGAGCTTGCTATTGAGGTGGTGGAGGGCCATGTGGAGGACTCAGTTTCTCTGGTTTGTAGACGTGCCGACAGAGGTTTTCACTATTGTAATCTCTTATTTTATTAGTAGAAATATATTTTATTGTCCAATTATGTGCAATTGAATATGAATATTGAATCAATGTATGTGTTTAATTGTTTATGCATCATTGAATATATATTCTAGAGTAGGTCTAACACGCTATTATATAGCATGCGTGTCTTGTTTATTATTGTTGAGAGTGAATTGCTAATACAAGCGTGAATTGGAAAGCTCAATGGGGATCTACTTAAACCATTCAGAACAAGGTACAATTCAGTATCCCTTAGTGTTAAATGATTGGTTTCTCTTGCATATTGGGAATTATTGATTTCTAGTGTCAAATCTGTCTTTTGTGGTACACCCCAAGCCATAGGAAGTTTCTCTCCGTAAAAATGCCTCTCACCCATGTGCTGGCTACCAAGCTAGGAGAAAAGCTCATAGAGATCAGAAAGAATGGAACCTACTCCTAGTTGAGGCCTGATGGAAAAACACAAGTAACCATTGAGTACAAAAATGAGGATGGTGCATGGTTCCTCTACGTATATACACAGTTCTCATCTCCACTCAACATGATGAGACAGTGACCAGTGAACAAGATTTATCTAAAGGAAGTGAGAGGGTTCAATGTTTATAAAATGGGGATATTCTTTGAATAGTAAACTTTAATGGCGACCCCTGTTAGATCCTGCCGATTTTTTTGGCTTATTTTCTTATGTAATTTGGTTAAGGGATTTCATAAAAACACTTGTCAAAAATACCACTGAGCTGTGCCAAATAGTCTTAGTTGGTTTTTTTATTGAATGTACTACTGGTATGTTGATACAGGAGCATAGGCTCAACAGTGCGTAGTCATTCATGACTTCACAAGGTCAAGGCCCAAGGGAACTATTAAGAGACCTAGGGTCTCGTACATTTGTAATTTTCTTTATTTTGTAAAAGCTGAATAGAATGGATAAGGAATCTAGATCCTTTTCCACATGTAATGTTTAGGATTTAGTTAGTTGGGAGTCATAGGGTTAGCATAGATCAATAAGTACTGTGCTCCTTTGTTATAGGATTTGGAAATAGAATCCTCTTGTATTTAAATCAATTCGAGTTATTTTCTTAGTAGCTTAGTTAGTTTACAGAGCTTGTTGGCTCGCAAAAGCTTAGGTTAGCTCATAGACCTTAGGATAGGTCATAGAGGTTTGAGGATAGCTCAAAGAAGCTTTGATTAGCTCATAGAGATTGAGAGGGATATAAATTCCACATAACATGAATGAAGGAATGAAAGGTGCACAGAAGAGTGAGTGAGGAGTGAACAAGTAGAATTATGTTTGTGTATTTGAATTTCTAGTTCATTGAATAAAGAACAGAGGATTAGAATTTGCATTTGGTTTGGATGGATTTCATGTCTTCATATAGTTCTGGAGAAGTATGAATTCATTATGCATTCACTCCGCATAACCCTGTATACAAACTCTGTGGCTTTGGATTGCCATATTTTTTGAATTGCAGAAAAGAATTGATCTTGTCAATGATCAGTTAAGTGAAGTGTTGTAGAGGGTTAAACCTTAACCAATCGCTCAAATAAAACAAGATCATAGAGTGGGGATCGATCGTGGGTAATATCGATGGTTTATAGTGATATCACTGGGAGAAGTTGCAAGCTTTGAAAAACTTTTCATGTGCGTGATATTATATGGAATGCGCTTAATAAATTTTGGAATCCACCATTGATTTGGTGGGGACACTGATCGAACGATCATAAATCCATTTTTCTGCATGAAAAAGTAAGTTGTACGAACACTCAGGTTGACCACGAAATTGATAGATCAACGATCAATCTCAATTGCAGGGAAGAAACGTTGTGTGGAAACTTTTGTTACGGAAGTGTTGAAAGTCGAAAAGCTGACTTCTGATTCCCGCCTTCTGGAAAGAATTTCACTACAAAAGGGAACGCGCGGAAACCTAGAATTCCGTTGCGGAAGAAAGTTAGACAATGTGGAAAGTTGTTTAATACAGAGAGTTTGTTTCAGATCTCAAGGGTTTTGAAGTTTGTACGCAAATTAATGCCATCATATGTGTAATGTTTGGCTTGTATGTTAATAGACTAAAATTTTCAGATCTTGATTTTCGTAGTGCTAACAGTGAATAGTAAATGCAATAGAGATTGATTTGCATAAATAACAAGGAAAAAAACCCTAAATATCATAGTCATATAACTTTGAGCTTACAAGGACTCTAACAGCAGTTGTAAGGTGGACAAACAAATCTGAAATTACTTTAACTCTAACCTGTAGCTTCCTGGGCGTGCACAATGATTTATGGAAGTTAGCTTTGGTGTCTCAATTTTTCTTTGGTGTCTTCCCTACCCTTCTAGCTCCTCAAAACAACCCAAATCATCTTCTTCTCAGGCTCCCTTATTATATTGCAGCCCCCTCCTTCACTACCCATAAACTTTATTCACAATCATAACAAGAAGGAAGACTACAATGAGATTACCCAACAACACTATAGTAGATTCTTGTAGGTGTCAATATGGATTGTAGCTCCATTTTTTGCTATAACAAACCCTTTTTGGCTATAACAACCATTTTTGGATGAAGCATGGGGTTTACCATAGATGTGGAACTGTAAGCGGCCAACAGAAAGTAAGTCGTCCTCACAAACAAGACTATGTCCTCTCCAGACGATGTCACAGCCCATGCAGTCCAAACTTAGCCAACAAATGAAGGATACAGCCTCCACAAGATGAAATCAACCCATTTGTTACTCCTTTTTTCTCAAAAACCTAAAAAACAAAAAACACTAAAAAGATAATATGTGTGAATCTATAGCATCTTATATCTAGATGGGCCTGAAAATTTGTTGTATGTATAACCACGGCATGAGCCTATAATCCTAGGTATAATATAATATTGTTACTTGTTAGCATCATAGGAAGACCCCCTTGGGATAAACCTTATTATATAATATGGTATGGGGATGGAGCTAGGGAGTCCTAGTTTCTTATATTCTTATTTTAATTATTGCATAATTGTTTCTAGATTCTATTCTATTGCTTGTCAAGGATATTTACAACTTACATCGTAGGGAGGCTCTATGGGTTAAATATAAATATCTTTCTAATGTGGAGATATCCCAACCTATATACTAACTAATATATGTTGTTAGTATGATAGGAGATCAATATGTTAAAGTTGTCGCCACCATTTTAACATATCAATGTATTTTTAGGAGGAGTTAGAACTGGCTTCGATCACCTCATTTAATGGCTTGGAAGGTATGGTAAACTCCATTTCCTTTAGAGCTCAATAAATATCACTTGGGAATGAGTAAATTAATCAAAGGTGCAGTGCAATGGCCATAACATTATTAGAGATCATTTGGTTCAATTATTTCATATGCCACCTGTCATTGACTCTCCAATGACCTAATTAAATAGAAATCCACAAGTAGGCATCTATAAAAACTACTACACTTCCACCACTAAAATGTTTCATTGAACAATGCAAATACATAAATGAGTTGGAGGCTATGGATTGGCATCGCATGATTAAATGTAACACTGTATATCTCTTCTCCTTATTCTAATATCCCTGATTACCTAATTGATATGTCAATTAAGAATGTAGATTTGTAAGGCATACCTCCATTTAAATGTTAGCTCATATGATTTCAGCCATAAGAAGAGAGATCATAAAACCAGGCAAGAAAAAAAAGAAATAATTGTTTGAATGCATATGAATATAGATCTTTTAGTAAGGCAAGAAACAATAATGAGTCATATCATGCTATTAGTTACAAATAGAAAATAAAAGAGAAAATATCTTGTGTATAATCATAAGAGATTCTAGTATGGAAATATACTAATTAATTAGTATAATTATCTTATCCTTATGGTATCCTTACTTGTCTACATGGGACCTTGAATGATATATAAGTAATTTGATCAAGTAACCGATAAATCCATGAATTAGGTATAAATGCAATAGATTCCGACTAGAAATAATACTATGATTGGATATTGTAACCTCAACATCTAACCTCAAATGAAAATGGCATCCCTTAGGTGGTAAGCTAAAATTGATTACTAGTACTGCACTTGAATCCATTGAAAGAAACTCACTGCCCCCATCCTTCTACAAATAAAAATCACAATCAATGCATTATAATCCATGGTTATTACAACATTATTTAACTTCATGTCATCCACCGGCACAATAGGCTAATATACATTCATGCAGGTCGATTTCATGGTATACCCTCTCAACCTCCTTATTTGTATCAAGTCATTTTCCTTGTGAAATCCATTCATCAAAGGATTGTAATTAGAATGAATATTTGGTTGATCACAACCATTTTCCTTCATATGCTCCACTAGTGCAAGCTAAATGACAACTTGGCCTCCTTTGCAATGTCCATTATTCAAAGTAGTATATGTTACCTCATTTGGTGTCAATAATTTTTAGTTAGGGATTATGGTTAAGAGAATACTTAAGGATAGATTAGATGAAATTTTGGATCTATATAGCCATATTTTTCTATGTTCTAGCTACAAGATTGTCATGGTTTAGTAATTCATATAACACGTGTTGTAGGAGTTAGAAAGGTGTATTTTCCATCATCAACACTTGAAATACTAGGTATATACATATAATTTGTTCAATAATTAATATAAAGAGATGGAGGGTTGACATTGTAGGTTAAAAACTATACTTATAAGGAGATGGGGGTCACATCATATTCATATGGTCCATCAAGCAAGTTATCATATTTTCATTAGGATAAATATATAAGTTTCAATGGTTATATAATGGTCTATTAAAAAACATAGGTTAATGGTTCAAATTCCTTTTTATCTTTATAAGAATTGCATGGCAGCTTGGAAAAGGTACTAACGATAAAAATTCTCAACATTTAAAAGGATTGTATAGGTTCTTGTAGGTTTTCTCCAGGTAGGACCTTAACCAATGTATTAATTAATATTTCATGTCAAACTTAATTATGGAGAGCATATATATTAAATGTAACGATGTATATCACTTCTCATTATTATAATATCCCAGGCAATTACCTAATTTATATCCCAATTAAGAAAGTAGATTTGTAAGGCATACCACCATTGAAATTTTAGCTCAAATGATCTCCATGAGAAGAGAGATCATAAATCCAACCAAGAAAAAAACAAGCTGCGATAATTGTTTGAATGCATATGATAGATCTCTAAGTAACGCAAGCTAGAAACAATAATGATTTGTATCATGATGTGGCCAGTAGTTACAAATAGCATATAAAAGAGAAAATATCTTGTGTATAATCATAAGAGAGTCTATGGAAATATATCACTAATTAATTAGTACAATTATCTTATCCGTATGGTTTCCTTACTTATTGACATGCATGGGACCTTGAATGATGTAGAATTAATTTGATCAAGTAACCGGTAAATCCATGACATAGGTATAATTCCAGTAGATTCCGACTAGAAATAATACTATGTTTGGATATTGTAACCTTAACATCTAACCTCAAATGAAAATGGAATCCCTTAGGTGGTAAGCTAAAATTGATTACTAGTACTGCACTTGAATTCATTGAAAGAAACTCACTGCCCCCATCCTTCTTCAAATAAACCTCACAATCAATGCATTATTATAAGCCATGGTTATTACAATATTATTTAACTTCATGTCATCCACTGGCACAATAGGATAATATACATGCATGCAAGTCGATTTCATGGTATACCCTCTCAACCTCCTTATTTTTATCAAGTCATTTTCCTTGTGAAATCCATTTATCAAAGGATGGTAATTAGTATGAATATTTGGTTGATCACAACCATTTTCCTTCATATGCTCCACTAGTGCAAGATGAATGTCAACTTGGCCTCCTTTGCAATGTCCATTATTCAAGGTAGTATATGTTACCTCATTTGGTGTCAATTATTTTTAGTTAGGGATGATGGTTAAGGGAATACTTAAGGATAGATTAGATGAAATTTTGGATCTATATGGCCATATTTTTCTCTATTCTAGCTATAAGATTGTCATGGTTCAATAAGTCATATAACACGCATTGTAGGAATTAGAAAGGTGTCATTTCCATCATTAACACCTGCAATACTAGGTATATACCTATAATTTGTTCGATAATTAATATAAAGAGATGGAGGGTTGACATTGTAGGTTAAAAACCATACTTATAAGGAGATGGGGGTCCCATCATATTCATATGGTCCATCAAGCAAGTTATCAAATTTTCATTAGGAGAAATATACAAGTTTCAATGGTTATATAATATTGATCTATTAAAAAACATAGGTTAATGGTTCAAAATCTGTTTTATCTTTATAAGAATTGCATATGCAGGTTGGAAGAGGTACTAACGATAAAAATTCTCAACATTTAAAAGGATTGTATAGGTTCTTATAGGTTTTCTCCAGGTAGGACCTCAACCAATGTATTAATGAATATTTCATGTCAAACTTAATTATGAAGAGCATATAGATTAATTGTAATGACGTATATCTCTTCTAATTATTCTTATATCCCTAGTAATTACCTAATTTAAATCCCAAGAAATTAGATTTGTAAGGCATACTGCCATTGAAATTTTAGCTCATATGATCTCCATGAGTAGAGAGATCATAAATCCAACCAAGGAAAAAACAAGCTGCAATAATTGTTTGAATGCATATGATATTTCTCTTAGTAAGGCAAGCTAGAAACAATAATTATTTGTATCATGATGCGGCCAGTAGTTACAAATAGCATATAAAAGAGAAAATATCCCATGTATAATAATAAGAGAGTCTATGGAAATAGATCACTAATTAATTAGTACAATTATCTTATCCTTATGGTTTCCTTACTTATTGACATGCATGGGACCTTGAATGATGTAGAAGTAATTTGATCAAGTAATCGGTAAATCCATGACCTAGGTATAAATGCAGTAGATTCTAACTAGAAATAACACTGTGTTTGGATATTTTAACCTCAACATCTAACCTCAAATGAAAATGGCATCCCTTAGGTGGTAAGCTAAAATTGATTACTAGTACTGCACTTGAATCCATTGAAAGAAACTCACTGCCCCCATCCTTCTACAAATAAACCTCACAATCAATGCATTATTATAATCCATGGTTATTAAAATATTATTTAACTTCATGTCATCCACCGGCACAATAGGCTAATATACATGCATGCAGGTCGATTTCATGGTATACCCTCTCAACCTCCTTATTTGTATCAAGTAATTTTCTTTGTGAAATCCATTCATCAAAGGGTTGTAATTAGTATGAATATTTGGTTGATCACAACCATTTTCCTTCATATGCTCCACTAGTGCAAGATAAATGACAACTTGACCTTGTTTTCAATGTCCATTATTCAAGGTAGTATATGTGACCTCACTTGGTGTCAACCATTTTCAATTAGGGATGATGGTTAAGGGAATACTTAAGGATAGATTAGATGAAATTTTGGATCTATATAGCCATATTTTTCTCTGTTCTAGCTACAAGATTTCCATGGTTCAGTAATTCATATAACACGTGTTGTAGGAATTAGAAAGGTGTCCTTTCCATCATTAACACCTGCAATTTTAGGTATATACCTATAATTTGTTCGATAATTAATATAAAGAGATGGAGGGTTGACCTTGTAGGTTAAAAACTATACTTGTAAGGAGATGGGGGTCACATTATATTCATATGGTCCATCAAGCAAGTTATTAGATTTTCATTAGGAGAAATATATAAGTTTCAATGGTTATATAATACTGGTCTATTAAGAAACATAGGTTAATGGTTCAAATTCCTTTTTATCTTTATAAGAATTGCATATGCAAGTTGGAAGAGGTACTAACGATAAAAATTCTCAACATTTAAAAGGATTGTATAGGTTCTCGTAGGTTTTATCCAGGTAGGACGTTAACCAATGTATTAATGAATATTTCATGTCAAACTTAATTATGCAGAGCATATAGAGTAAATGTAACGCCCAGGGTAATTTTTAGTGGCGAAATTTCACCAATTGGCTATTTTTGGGGTTTTTTTTAAATAAATTCGCTATTTGGTGTCTAATATCGCCTATACTTACATAAAAATATGTTTTTTTATCATATATTTGTTGGGGAAAATATTGTATTGAATAATTTACCTAATATTTAATTATCAACCCGGGTTAGTGGGCTTAGAGTTGCTACAAAATATATGCGAAGGCAGAGAGTGTCGTGGTAATACTTTTACACACAACAAATGGAAAGCAGAGTCAAAGTTCTGAACAATTCATGATATCAAATTATTTATAAATGTCTGGATATAAACAGTGTTATGACAATGAACTATTCTATCTAGAGAGATTTATTTTACTTGAGATAATGACTATATTAAGAAGGATTTACAATGACTAAATAGAAACTATAAATGCACTGACTAATTAAACTAAATCATCCTAATTCCACTCTCCTTGATTATTTTGAGGGTAAGCATTTACTGCCACTGGAATTGGAACAGGAGAGGTATCAAAATGACTCTCAAAATAAGTGTAAAAACTAAATGGGATTAAGTCTAGCTTGATCTCTACAAAAATGTGAAAACTGAGAAATGTCCAGTTACAAGAAATAGTAAACATGGTTGTTTATAAACAAATAACTCCTACTTACAAGATACTATATGAGAGTAGACATGATTTATGCACAAACAGAAATCTTATAAAGATGATTTGAGTCTTATCTTATAGATCCCTTTAACAATTACATAATTAAAAGATCAAATTGTATTACTATAAAAAATGTATAAAACACTTAATTTATTAATGCATATAACTTAGAGTTCATATACAAGGAAACAACTTAAATCAAAGGTTCAATTACAAATCAATACAATGAGTTAAACTACATGACATACAAAAGGAATAAGATTTAATAAAGGGTCTAACCAATCTTATCTAAGGGTAATAAGAGAAAATACAAGCATTATCTAACCATTACTCTCAAGACAGAATTAGAAAACTAAGAAGATAATCTTAAAACATATTTAAAGACACACGGGACTGAATGAGCAACTGTATAATAGGTGGACATGAAGGTCTGTATAAGGGACTAGACAGGTTGTCTGTATGACAGTCTGTTTGAAGAAAATTCTAAAATTTCAAGAAAACAGTAAATCTAAATGATTTATTGAGGGAAACAGTCTCATGCATATGCTAATAAAATATAAAAAGCAAGAAGTAAATCTAATTTAATGATTAAATTCCATAACAACCTAACCTAAGTTGATTTCATAACTCGAAAAGGAAATTACATTATTGAACAAACTGAAATATTCTTTAAGCAAATTCATGACAAAAATAGAAATAAGTAAAACTAAATTTACTATGATTTAATCAAAGGAATTTTAGTCTAGAAAGCAAGCAATGAACTGTAAAGACTTTGCAAAAGAATTTGAAAACTATTCTAGGTGCAACGGGTTGCTAGATTGTAA
The DNA here is from genome assembly GCA_001517045.1 of Pseudotsuga menziesii. Classification (NCBI taxonomy): domain Eukaryota; kingdom Viridiplantae; phylum Streptophyta; class Pinopsida; order Pinales; family Pinaceae; genus Pseudotsuga; species Pseudotsuga menziesii. The sequence goes on along the minus strand of LPNX010334389.1, from coordinate 1,507,881 downwards.
ATGGAAACTACATAACCAGCATGATATTAAACCAAAATCTATGCTACATAATTTACCATAACCAATTACATAAATGAAATTGCATAAACAAAAACTATTCTAATTACAGAGAAGAGAAATACACAAAGATATAAAACTCTGGTTGTCAGGGGGGCCTCCTAGCAAACAAAGCGATACCTTGTCAACGAAACACGATCATACAAAGCACAATGGAACTTTCATTAAGTCAATAAGGGTAGCATTAAAAAAATTTCACACTAGACTGATTACATATCAAAATAAAAGACTCTACTTTCTTCACACCTAAATCGCATAACAACGCCTATATATACATTGTTGATGGAGGGCAAGAAAGTCGACCCTTTAGTGGTCAACTGCTCTTCACGATAAGGCAGTTATTATAGCAAGCAATTATATTAGCAACTAACAGATGACAGTTCCTTCTTTTTCACAGATCAGGTTCCTTCTAGCGCGTGATGTGGAATATGATTCCAGTCTTAATTGGAGCCAGCGTGAAGGTGTCACATAGAGAGATTAGATGGGCGCTCTTCTAGAAGAAGGTTGATGCTAAGATGCTAACGCGTGGTCACAAACAGTTCATGGTCGTTACATGCCTTTAACACATAGAGATCTACTACCAACGATGTGTGGTTTGTTTAGTGATCTAGATGGCAAGCTGGATACGCTCTCCATATATCTAGTTGAACACGTGCCTATTTGTTAGCCCGACTAAAAGACCATATAACCTGCAAACAATTATGCACATGTATTAATATAACAAATGCACTTCATTTCATGTCAATTTTAATCATCAAAATCATAAAATGATAATAATAAAATAGAATTGACATAATCCTTAAATTCATCATACCTTATGCTTGAATGGTGAGCTGCATGGTGCAAAAGACGCTAAAAGGTAATAAAATATGTGTTAATATGTAAAGTATTGAACCCAAAAATGGTGACAAAATGGAGACCAACATTCCCCCAAATGGGAAGAATGCTAGGTCCCTCTGGTCAGAGAATAAAAGATAATATCAGGAAGGAGGCAGAGCTGCATTAGCAGCTGCCTCTGACTTGGATGAAACAGATTGCTTGTACTTCAATTTCCTCGCCTGTGCTTTCATAAGGCAGTGCCTTACTTGCTGATCCCTCTATGATATACTAACGGTCTTGTGGAAGTCCACCATACTCTTAATCTGTAACTGCAACACTATGTTTTCCTCACGAAGCTCTAAAATTAACTTGACATACTCTTCATTCTGCTTCGTCGATTGAGTTAACTCAAAAGTTAACTGATCTAATGTTGGATGCAGTGGTGTGGATGGCTCTGGGGACTAGTTAAAATATCATGGAGGACTCATTTCCATTGAAGGCGGATCCAAATCGACAGTAGGAAGGGGTTCTTTGTAACAAATATAAAATACAATATTAATTAGACTATTAGCTTAAGACTGAAAGGGTGTAACCCTTCACTATATTGGCTCAAGCCGTATAAAAGGTGAGCTTATTGTACATTTTATCCATCATCCAATATATTTTTATTACTCATATTCATTATTAAAATGATATTCGGATTCAACTAATGGACAACCGAATCCGGTTGCTCCATTTGGCATCAAAGCTCCGATTCGGCTCCTTCGACCTCAGCTCGGATTCAGCTCCTCCGGCACTAAGCTCAGATTCGGCTTCTCCCACTTGAGCTTAGTTTCAGCTCATCTCACATCACCCTTTCACTCACATCTCTCATCAAACACTTACATCCCTACTCCAAAAAATAAAAATAAAAATAAAATAAAATAAAAATTATTCTGCGCACTCTTTCTCCACTTACCCAGCTCCTCACAAACCTTCTCCCCACCCCTCACATCACCCTCACTCTTCCCCATGATACTCCCCCATTCTCCCTCCACTATGCACCCTCCTTCATTCTACCCTTCCCATGCAGGCATTTTTCCTCCTGCCCACACCTACGCATTCCATCTTCATGCCCACCTCCCCATCGCCTAAGCTACTCCATCCTCGTGCTCCCACCTACAATTTCTTCCCTTCATGCGATCTCCTCCTCAGCTGCGTCTGCTCCCTGTCTGCTCTAGAGTTCCACCATAGCCTATCGCCCGTGTTCCACCTCCACTCCCACACGCCACCATGCCCATCCCTCTCACACGCCACCTTCTAGCGCTTCCCCTCAGTGCCACTCACACCTCCCTACTGCCATCTTCCCATGTCGTCCATCTCTCCACCTGCTTGCCCAAGCTTCCGCTCCAACCACTCACATTGCTGCTCGATCCTGCCTGCGCAGTCCCGGTATCTCCACCACCCTATCTCCTCCACGCCAATATTCCTTCTCCTCCATGCAAAACCAAAACCTACAAAAAAAAACAAAACAAGAAAAACAATATTTAATAAAATCAAATAGTATATATAATAATAATATATTATTATTATATTACAATATTTATTTTTTTTAAACTTTAAAAAAACTATATACAAAATATTATATAGTTTAAAAACAATAATAATAATTAATTAATTAATATATTATTATTCAAACTTCACCTCGAAAGCCAAAATAGCGTTGAAATACACACCTCCGCATACAAGGTCCAAGACCAAGGCAGAACTGAAAGATAAAATTGAAAAAGTGGAGAAGGACACCAGGTCCCTTGTCGTTGACCGAAAAGGCTTGAAGGAAAAGATGCAAAATAATAATACATTACTCAAAGACGAGCTTGTTCTGGTATTAGAAAGAAGGCTGGATAAAAAATTTGACATCCTGAAAGAAAAACAAAAAGATTTGGATGACAAAATGAGTACCATGACTCAAAACATAAACACCTTAACACAGAACATGAGCACCATGATGCAGAACCATAATACATTAATCAAGATGTTACAAAGGCTCATACCCAGTCCAGGCCAAGTCAGCAGTCCAGACATGTTAGATGCATGATTTCATGTTTTCACCCAGGAAACACTCACAAAGAATCAAGAAGAATTGCAAAAATAAATAAAGATTAATAATGTGACGCTTAAGAAAGAGATAGAAACACAAGTACTACCAGAGATGAAGGCATGATTAAATAGCAAAATAGTAGAGAATAAGAAAACTAAAAATCACCGCCAACAATGAAGCAATTCAAATATGTCACTTTCATCGTCCAGTAGTTCCGAGCCACCATCAAACCATAATGCAAAAGGAAATCAACGTCGCCCTTACAAAGTGCACCCACCTAAGACAAAAATAGAGTTGTCAAAATACAATGGGAGTGAAGACCAATGCATTGCTTGGCTAAACAAAGCAGAAGAATACTTTGACATTTACAACATTCAATCTGACGAGGAGAAGGTGAAATATGCGTCAATGCATATGGAAGGGTATGCCTATAATTGGTACTTATGGTGGAAGAGAGATCATTTTACGTACACCTGGAACTTGTTCAAAAATGATTTTTTTAATGCATTTCAAGGAATCAAAGAAGATGAATTTTTTAGTAAACTTACCACACTACAACAAGTCGGAAACGTTGAGGAATTCACCCATCAATGGGAATCCTTATCAACACAAGTAGTTGGGTTGTCTGACAAACAAAGACTCGAAACCTATTTAGCGAGTATTAAACCATACCTCCAAAAAGATTTAAAGTTACATGACATACCTAACGTAGAAGTAGCAAGATGTAAAGCAAAAGCTGCAAAATGCAAATTGGAAGCAATAAAAACAAAAGGTGATAGCCATTATCGACAAGAAAAAGAGACACAATGTAGGTACTGTTCAGATACTTGGTTTCCTGGAATTCAATGCCACAAACCTCAATCATACGCCTGTGAAATGGAAAATAGATCAAATTCATCTAATGGTTACTCTGATAATAAAAATAAAAAGAAGAAAAACATATGTCGTCGATGCGGTGATGACTGGACCCCAGACCATAAATGTAGGAACAATCAAACAATACAATGCAGAATCACCAATGGAGAGGAAGTGTAAGTCTCTGCACTAGAAATCTCATCCGATTCTAATACCAACACCGATTCAGAATGAAGGATGACATTAAGGATTACTTGAGCTTTGAGGACAAAGCTCCCTTAAAGGGAGTGGCAATGTAACAAATATAAAATACGATATTAATTAAACTATTAGGTTACTAGTGAAAGGGTGTAACCCTTCACTATGTTGGCCCAAGACGTATAAAAGGTGAGCTTATTGTGCATTTTATCCATCATCCAATATATTATTATTACTCATATTCATTATTAAAATGATAGTCGGATTCGGCTAACGGACAACCGGATTCAGTTGCTCCATTCTTCAGGGGTGATATCCTGGACAAGTGCAGGAATATCCATCTGATCAAGGTCCTTGAGCAACTCAGAAGAAATACTGGCTAATGCCACGAGGGATGAATTTTGGTTGATTTCCTCTACCTCAGCCTCATCATCTAAATGACCAGTCTGTACATCAGACTGAACTACTATCTGGGTACTGGCTCGGACCATTTATTGAACACTTTTAGCCTTTTGCCTTCTGGTACGAGGTCGTGAAACAGGTACAAATTCGGCAGACACAGGACTATCAAGGGTGTTTTGCATAGGTGAATTGGGTTTTGGGGTATCTTTGTCAAGGTGAATGACATTAGGGTTATCTTCTTCGACATGCATGGTTTGACTTGACTCATGGTGAAAATGATGGGATCGCTTACGAATATTCAGGTGAGGATTAAGCACTTTGAACACAAAAGTCTCCCAAGGTTGGTTTCTCTCCTTGAGCTGGTCCAATATTAACATTTTGATTATACTTTGGTGGTACAAACTACTCTTCGAATGAAGGGTATTCTTCTGGACCAAATTTGACATTTTTTCTAAGCTATGACGGAAAAAGAAAGGGAAGTTTAAATATCTATTATTAACAAAGTGTGCTAGTAACCGAAGGTGACAGGATTTGAAAACACTAAATTTACCTTCGCATGTAACCAGGTGAATGATGACTGTCAATGGTTTGATATACTCTAGCTTTATCTAGCTGTGATGGTAGCCTTTTACGTGTGTTACATACCGGAACTTGGGATTGATAACAAAATTGTGTGATGTTCGTGGAACAAACCAATGTTTATGCCATCTCTCGCCCTCTCAAGGGAGCTTAGTGGCGCATGCAATTGACTCTTCAGTAACTTGAAAGGAAAGATGACCTACTCTGGTTGTCCTCCCATCAAACCCCATTGCGAAGAGCAATCAGATCTCCTCATCGTAACCTTGCAATGAATGGAGGAAAGGGTTCCATCTAGCTCGAAAAAACACTTCCCTACATTCCCTAAATTATGCCATTTGAAATAGGTCCTGGTAACTTTCTGGCTCGAATCGGTTTGGCATGATGTAAACAGAGGAAGGAATATTGGTTTTCTCAGGAGATATGGGGGAAAGGTGATGAAAATGTTCTGCAGTGATAATGGTTAGTGATAGCGATAGAATGAGAGAAGGTTTGCACAGTACTGATTTTAAAGTGTGTTGCATTCAACCTGCCAAATGATCATGCAACCAGCTTGGCATGCCTAAACGATCGTGCCATTATGGCAATTTTAAGAACATGTGCCATCTAAAGTGCATGATTGAAAGGGTTCCTAAATTTTAGTTGGTTCAACCATGTCCAAAGCAATCTTTGGATAGGTTGAACATGTAACTTAATGTGAGTGTATAACCAAATTCGCAACCATAACCTTAGTTCAATGAGAAGGTTGGCTTATCTGATAGCTCTTGTGTGCAAACGGAGAAAGAGGATAATGATGATGGCAGAGTTATGATAATTAGAATGTACCCTAAGCTCATATCATATCCATATAAGGGTAATAAAATCATATTAGATCTAATTCTTACCA
>LPNX010334389.1:1452717-1491848 GCA_001517045.1 Pseudotsuga menziesii | reverse complement strand
CCCTGAACAAAGTTAAGGATCCTTTTGGCTGCTTTCCAATGGATCTCATGAGGCTGATCCATGAATCTAGAAGACACACTTACTGCATAACAAAGATCAGGTCGATTATGTGTCAAATACAATAAACATCCAATCAATTCTCTATACAGTGTATTGTTTACCATCGGTGGAGAATCATCTTCCTCCAGCTTCACTCCTGAAAGGAAAGGATTTTTGCTTGCTTTGCAGTCTTGCATTCTGAATTTGATCAGCAAATCCAAGGAATACTTGGACTGGTGCACCTTTATTCCAGCTTTGGTTTGAGCAATCTCAAGCCCCAGAAATTGACTTAAGAGCCCCAAATCTGTCATGGAGAAGGCTTGGTTCATAGCTCCTTTTAAGGAAGCAATCTCAGCCTGTGAGCTTCCTGTAATGAGGAGGTCATCAACATATAACACAATTATCATTAATAAACCATTAACAGACTTCAAATAGACATTTGGATCTGATTTGAACCGAACAAAATTCAGAGATAGCAAGAAGCTATCTATCTTGGCATACCAAGCCCTGGGGGCTTGCTTTAGCCCATACAATGACTTTCTCAACCTGCACACAAGAGAAGGGTTAGTAGAAAAAAATTGAGGCTGCTGCATATATATCTCCTCAGTGAGATCTCCATTCAGAAAGGCACATTTTACATCCATGTGATGTACCTCGCATTGCCTTGAGGCTGCAATGGCTAGAGCTAGCATGATGGAATCCATCTTTGCCACTGGGGAAAAGGTCTCATTGTAATCGATTCCATGAACCTGTGAGTATCCTTTAGCTACCAATCTATCCTTTTACTTCATTGGTGAACCATCAGCAGAAAATTTGGTCTTATAGACCCACTTACACTGTACTAGTTTTCTCCCTGGAGGAAGATTCACTAGCTCCCATGTGTTGCTCTTCTGGAGTGAACTGAACTCCTCCTTCATGGCAGCTTGCCATATTGGATCTCCTACTGCTTCTTCATATTTTTGAGGATCAGACTCGACCATCAAATAGCATTTTTCAGAAAACATAGGATCCTTCATGCACAGACCACTCTCAAATTGAGATCTAGTCCTCCTTGGGTCATTGGGATCCCCAGCTAGCTCTCCTGCTGCATGTAGTGTCTTGGCTGCCCATTTAGGTCTTGTGGGGATTTTTGGGTCTACAATAAACTCATATCCATCAGACAAATCAGAATCAGCATGTTCAACAAACTCTTTACTTACTTCTTGAGGTTCAGGTGGTGAAGAGGCTTCACCAACTTCCACTTCTGCAAGGGGTTCTTCTTCAAACTGAACACACCTTTCAATGAAGGATTTTTTTGTGCTCAAGTTTATCAACTTGTACCCTTTTGAATATTCATAGTATCCAACAAAAATACACTATTGGCTTTGGGGCTACAAAGCCTTCCTCTTCTCTATCGGGATTCTAGCCCATGCCTTTGAGCCAAAAATCCTGAAATGGGTCACATCTGGCTTGTGCCCACTCCATGCTTTGAAGGGAGTCATGCCATCAAGATGTTTGTGAGGCACCCTATTCTGGATATAGGCTGCACAGTTGATAGCTTCGACCCAGTACTTTGGTGGAAAAGTTTTGGCCTCCATCATGTATGTTGCCATCTCCTTCAGTGATCTGTTCTTCCTCTCAGCAACACCATTTTTATGTGGTGTGTAGGGGATAGAATGATGCATCTGAATACCTGCATCTGCACAATAGTTAATAAACTCAGACTTGACATACTCACCACCATTGTCAGATCTGAGGACCTTGAGTTTCCTTCCACACGGGTTTTCAACCAAAGCCTTAAAGACTTTGAATAGGCCAAAAACTTCAGACTTGTGTTTCATGAAGTGAACCCAACAATACTTGGAAAAATCATCAATAAAGGTCAATGCATATTTGGCCTGACTCATGGACATATGAGGGAATGGGCCAGCAACATCACTGTGAATCAGCTCGAGGGGTGCAGAGGTTCTCTCATGACTAGCTTTCTCAAACTTATGCTCTGGGTGTTTTCCTAGGATACAGCCTTGGCAGACTCCTTTGGAAAATTTTATCTTGGGCAGCCCTATGACCATTTCTTTCTCACTAAGATCAGAAAAATACTTGTAATTTAGATGGCCAAATATTTCATGCCATAGCTTGCTAGCTTCATTAGCATGGATAAGAAGAGCAGAGGGGTTTGAGTAAGGTAGGAAGTGTGAAAACATGTATACCTTTTGAGCATGATTCGCTACTCCTTTTACAATGACTCTACCACTTGAGATTTCTGTGATCTCAACTTCATTGGGGGAGAATATGACTTTCTTAGGATACCCAGTGTGGGTCATCTGGTACACTGATAGGAGGTTGGAGGTGAGACCAGGGACATACAGCACATTGCTGAAATTACCATGATCAAGATCTATCCTTCCTTTGCCTTTACTTTCAGTGAGAGAATCGTCTCCCAGTACAATAGATGGTCCTTTCGACATAGCCAATGAGGAGAAGGCCTCCTTAGTCGAAACCATGTGTCTTGAAGCTCCAGAATCTATGATAAAACTAGGTGAACTTGATGTGCCAGCAACTAGAGCATGAACTCTCTCTCTGTCATTGGAACTTGATCCTCCTTCTCTCTTCTTTGAGCTTTCTGGAAGGGAGATGCCATTCTTCTCCAGGAGATTGGTCAGCATATCAATCTACTTTTTCATACAAGAGCTTTCAGTGTGATTTCCCTTCGAACAGTATGAGCACTTGTTCATTTCACCTTTGTTTTTCTTCTTCTGGGTATTTTTCTTGGGACCTTGTTGATCCTCTGGAGACTGCTTCTTGTTTCTCTTTTGCTTAGGTGGCTTTTTAGCTTTCTTTTTTATTTTTGAATCCACCCTCGAATCTCCAGCAATCAAAGCTTGATCTTTGGATGGATTGATGGTGCCCATCATCACCAGCTTGTCTTGTTCTTGTGTGAGAGATTCCATGAAATCTGCAAGGCTAGGCATCTTCCAGGTTCGAGCTATGAGTTTTGTGGCATAGAAGGTCAAAACAAAGACTGAGTAGTCAGGTCCTAGCTTCGAGAGGATGGCCAATACGAGCTGATCATCTTTCTTTTCAACACCACACTGCTTCAGCTGCAAAACTAGTGCTTTGAACTTGGAGAAATATAGCTGCAGAGATTCAAAGCTACTGGGACTCAGAGAAATCAGCTCATTTTCGATCTGATGTCCCCTCATCTCATCTGTCTTTCCATAAAGATCAGAAATCTTCTCCCATACTTGTTCCGGTGAAGTTAATCCATCGATATGGAAAAGGAGGTCTCGGGAAATACTGAGACATAGGAGGCCATAGGCCTCATCTCTCCGATTGTGCCATTTGATCTTCTCTGCAGCAGCATTGGGCTCTGCTTCTGTAGCCATAGTCACCCTGTAGAGGCCTTTCTCTCTCAACAAGATCTCCATCTCTACTTTCCATTCAAAATATTTTAAGGGAGTCAAGATAGTTTTCTGTGAATCCATAGCTTTAGAAAATCTGTCCCGACTGTCAGTAGAAGGCTCCCAGTCTTGATGTCGAACCTGCAAAACAATTTTTGAAGGAGAGTAACAACCTACAATGGCTCTGATACCATGTATAAATTCAGGCCAGCAGTAGATTAATTTTACCCACAACAATTATCAATTGATCATGCAAAATTGCTAACAATGGAGACTGAATATGGAGCTGTAACACAAAATTATATTAACTGATTGTACAATAGCCAAACCTATAATAACATAGGTTGATGAATATATAGAATACATCAAGAGTTCGAATGCATAAGGAGGCATCCAAAACTAGCATAAAGCAGGCTTACTCAAAATAGGCAAATCCCCCATAGGTGTAAAAAGCTGATCCCAAATCTGTCATGGAGCTCACGAATTGGCAAGGGAACATGGGCAAGCTAAAGAGTAGTGGAATGGCAGATCATACATGCTTTTGCATGGAGAAAAGAGTGGAGGATGAAGAGGACAAAAAACTAGTTCACCTCACCTAGTCTTGCTTTCCTATGTGCCTTAAAACACTGAAAAAGCAGGCAATAAAGCAGAAAAAGCAGAAGGGTACCTAGGAGGCCAGCAATAAAGCAGATTTTATTCCTAAGGCTTTCCCAAGCGCTACATGAGTCAAAGATGGCAAGTTTGACCTCTATGGATAGGCAATTAACAACTTGCACAAGGTGGGACACATGAACTAGGCAAATAAGACAAAAATAAATGAATTAATGTCTAAGTGGGTAAACTATGGGTTGATTATTCTAACACCCCCGCTACTAGTCTATATCTATTCTACCTTAAGGAACAACTCCCCGGCAACAGCGCCAAAAATGTTTGGAAAAATATTGTCTTGAATAATTTACCTAATATTTAATTATCAACCGGGTTTGGTAGGCTTATATTTGTTACAAAATATATGTGAAGGTAGAGAGTGTCATGGTAATACTTTTACAAACAACAAATGGAAAGCAGAGTCAAAGTTCTGAACAATTCATGATATCAAATTATTTATAAATGTTTGGATATAAGCACTGTTATGACAATGAACTATTCTATCTAGAGAGATTTATTTTACTTAAGAGAATGACTATATTAAGAAGGATTTACAATGACTAAATAGAAACTATACATGCATTGACTAATTAAACTAAATCATCCTGATTCCACTCTCCTTGATTATTTTGAGGGTAAGCATTTACTACCACTGGAACTGGAACTGGAGAGGTATCAAAATGACTCTCAAAAGAAGTGTAAAAACTAAATGGGATTAATTCTATCTTGATCTCTACAAAAATGTGCAAACTAAGAAATGTCCAGTTACAAGAAATAGTAAACATGGTTGTTTATAAACAAATAACTCCTACGTACAAAATACTATATGAAAGTAGACATTATTTATGCACAAACAGAAATCTTATAAAGATTATTTGAGTCCTATCTTATAGATCCCTTTAACAATTACATAATTAAAAGATCAAATTGTATTACTATAAGCAATGTATAAAACACTTAATTTATTAATGCATATAACTTAGAGTTCATATACAAGGAAACAACTTAAATCAAAGGTTCAATTACAAATCAATACAATGAGTTAAACTACATGACATAAAAAAGGAATAAGATTTAATAAAGGATCTAACTAATCTTATCTAAGGGTCTTAAGAGAAAATACAATCATTATCTAACTATTACTATCAAGACAGAATCAGAAAACTAAGAAGATAAGCTTAAAACATATTTAAAGACACACAGGACTGAATGAGCGACTGTATAATAGGTGGACATGAAGGTCTGTATAAGGGACTGGACAGGTTGTATATATGACAGTCTGTTTGAAGAAAATATTAAAATTTCAAGAAAATAGTAAATCTAAATGATTTATTGAGGGAAGTTGTCTCATGCATATGCTAATAAAATATAAAAAGCAAGAAGTAAATCTAATTTAATGATTAAATGCCATAACAGCCTAACCTAAGCTAATTTCATAACTTGAAAAGGAAATTACATTATTGAACAGACTGAAATATTCTTTAACCAAATTCATGACAAAAACATAAATAAGTAAAACTAAATTTACTATGATTTAATTAAACGAATTTTAGACTAGAAAGCAAGCAATGAACTGTAAAGACTTTGCAAAAGAATTTGGAAACTATTCTAGGCGCAACCAGTTGCTAGCTTGTAAATGGAAACTACATAACCAACATTATATTAAACCAAAATCTATGCTATAGAATTTATCATAACCAATTACAGAAATGAAATTGCATAAACAAAAACTATTCTAATTATAGAGAAGAGAAATAAACAAAGATATAAAACTCTGGTTGTTAGGGGGGCCTCCCAGCAAACAGAGTGATGCCTTGTCAACAAAACACGATCATACACAGCACAATGAAACTTTCATTAAGTCAATAAGGATAGCATTACAGAGTTTTCACACTAGACTGATTACATATCAAAATAAAAGACTTTACTTTCTTCACACCTAAATCACATAACAGCGCCTATATATACATTGTTGATGGAGGGCGAGCAAGTCGGCCCTTTAGTGGTCGACTACTATTCATGATAAGGAAGTCATTATAGCAAGCAATTACATTAGCAACTAACAGATGACTGTTCCTTCTTTTTCACAGATCAGGTTCCTTCTAGCGCGTGATGTGGAATATGATTCCAGTCTTAATTGGAGCCGGCGTGAAGGTGTCACATAGAGACATTAGATGGGTGCTCTTCCAGAATAAGGATGATGCTGAGATGTTGGTGCGTGGTCACAAACAGTTCATGGTCGTTACATGCCTTTAACGCAAAAATATCTACTACCAACGATGAGCGATCTGTTTAGTGATATGGACGGCAAGTTGGATACGCTCTCCATATATCTAGCTGAGCGTGTGTCTGTTTGTTAGCCTGTCTAAAAGACCATATAACCTGCAAACAATGATTCACATGAATTAATATATCGAATGTGCTTCATTTCATGTCAATTTTAATCATCAAAATCGTAAAATGATAATAATAAAATAGAATTGACATAATCCTTAAATTCATCATACCTGAGGCTTGAATGGTGAGCTGCATGGTGCAAAAGATGCTAAAAGGTAACAAAATATGTGTTAATATGTAAAGTATTGAACCCAAAAATGGTGACAAAATGGATACCAACAATAATTGCCAAACTTTATACATTTCAGTCTTAATTTTATGTTTCATATTTAATATTCTCCTACATATGTATAAACATGTTTTTTCAATCCAGAAAAATTGCCTAGGATACTATACTTAAGTATAATATTAGAATCCTTAAATAATACTCTGGTAACGATGTATATCTCTTCTCATTATTCTAATATCCCTGGTAATTACCTACTTTATATCCCAACTAAGAAAGTAGATTTGTAAGGCATACCACCATTGAAATTTTAGCTCATATGATCTCCATGAGAAGAGAGATCATAAATCCAACCAAGAAAAAAACAAGTTGCAATAATTGTTTGAATGCATATGATAGATCTCTTAGTAAGGAAAGCTAGAAACAATAATGATTTGTATCATGATGCGTCCAGTATTTACAAATAGCATATAAAAGATAAAATATTTTGTGTATAATCACAAGAGAGTCTATGGAAATAGATCACTAATTAATTAGTACAATTATCTTATCCTTATGGTTTCCTTACTTATTGACATGCATGGGACCTTGATGGATTTCTTTGGTTCCTTCCTTCATTCCTTGGGTTGAACTACATGACTCCGAGTACCAGGGTCCTTCCCCTTTTCATTTAAAACCTTAGGAGAAAACTCAGGTGTTTTTTCTATCTATACCAAAAAACCACTAAATTAAATTTTCGAAAAAAAAACTTAAAAAACGAAATTAAAAAAAATAGGACCCCTAATATAACTTTTCACATTTTATCTTCCGCAAATAGTTTTTCCGGGAAAGGGCGGCATTTTCTTTTTACACAATGCAACGTTTACTTGCTTTGACTCTGGTATTCAACACCACGAAAGCTAAAGCTAAGTTGTTGGGATATATTGAGGTGAACTTCGTGAGGTGTAACTTAAGTTTCACTGCATTCTGCGTTATTGCAGGTATTTTATCAATGTTTTCGTGAAAATAACATAAAAACTGAAGATAGAAAACACTGAAAACATTCTATTGTTTTTTAACTGACAGAAATCAAAATAGTGGTTCCTCTGCTACAAACTTTTAAGTGTAATATGCATTATGTGCTGCATTTTGTGCAAAATTTTATCATATTCTTAGTAAGTGTAATGTGCATTATGTGGTTTCTTTATTGACAGAAATCAAAATAGTTGTTCCTATGCTACAAAAAATTTAAAAATCTGTAAAAAAATGGTTTCCTCTAGGGCTGGTTGTCAATTGTGGTGGCTCTTCCTAGTTGAGTCATGTAAACCTTGTCCTACTTGTAGCCTCTAAGGTTGAGGGGTCTTCACTCTTGGAGAACGAGATATCTTGTTGGCTATTGTACGTGTCTAACCTAAACCTATGACACTCTAACCCTCTCTCTCTCAAGTTATGACATATGTTCCTTTTAGCATATAGTCCTTACAGAATATAGTCTTCCCTTTTACTTTTGAAACTTGTTAGATAGATTAATCGTTTAAACAACTTTTAATTAGCAATTGAGTGATGATAAACTTTATTTTTTTGGTTATGCAGGCTTTGTACAAGTGGAGACATGGATGTAAGTGATTGTTTGTGATTGACGTATATCATTATTATTATTTAATTTAAATTGTTTTTTTCACATAAACCAGTAGGTTTTATATTAATAAAATTGTGGTTGAGCCACCCAAGAGGTTACATCTGTGAGTTCTTTGCAAAAAACAAAATTCCCCATCACAGCAAATGGGAATACTACTTTTATTTAATTTAAATTGTTAGAACATATTACTTTCTACTTTAATAACAATCTAATAGGCTATGGCTAATCAATACTCTAATCATTTTTAAAAAAACAGGAAAAGTAGGTTATGACACAAAATCAAAAAAATCTAACTATGAAATTTTCAAAAAGAACGCGTCAAAATGATGAAATGGCAAAGAAAGGGACATGCATCTCACAAGGTAAATATTTAGAAATAGAACAATGTATTTCCTTATGTAGTTATATACTCCTTAATTTTATTGACATTGTAGTTAGGGATGATGCCCTTGCCAAGGTACTAGGGGTTGATGCAAGAGGATGATGTCATGGCATTGGCTTAAGAGTTACGCAAACTAACTTGTTTGGTAAAATTCCACACAAGGAGGCTCTAGCTGTAAGCCAAGCTACAATGAAATGAAAAACAGAGGAAATCAAATCTTTGAAAACAACAAGAGCTGAACTACTAAAAAGAGTAGAAGATATGGAGAGAGAACATGTGGTCAACAAAGAAAGTGTTAGTGTCCAATTCTTTACTCTTGTCTCAATATACATATTTTCACACTAATGATCTGAATTCTAATATATGATTGCTCATATAAACAATGTCCTACTGTACAAAATGCTCATGCTGAAATCACGCCTGTGGTGGAGGTTAGTTGTTTAATTATTATTTTAAATAATATTTTTTTCATATTTTGAATATATATATTACATTTTGTTTCCTTTATAGAGTAATACAGGGGAGATAACAACCCCTATGAACAGACTAATACAAACGAAATTAACTTCAATGCATACTCCATCATCCCTAGTAAGTATTGAAAAATATCGTAATTTAGTTCAATCTTATTTTATTTTATCAATATATTAGAAATAATTGTCTATTGGGTGCATAGTTGTGCATCAAAATATGATGAACATTTGGTTCATAAAACACGA
Organism: Pseudotsuga menziesii; assembly: GCA_001517045.1. NCBI lineage: Eukaryota > Viridiplantae > Streptophyta > Pinopsida > Pinales > Pinaceae > Pseudotsuga > Pseudotsuga menziesii. The sequence goes on along the minus strand of LPNX010334389.1, from coordinate 1,482,499 downwards.
ATGGTTCCATCGAAAATGCAAATTGACAAAATGAAAACACCAATTCATGTAAGATTGTAATTATTTAATCTAGGATCATCAATGTTTAAATTATTATTTCCATGCATCTTACTTTGTCTCATTTATTTGCAGGTTCAAGATAATGCTAATGAGTTGACACCAACTTCCCAATTGGGGCTAGAAGGAAATAAATGCTTTCTCATTGCATTAAACTCAAGGGTTAAAGTTGCAAGGGCAAAAATACATAAGACTGGCCCAAATGCAATGGTACACTGTGTCCATGTTGGAAAAGGCTATTATATTGTGAATCCGACAAAAATTTTAGACCCTCTATTTGAAAATATAGCTATACCATGTCCCGGTAGTGCATTATGTAATCTAGAAGATGCTTTGTTGAGCTTCATTCCTTGGCATAAGGATGACATTGAACTATGTAACTAGTTCTTACACTGTGTGACTAGTGATTTCCATGATGTTGTATCAACTGAGAATAGTTAATTTATTGAATATTTATACTTAGATCAGAAGATAGTTTATAATTTTTTTGTATTTCGGTATTAATATTTACATTTATTTAAAATTTTGGGTAGAATTTGCAATTATATTCCTTGGACACAATTTCTGATTTTGTAATACATCAGTATTATATAATCTTCGTTGCATGTGAAATGAGATGTTGTGTTGTGAATATGTGGAATGAGCAGTCTGTCAATCATATTTTTATTAAGATCTTTTTTTTGTAAATTAGTTTATCCTTCTATTTCCTTCTATTTCCAAAAACATACATTTATAGAAAAAACCACATGAATATAATATATTTTCCACATTGTAGCAAGAATAAAAAAATGACCAAAATTAAATATTTAAAGGAATAAGCTCTCATCCAGAAACAAATTCATATGTATTGATTAACAATAATGGTAAGTTGATTTCTTGACTCAATTGAGGCCATGACCTTTTATGTTGTACAAAACAACCAATCTACAAATTATTTTGAATTTGAAAATCAAAACTAAATTTAAATACATACTACTCAATTTGCACATTGAAGTCACCATGTTATTACATTGTTCATTCTATGTTTGATAGTCATGTTCTTCCTATATTCACAGCTGGTAGGAAGGTTTATGATCCTTTTTAGTTTTCCTTTCTATCCTAGTAACATTGTTATTTGTGCATACTTGGATAAGACAACCCCATTTATCAACAGTACTAAATCCTTAATGGGATTGTCATTCTTGTCTGCTTCTTCTACCGGGACAAGATCCTTCCTACAGGATATGCCAGTGCAACACCTCTTTGGATTTGTCATCACCTTCATTAGAGTTTCCAATTTACATCAAGGATAATGATGACAAAGACCTCCAATGTTTTCTCCCCCAGTTCGAACAATCGTTTAGACCGATCATTCCTAGCAACGGATATTATGCACCGCTGTAATGGAGTCCACAGCCTTGTCTAGAGGCTTCGGCGGGATGTTCTTAGGACCAGGAACTCTAGGCACTGCTTCCGTAGTGTTGTTCCATCTTAGTAGGAAAACGTTTCCCTTACCAGCTTCAGAAAATATTTCTAATGTAATGAACATCTTTACATTTCCCTTACCAACATCAGAAGGTATTCCTAATGTAATGAACATCTATACCCCGATGTTTAGAGTTGATTTTGCGTGAAGGTCCAGAAATGACTGAATTTCCATGCAGCGCCCAACGGTCAATAAAATACATCAAACAAAAATCTTCCCAAGAAGAACAGTCATTACATATCGCATATCAGTACCCCTAGGATCCTTAGTAGAACAACAGTTAGTCATCCCTGTTCTTTATCATTATTCACTCACTCTGTATGTTAGGACATCTCTGATCATGGCCTTATAACAAGTCAGTTGATTACTAAATCATCATTAGCAGTCGAGTTCACCATGAGTCCGTCAAATCCTCACACACACCATTATCAAGTAGCATTATGACAACACAAACGGTCATGTGGGCTCTTGATCTGATTTCTTGTGTGGTGATGCCAACTACGTTGCCCCTTCTGTGGTGGCATCATGGTATCAATGGTGGAGGTGTCCCCCAACCTCACTTGAAATCACTTTGAGTTTCCTTACGGTGTGTGGACTTAACATTTGTCACATCATCGAAGGGCCTTATGATGGTATATTGGTAACTGATGCTTCAGAGTTTGGAATATGCAGGAATGAGCAATTTCACATTTTATCATTTCATGTCTTGTTTGTGACCTTGCTTGTATTATGAAAATATTGATGATTGAGGAAAATTTTGTTGATTTTTATCTTGTCCAACATTCTCATTGTGTGTAACGCACTCCTGTAAAATATGGACACATTTTTTTTAGCTTAAAAAAATGAGCATAATGCAGACTTGTCAACCAATATGATTTCAATAAACAAATTAATAACATCAAGAAGAAATCCTGAAGAAGAATTTATGGACATACCAAAACTTTGGGTTAGGTAAATTAGACCAAGCCTAGGAGAAGATCAAAAGTTGTCCAAGTATGGAATTATTGGTAAAATATTCCTAACTGGCCTTAGGGAAATGCCCGACACAGCTCATAGGTTGATGATAAAAATATTCTGAGAGTGTGAATCTCTAGAGTGTTATATGGTGCATCGAACCATATCATTAGCCTGACAAAAAAGTCTTTCAGGAAGAAGATATCAATCTGCCAAAAATGACTCTCAACTATATTTGCACTACTCCAGACATATGCCCGCCAAGGAGAGAGAATGAAGCTCCAGAAGATGAAAGTGGTCTTGATGGATTCACCTTATTAGCCTCTACCCATTGGGTATCTCATTTTCCAAGTTTAAAGGAAAAATGAAATCACCTTGGTGACCAAGGGTTTGAAATACGACAAATTAGTGAAAATCAGGAAATTGGCCAAGTATGGGAAAACTGGTCCAAGTAGCCTTAAGAGGATTCCCACCACAAATGGTTTGTTGAAGAAAATGCTCGCAGCACATGGGGATATTGTAGGATGTTGTTTTGTCTATTCATCCATGGTCTCATTTTGTCCAAAGAGACCCTGAAGAAGAATTTATGTACCTGCCATAATTATGGTTTAGGAAAATTAGACCAAGCCTAGGAGAAGATCAAAAAAATTCTTATGGAATTATTTGTAAAATCTACCCAACTGCCCTTAGGGAAATGCCCACCACAGCTCATAGGATGATGATAAAACTATTCTGAGAGTGTGTATATGTAGAGTGTTCTATGGTGCATCCAACCATATCATTAGCCTAACCAAAAAGTATTTCAAGAATAAGATATCAATCTGCCAAAAGTATCTCTCATCCATATTTGTACTACTCCAGACAAATGCCCGCCAAGGAGAGAGAATGAAGCTCCAGAATATGAAAGTGGCCTTGATGGATTCACCCAGTTGGCCTCTACCCATTGGGTATCTCACTTGCCAAGTTTGAAGGAAAAATGAAATCACCTTGGTGACCTAGGGTTTGAAATATGACAAATTAGTGAAAATCAGGAAATTGTCTAAGTATGGGAAAATTGGTCCAAGTAGCCTTAAGAGGATGCCCACCACAAATGGTTTGTTGAACAAAATGCCCGCATCACATGGGGATATTGTAGGATGATGTTTTGTATACTCAACCATGGTCTCATTTTGTCCAAAGAGACCCTGAAGAATAATTTATGGACCTACCACAACTGTGGTTTAGGGAAATTAGACCAAGCCTAGGAGAAGATCAAAAAATTTCTATGGAATTATTGGTAAAATCTTCCTAACTTCCCTTAGGGTAATGCCCGCCACAACTCATAGGATGATGATAAAAATATTCTGAGAGTATAGATCTCTAGAGTGTTGTATGGTGCATCCAACCATATCATTAGCCTGACCAAAACGTCTTTCCGGAAGAAGATATGAATCTACCAAAAGTGCCTCTCAGCCATATTTGCACTGCTATAGACAAATGCCCACCAAGGAGAGAGAATGAAGCTCCAAAAGATGTAAGTGGTCTTGATGGATTCACCTTGTTGGCCTCTACCCATTGGGTATCTCACTTGCCAAGTTTGAAGGAAAAAGGAAATCACCTTGGTGACCTAGGGTTTGAAATATTTGCAAATTAGTGAAAATTGGGAAATTGGCTAAGTATGGGAAAATTGGTCCAAGTATCCTTAAGAGGATGCCCGCCACAAATGGTTTGTTGAAGAAAATGCCTCCAACACATAGGGATATTGTGGGATTTCATTTTGTCCACTCAACCATGGTCTCAGTTTGTCCAAAGAGACCCTGAAGAAGAATTTATGGACCTACCAAAATTGTGGTTTAGGGAAATTAGACCAAGCCTAGGAAAAGATCAAAAATTATCCAAGTATGGAATGATTGGTAAAAAATGCATAACTGGCCTTAGGGAAATTCCCGCCACAACTCATAAGATGATGATAAAAATATTCTGAGAGTGTGGATCTCTATAGTATTGTATGGTGCATCCAACCATATAATTAGCCTAACCAAAAAGTAATTTAGTAAGAAGATACCAATCTGCTAAACGCGCCTCTCAGCCATATTTGCACTACTCTGGAAAAATGCCCGGTGAGGAGAGAGAAAGAAGCTCCAAAAAATGAAAGTGGTATTTCTGGATTCACCTTTTTGAACTCTACCTATAGGGAATCTCACTTGCCAAATTTGAAGGAAAAATGAAATCACCTTGGTGACCTAGGGTTTGAAGAAAATTGGTTAAGTGTTAGACAAAGAGTTTGAGAGGCCATTTGGAAATGCCCGCAAGGGGGTGTTCCTTTGATGATAAAATTCATCAGATGATATGGTCATGTGCATTGTTGAAATGGACATCTAGCCATGCTCTTGGTTTTTTTTGTGGTGATCAGACAAGGAAAATATCAACCTGCCAAAATAGAAGAAAATTTGTATTTTTCATACTAAAGACAAAGAAAAAATGGCCAAGTGTTGTAAAGGGGCTATGTGATGCCCGCATCAAGTTTGATTCCCTAAGGATGATTCCTGCATGGCATGTCATGGAATAGATGATGATGTGGCATGAAGTTGAAATCATTGTTGCATTATGACATCATTTTGGAGAAATATGGTAAATTAGTGAAAATCAAGACATTGGCCAGGTATGGGAATATTGGTCCAAGAAGCCTTCAGAGGATGCCCCATAAATGGTTTGTTGAAGAAAATGTCCGCACCAATTGGGGATATTGTAGGATGTTGTTTTTTTTGCTCAACCATTGTCTCAGTTTGTCCAAAGAGACACTGAAGAAGAATTTATGGACCTACCAAAACTGTGGTTTAGGGATATTAGACCAAGCCATATTTGCACTGCTCCAGAAAAAATTCCGTCGAGGAGAGAGAAATAAGCTCCAGAATATGAAATTTGTATTGATGGATTCACCTTGTTGGCCTCTACCCATTGGGTATCTAAACCCTACATTTGTCTTTTTTTCCCTTGGAAAGAGATAGCTCTGTAGCACATGGAAAACTTTAGCACAGCACAAGGCAACCTGAATGCATCACAAAAATAATTTACAAATCAAACCCTGACAAACCCCACAATAGCACTACTGAATCAATAGATGAATCATAAGAATGCAATGATTTTGATTAGTACAAAATATAAAACCTCAAATCATACTCACCAACAATCTATTAGCAACAAAGTCAATGTACTGACTCATAACTCGGAATTCATCCCCACAAAATCACATGGGAGAGAATCACATACAAATTCTCTTTCAATCTCTATAAGCCAACTATGAACTAAGATTACAAATGATTCCTTCATGGCTATAATCCGTACTCTATATGATAGGTCAAATAGGTTTCAGGAGCTTTATAGTGATTGATCGGGGTTTTGATAACTTCATCTTCTGACAATTGTATGAGTAGGTAACATGTTCTATCTAGATACTTTGGCTTTTAATTTCAATAGCCTCGAGTTGCTTAAGGCACTCCATTAAGGTTTTCTACATGATGTGATTGGAAGTTCCAATGATCACTTTTGATCATCTTTAACATTAATATAATTTATTTTCCACATTGTAGCAAGAATAACAAAAAGACCAAAATTAAATATTTAAAGGAATAAGCTTGCATCAAGAAACAAATTCATATGCAATAAATAACAATAATAGTAAGTTGGTTTCTTAACTCAATTGAGGTCAGGATAAGTTTATGTATTTTATGAAAAATATTTATTTGATATGATATAGGGACATTGATTTCATAACCCAATATACCTGAATTTGTGGAAAAAAAAACATTATACGTGAAATCAATTAAAAAAAACTCATTTGTGTGCATTCCTCGGTGTGCATTCCTAAGATTGCATTCCTCGACGTGCATTCCTCAACATGCATTCCTTAGCTTGCATTCCTTAGCGTGCATTCCTAAGCTTGCATTCCTCAGCGTGCATTCCTCGGCGTGCATTCCTAAGCTTGCATTCCTCAGCGTGCACACCAAACCAACCACGACCGACGCAATTGAAATTGGGTCATCGCACACCATGGAAACAAATGAAACAGGCGCGTCTTGCACCATGGCAATAAATATAGGGTCCTTCTCAACCACGGCATCAGGAGAAGCACAAGGTTACCAGGTTGAATGGTTCACAGTGAAAAATTCCAAGAGAATGCTGATGAATGGAGTGATACAAGCATATGGCCAACTGGTATGTTAAATATCCTTTTAAGAGCAAGAGTGGCTAGGTTTTTTTTTGGGCATTTTAATTTCCAAAATGACGAGATAGATGATTCCATATATAGTTATGATCATGGGGATATGTAATTGCATATTTTTGTGAAGAGGGTTCATCTAGACCCTTATTTGGTTTCCAGAGCAACCAAAATTCCACGAAGAGAGGGGGAAATGTTAAACTCATGGAAAACCCCCAAGGAAGAAAAGATTTAGATGGCCAGTAAAATTTGTGGGAAATGGGTTGTTGTTCCCAGGAATGGTCTAAAAATGGAATATGTTCCTCAAGGAATATACAAAACCCTGATTTAGATTATCCTTAGGACCATTATGAATCACCACAAGCGGAATGATATTTTGGGTGATTGCATGAAGACTGGGTTGAAGACATGGACATAGATGTCCCTAATCTATTGGCTAGGAAATTGCACTCTGCATTGCAAGATAGTAAATGAAGAGGGTCAAGTTCAGTTACCCGGGCACACTGCAAAAAATTATTTATTTATGTCGATCCTATGTTATAGGGTCAATTTTTATTAGAACATACATTAGGAAGCCTAAAGAACAACAAAAAATGACGAATTACCTCAACCGTCTTTAAAGAACAATGTAGAAGTAGTTTCTACTGTCACTACATCAACAATACATGGACAACCTTTCGAGGACAATATGGAATCTGTGGGAACTGACATTCCTTCACTTTCCCTAGAAGAAGATGTTGTTGTCACAGCTTTGGCTGGAATGCATGGAAATGAAAATGCAGATCAATGGGAGGAATTTGTGAACAATGACATGGATCGTTCACCGACTAGTGATGAAGACCTAATTCATGCCAAATAGTCTTTTGATGGTAGATTTTTTTTTCTTTATTTTATAAAACGGTGCATTTCAAGGAACAATTTACCTTGTGGGAGGATTCCTTCACAACTAGCGACAAATTGTGTAGAACAAAGGATGTCCAAATTCTTGATTTGGTACATCCTGTTACAGGTTTAGAGAAAAAAGTTGTTGAAACTGAAAAAATAAATGGCCAGAAGGATAAACTTATTAAGGATCAATATTCTAAATTTACCGTAGTTCTATCAAAATCAATTTCTAACCTTGACAAACTGAAATACATGCATCGGGATCAAAAGAAAAAAGATGAGGAAACTATTGGGAGACTTCAAAATGAGCTGAAAAAATAGGCCTGAAGTTTTGAACATGCCACCATTGAATATTGTATTTGGTAAGAAAGAAGAACTTCAGCAAGAATTGAAGCAGAAAGAAACATCTATTGCAGGTTTGAAGTTTGAGTTTGAAAATACATTGAGATAAATGATCATTAAACAGCAAAATGAGACTACAGAATATGAAACAAGATTGGAAAAATTGAATAAAACGATTAAAAACAAAAATGAGTTGATAAAAAAAAGAGAATTGAAAGGATTTCAGCAACTCTCGAGGCTAAAATATCTAGAAGAGGAAAAAAATCAATAGTCAAGGGTAAACAGGTTTGCACACCAGAAGAATTAACAGTCAAGGGTAAAAATGTCTGCACGCCAGAAAAATAAACAGTCAAAGGTAAACAGGTCTACACACTAGAAGAATGAACAGTCAAGGGTGAACAGGTCTGCACACCAGAAGAATCAACAGTCAAGGGTAAACAGGTCTACACACTAGAAGAATCAACAGTCAAGGGTAAACAGGTCTGCACACCAGAAGAATTAACAGTCAAAGGTAAAAAGGCCATCACACCAAAACGTTTTGGCAGTACAAAACTTGGTGATATAACTATGGAGAGCTTACTCCAATTTTAGAATTCCTTGCAACAATGAGAGAATACCTTGAATGAAGCTTCCTCAACCATCCATGATGTAGAGTTTACATTTGGCTCACCAGATCCAACATTGAAGAAAAAGATAGAGGAGAAGGTGGCCGAAATTTTAGACCTTCACCAAAAACTATTGGAGAAGAGAAAAGCACTACATTTGGGATGTGATAGTGAGATACAAGATTTGAAATCCCAAATTAAATATTTGCAGGAGAAACCTGTGGCAGAAGCAATTTTGTATACTCCATTTCATATAGATTTGAGGGCACAAGAGCTCGAGAAGGAGGTACAACAGGTCAAGAGAAAATTAAGTGCATTTAAATCTGAGTTGAAGTGGACAAAGAATGATCTTAAAATAAAGGAATATGAGCACTCAAAGCAAAAAAATAATAATGTATAGATGTTGAAGAAATGCCTAGAAGAAAAAGATAGATTACATACAAAAGTGATAAATCTTGTAAACAAAGTGAAAGAGCAAGAAAACCAATTAAAACATATGGTTGATGAAGCTTCTATAGAACTTGAGGGTTCTAGAAAAGGCAAGAGAATATATAGCAAATTTTCTTATTCTAAAAAGGAGGAATCGTAAAAACCTCCCAAGCATCCTAGAGTTCTAAAATAATATGGTGTACATTTGACGTCTATGTACATACTACTATTGTTGTAATATAAATTGTCAGTATTTCTCGACAATGCATATATTTCGATATAGTTAATGTGTTTCTAATGTGTAATACAAGTGTAATGTGTAATCCATATGTGCATTTTTCCTTTATCTACGAGAGTTTAATGTGCAACCGATACTGAGAAGTGTGTATGAAACTACAAATGATGAAATATATTCTTCGTAATATATTCTACAAATGAATTGACATACGAAATATTCTTGAAATATATTCTACAAATGAATTGAAAGATCATCATTTCATGTTATATTGAATAAATTGCACTATAACATAGACATACCAACAGCTTTGAAACATTTTATATATTATTTATGCATGTATATTTTTGATATCGGTTTTATGAACTGTTGGTTATGCTACTTTTCTGGATATTTCTCTATGGGAGTGTCAGTGGACAGATTTCAGAATTAGTTTGAAGGTTTGAAGGTTTCAATTTTAGTACATCTTTGGTACTGGTTTTGTTCTAAATGAACAATGGCGGTATGTGACAGGTGATTTATTTCCTACTTTTGGAGATCTATAGATGACTTACAGGGTCTATTTTTATGTCTCTTTTTGACCTCTATGGTTCCTACCTGAATGCATAGAGATGTGTATCTACTTTATGTTATTTTGTTCTCATCAGATGATATAAAATTACGCTTTTTCTCCCAGCGAAAAAAAACATAGACATACCAACCTTTTCTAAAAACTCTTGTACACATTTCTGTAAATTGTATGATCTACAATAAAATCCAAGTCATCCAAAACAACAATTGATAGTATTTTCCAATTTTTCATGGCCAAAACTAAAAATGCACACCAATTCCAATCAAAGTACACTGTAGGTATGAAATTTGGAAGTTTTCTTACAAAAACCTAATTAGACTAGTATAATTTTAATTTCAGACATAAATTAAACTTCTATTGTGAAATAAGAATGCATGTTAACAAAAAAAATCCCTCACTAAGCTCTCCATGACCTACACCACCCAAGGACACCACTTCACGACCCTCCATTAGACCCCCACACCCTCAAAAATGCTTAAGGATGAAGAAAAGGGCTTGAAAACCCCAAAAAGGAGGTTAAAATACTCTCCTAGGAGCTAAAGCCCCCAAAAAGGGGCTAAAACCCTAAAAGGAGCTAAAATTAGGTTGGAAGGGGCTAAAATCCCAAAAAAAGGGCTAAATCCCAGGACAAGGGCTTAAAACCCTAAAACCCCAAAAAAGCTATAAAAGGAGGGTGGGGGTCACTCTCAAAACACCTCTCTTGCATACTGTTATGCTGCCCGTGGATGCCTTGAGACACCTTTACCTCTCAAGCCACCCACATCCCTCTCTCCTCCATCCATTCTCCCCATTGAACCATAGATCCTCACCCATTGTTGAGTGAGATAGGGAGGTGCTTCCTTTCAGCCAGGGCATGGTGGCCCATTCCACCCAAAGAGAAGGTATAGCTTGTTATTTTCTGTATTTGCTTATTAATTTCTTTGCTTTCTAATCCATGGTTTATTTGCAAGTTTATTGCCTAACTTTTTTTGCAGGTATTTTGGTTTCTAACATGTTGTTTGTACGTAGCTGGAGCTAAACCCTAATAGTGTTTGCAAAGGGGTTTCCAGCCATTTCTCCTCTTTCTGATCGTTATTTTATTTCCGCTTTCTTTTCAGCATTTTCACATGCAAGAACCTACCCTTCTATTCTATAGACAGAAGGGAGCCATTCCTACCCCTGTATCAAGGAGAAATCCCTGCTATAGAACTGGCGACCATACCAGGTCGATCCCACAGGATCCCTAGTCCAAATTTTTAAAATTTCAAGTTTTTTCAATTTTTGCCCTAGTTTTTAAAATCTCATGTCAAATCCAGTTTAGATCTAGTTTATTTCAAGTTCTTAGTGTTGCCGAAGCCTCTACTAGGAAAATCCGACTCAATTTGGCCACAGTACAAGTTACTGTCGGCCGGATCTGACTCAGGATCAAAAAAACCCCAAATCCAGGGTAGGTCACACTTATCGGGCCTGAATAGGGGATGAGGCCAAAAGCGTGCCCAAGTCACACTTAAACCCCCAAAAGCTGTGACTTCACTCAGCTACACGGACCACTTCTGTCTGTGAAATCTGTGTGACCCCCTCGCCTGTTTCTGGAAAAAAATTGCGACCCCCTCACTAGATTTGATCAGAAATGTGCGATCTATCAATCAAAGGTTCAATTTCAGTTTAATAGGGACTGTCAATGCGGCTCAGCCACCTCTTTCCAGCACAGAAGTTTAATTTCATTTTCTATTTTAATTTCCTGTAATTGCATCAACAAACAAAGTGTAAATTCAAAGTAAGTTTTAATGGCTTAATTAAGTGAATGTAGCTTAACTAAAATCAAAATAAATTTAACAATCTTGCTCACCCTTCCTCCTCTACCCAGTCATCACCCTCCAGGGTATTCTGGGATACGACAAAGGGGAAGATGATATAGTCCTAGGCCCTTCATTGAATATTGTTCTAAACCATTAAAACCAGATGACCTAGAAGGTAGAGGGGGTAGAGAAGGAGGGCTTCTCACGACGCTCAGTGTCCTCCCTGTTGACCAACCTTGCATCTGGGAGGTGACCTGTGGATCTACATATGGGATTAGTCCCATTGTGTTGAGATCCCAGCACCTTCTCTTGGTTGAAGAGGAATATCAGTGTGAGGTAGTCATCTAGTTAGGCCATAAACATTCAGGGTTAAAAATTGTATTTGTTTACAAATTTCTGATTATTCATTGCATGCACAACAATGATATGAACTATGCCACAATATGTTGAATCCATAAACCATTTGCAGCCACCTGATACTAGAAATATAGAAAAACAAATACACCATACCAAGTAATCAACCCAACTCAGTTCATGACGCTGAGAGATCCTTAAAATTTATCAATTTACACTAAGTTCAAACAATCTACAGTCTTTGAGGACATAAGTCCCCAACTGTTTCAACCGTGGGAAGTACTTGGGCTCTGCCCAGAAACTCATTGTGAGGAGTACCACGGGAACCCCAAAGTAGCTGGATGCTGAGAGGAATTGCCAAGCGAAATGGGCAACGACCCCCACCGATTGAGTAGAAACGCTAGGGAGGAAAACGCCAAGAGTTGTCTTCTGGCAGTCTTGGTGTCCGAGTGACCACCTATAGCCAATAGGAAACCATTGAAACTGGGGTCCAAAATTCATTCCCACCAATTTGATAAACATCTAACACAATTGATCCCCCACGCTCTTCCTCACGCCTAAGAGGTGAACCACCACCATTCAGAACATTGAACTGACACCATCAAGCCTATTCTCGACGGCCTCGCACACCATCAAAAGGCCACACAGCCTCTGATTCAGATTCAGACCCATATCAGTCTGAACCAGACCTCCACACAACACCATCAAGCCCCATGGCTGGCGTAAATCTGGATCCATTTTCGGACATAACCATAGCCAATGAACCCATGTCCACACCACAACCTGTCACCAACAACCCTACAAGTGGCCCAAGCATAGTCATGCAAACTGTCATCAATCAGCTGCCACCACCTATAGTGACCATCCAAGCTGGGCCACTTGCAACACACGGGGGCAGTGTCCCCTCCACGCACACTGCCCCTCCTACCACATAGGGGGGTAGTGGACCTTCCACTTACGTTGCCCCTACTTTCATATAGGGGGGCAATGTCCCTACCACCCATACTATCCCCCCCACAACACTTGGGGACATTGGCCCATCCATAATGGTGCTGCCGCAAGTACCCCCAGCTATGCAGATGCATTATGCACCTGCAAATCCCACCACCATCGCGGCTCCATCCCACATCAACCTGGGCTCAAACCAACCTTTCATGGCTCGTCTTAACTTGCCTAATTTGGTACAATTAACAAACAACCCCATTCTCCATCAATCTTTTTGGCCTCCAACGCCAACTAAGCTTCCATCAGACATCCCCAAGTTTGAAGGCAAGGCAGGGGAATGTCCCCAAAACCACATTATGACATTCCATCTATGGTGCTCATCCAATAGCATCGTAGACAATTCCATCAGGCTAAGGCTATTCCAATGCACTCTTATAGGCGCTACGGCCAAATGGTACATTGAGCTACCACAAGCCAAGTACCCTAATTTTAACTCCCTAGCTTTCATGTACAGTATTTCCAACTCCCCATCAGATATGACGAGGGGGTGGAGATCCTGCTATCCTGCCATCAAAACACTACCACTCATATAACTGACCATATCCATGAGTGGCAGCGACGTCGTAGCCTATGTAAAATCCAACTTGATGACATGATCTTCTTGGATTGGTTCCTCAAGACCTTGCTCCCACCCATAGCAAAGGACGTCGCATCCGAACATCCTCAATCCAAAGAAGAGGCCATACTGAAAGCCCAATAGTTTGACCTGATCTACGCTCAGTCTGGATACCTATATACCATCATCCCAGACACTCTCCGTGCAGGCACCTCTTACCGCAACGCACCGGGGGCATCCCATGCTACAGATGGCATCATAGGATCAGTCTCCCAATAGCCACAACATCGACTGACACCACCTATAGTTCCATCACAACCAAGCAATGCTGCTAGTGTTGCTTACCAAAACCAAACTTCAGACTATGCTAGAATGATGTTCTAGTCCGGAGCAACAACTTCCTACGCACAACCTACACCACTGCAGTAGCCTCAGGCCATGGCTTGGCCTACACAACAGTATGCAGGGAAAATGCCCACATTTGTGGCATCGCCTCCCACTCAAATCTACTATGCACCTCCAGTGCAAGCGGTTCAAGCCCTCGCACCCACTCCACCCACTCCATTGGGACAAGTGTTCGCACAACAAAACTATCCCAACCATCCTGCCCCCAACAACCAACAAGGGAAAGATAGAAATAATCGGCCCTGGAACCAAGCCAATAACCAACCGCAGGGAGGTGGTCAACAACCAAACCCTCCCAACAATGCCACAGCAAACCGACCCGCGCAAAACCCCCCATGACAGAATGCACCAAGACGCAATGCCCTATTGCGCACAAACCAACCGTGCACACTCTGTGATGTTTATGGGCACTACACATTCGAGTGTCCCCTCATGGGTCACACTAAGTAGGTCATTCAAAACGAAGTTCAACAGGTCGCCAACGCTGCGAATCAATCCCAACCAAACCCAACACCACAAGGACCTCCTCCTATGGTGATTCAAAACCCACTACTAGTCTAAGGATTGGTGGCAACCGCTCCCCCTCCCCAGGCCAATCCCAATGCTCTGGGGGCACCTCCCATGGCAGAAACAGGTGCTCACCACCTGCTATCCATGACAACTTAACAGGTCAAATTACAAACTAGATGGAATCAGTACGGTACCACCACCGAACCCGCTGACACATCAGCAGCATCTACATCCAATTCAGTCAACACGCCTCTTCAATTACTCACTTTCCCCCGCCCCCCCATACACTGAGTGGCCAATAACACCACGGCTAGAGCTGCATTCAACTATAGCATTGTGGATGATTTGGCCCAAACACCAACCGCCATGTCTGCTCTCGAGGTACTTAAAATATGCCCAACACAGCGAAAAGCCTTACTAGCCTCCCTTGGGGTAGTAGACCTCTTCAACTCCAAGTTGATCACATTCGACATGAAGAATGGAGAACCACGCATGCCATCCACCATCACCTTCCAAATTCCGGTGTCTATCCTGAACCTAGTTGTGCACCGGTGCATAGTGGTTGAGGGGGCATCCACGTGCGTTATGTGCACCCTGGTTTGGTAGAAACTCGGATCCCCAATTCTGCAACCATCCTCCACAACTCTGTGGAATTTTGATGGCCATCCCACTAAATCCCAAGGAATCCTCCCCCATGTCCCCATCACATTAGTCAGGAAGACAGTGCTGATCGACATAGAGGTTGTCAATGCTCAACTGGACTATAACCTTCTCCTTGGGAGAAGTTATATGTATGCCATGAGAGCAGTCGCATCAACTGTATTTCGTCTCATGATGTTCCCTCACGAAGGGAAGATTGTGACAGTTGATCAACTCACTTATCATGATCCACAAGGGTTAACGGCACCCGCCAATGTTATCCCTACCATCACCACTATTGAGCCACAAGGGATGACTACACACACTAATGTCATCCCTGCAATCAACACACCATCCTACCCATTGTTGAATGTAGGCCCTGGGTTGTTTGTCGATCCCACCATGACAGTTCCTTTCCCCTCAATGTCACCACCACCGACATGAAATGAGACTGCAGACTTGTGCATGGTCTCATCCAGCACTGCTGCACCCAAACAACAACTGTAGCCGTAGCCCCAACCAAAACCACAACATAGTCCGCAGCCGCAACACCAACAATAGCCGCAACATCACCCGCAGCAACAGCATTTCGCGCAGCCGCAACATCACCCGCAGCAGCAGCATTTCACGCAGCCGCAACATCACCCGCAGTAGCAACGTTTCGCACAGCCGCAACCACAACTGCATCCCCACATGCAACCAGCAGGGATTTATCTAGGCTCATCACCATTCCATATGACTCCCTTCCTCTTTCCCCCACCTGGGGTCATGAGAAAGCTGGTAATGGCCACCTTGAGCCTACCTAACTTCACATTGGGAATTCCGGTATGGTATCTCGATCCACTAGCTCAACCACCAATGCCCCAGGTTGTTTTAACCCCAGTGCAACCCATTATGGTGGAGTCTCACCCTCCACCCGGCCCGCAATAGCCAACCGCCGCACTTGCACCCGCACCGCCCCACCCAAAAAGGGCCAAGGGTAAGAATGCGAAACCTACCGCAGAGCCATGACAAATCTCGCCTTGCGCCATCTTCAAACAACAGGGCCACCCAAATCAGAGTTGCCATGAAATCCCAATGATCCGTACGCATTTAGATGCCATGGATACAAACGAAAACATCCCTATGGTTGAACTTCCAACCGTGCCAATATTCAAAAACAAGGCATTGAGAACAAACCATGCTTGTGCCCTTTACGGATTGTATGGACACTATTCACACCACTGCCAAGACTTGCCCAAGTTTTTAATGTCTTTATCCAACCTTAGACAACATTTCCTTGAATCACCATGATAAAAGAATTCCAACCCCCACCTCCTTCTTCGGACACCATGTCCATTTACATGATGTCCAGTTCAACCGACCCTATTGCCTCCACCATCACTGACGGTCTATCAGACCTATCTCTTCTGTTGTTTCCCTAACCACAGCTGCAACCTCAGTTACCAGGGAAACGTTGGGGTTCATTCTCGATCAACACGATCCTTTTCCTTGTTCTTTTACTTTTCCTTTTCCTACCATCCGGGATCGTGATTAAGTCTTCCTTGGCAACCCTCAATCTACTTGATTTCAAACTGGGAGATCTTGTGTGGTACCTTTAACCACCTACCATACCTCTGAGGACCCAGGATGTGTTGACTCATGTCTATCCAATTGAGATGATGTTGCACCTACCTCCCGGTCCATCAAAGACTCCTTCTGTCTCCAGGCCTACCCCTCTTCCTCCAACAGATACTGGGGGCAAGGCCACAAAAACCATAACCAATACCATTTACATGATCTCAAGCACCATTTTCCCTTCTGTCTCATTGGCCATGGAAGATCCACCTGATATATCCCTAAACCACTTAAACAATGACGGAGATATATGTAAGACCGCCTTCAGTTTTACCCCATTCCCTTTAAACCATAGTGTGGAATTGGTTCTTCCCATAAAATACCAGATTTCATCACCCCACCTTGTCAATGACCTTCGTCTCGGCAAGGGGGTATACCTCTTCATTGACTCAGATGGTCGACTCTTGAAGAATCCGTGCAACAAGCTCCACCTTAAGAGAGCCTATTCCTAATACCACCACTATGAGTCCCTTATAGCATAGTTTTCTCCCTTCTTGTTTTGCAACGTTTTTACCACAAATCAGAAACCCCCCCCATTCGGGGGCAGCACCACCAACTGCTAATACAAAGTCACCCGGAACTAGTTCGAGACACCTCTGGGCTCAAATTTACATTTCCTTATGAGACCATCATCTCATGTTTAACAAATAAATTTTGGGACCATTTCACACAAGTCACCTCAATTTACGAGCCATGACATGACGATGCAAGCGTCTATGGACCTGTGCTTGTATCACACTCCCCTACTGCTACTCATGGGAGTTCTCGAGCCACTATCCATTAAGGAATGTCATTTTTAATGTTATTTTGTATTTTAACACATAGTTGTCTTCTCCATTCACCGCACCTTACGTGGATCTCTGGACCATTGTCCATAAAACGATTTATTTTTCTTGCATGTATTTGGCATAGAATTGCCCTCGGACTTGCACTCACATCACATGTATTCAAGTTTGTCCACCGCAACACACACACACGCTCTCCTGACCTCTATCCAAGAGCCACCTCGGTTTGCATGCCTCTGCCGCCATCTATCACGCACATGTATTGGTATGTTTGAGAGCCTTCTGCTCTGTCCATACTACACGGATGACCTTTCGACCACTGAACATTGTCCCAACATGGGGCACCGCCTATGCCACCACAATCAGTTGACCATATTGGAGTTCCATTTAAGCTCTTTTCTGACTCCTTAAAACAATGAAAAGATATTCGAGCGCAGCTGCTTCCTTTCCCGCTCGCTAAAGGATAGGAAAGGGCGTCTACATCGTCTCGTTTACCTCCTTTTGCAAACCATGTAGACCATCAATTGAAAAGGACTTCCTTGGCACGCTCAAGCCAAGATCATTCCCCTCTGCATAGTTTTATGCCTTCTCAGGCAAAGGGGCCGCACTTTACGAAAAAGCTCACCAGGGGTTATCGTTAAGCTCTTTTCCAGCCTTCTCATCAAGAACAGATTACCGAGCAAACTTGGTTTCGTTCATGCTCGTAAAAGTATCTGAATGACCATCTAGTCAGTGTAGGTTTAACATTTTCCAGCCTGATTGGACTACCAATAGTAAAGAAGTCTCTCATCCCCTACAGGATGGGTGAGCTCTCCTATGTATACTTTTATCCTTTTTCAAGCACAGGAGACTACCAATGAAAAAGACCCCCCACTGGAGTCTTCTTCGTGCTTTCAGACTCTCTAAAATTGAAAGCACCATCAAGCATTTACCTTCTTGGGCTCGCCAAAAATCCACAAGATCGTACCATAACGGTGTCCCTAGGCACCACCCCACAGAAAGCAGTTTGGCAGCATTCCCCCTTTGGGTCACCTTTGTTCAAAGTACTCTACAATGTGTCTTCCTTGGATCCCATCAATATCAAAAGCGTCTACCTCCTCCAAGTATTTCCCATTTGCAGTGACTTTCCCGGTATTGCAGCTATGATCCCATTCCCATGAGTCAAGTTTCATTTGCTGCCTGGTACGCCTTGCCATCATACTCTGAACAAAGGAAGTTTGAGTCTACCACACTCCCCCTGCCCCTGTTCAATTCTTTCCCTCCCCCATTCAGTGGGTCAATCCACAGATTGTCTCACACCTTTCGGTTATCTCCCTCGCACTCCTAGTCAAGGAAACATCAATGCCTTGACTAGGGGAAGGTCTCCCTCTGTCGATGACAACACATATATTCCAGAGGATAGACCTAGAGGTCCCTATATCCTAGTTTCATTAACCTCATTGATGATTTCCTTGGACCACTTGAGAGGAGTCCTTAGTGCCTCTCGGGATGGTTGTCTCTCACATGGTCACCTCCAACTACGCCATCGCATCGTTGAGATTCATATAGGGTTTGGTCCGCATAGTACTTGGTTAAAGACCGTGGATGTCACCTGACTCTAGCACATTGATGAGTCTATTAGAGGGACCTAAACAGCTTATGTCCCTTGTGATTTCCAGGTTGCATTGGAGACAGTGTTCAAAATCCCCAGCAATGCTTCGATATACCTTTATGATTGATGCAGCATACTTGTACCACAGAGACTCTGACTCTCAATCAGTGAGTCCACACAGCTATGTACCATTCCAGATCTAGCCGACCGTCAGTCATGAAGATATAGCATTCCATGAGAATGCCATGGGTCCAATGTACCATATCAATATTGTATTCAGCCTCACATTGAGGCAACCATTATTGTATCATCAGTTGTATATGATCGGCTCTTGTATTTTAGAGCATAGATCAAATTATTCGTTTGACATTGTCATGAGCATGGGGATGCTCGCCTCATCCATATACATGTCACACATTATTTGTATCTCACCCATTGATGGGAACCATATTAATACAAAAACCAAAAGCCACCATGCCCCAGCCCCGGAAGCACCACCTCACCACAGCAAATCCTATGATGTCCGTCGGCCATACTATGAGCTCCTGCCCTCACACATCAGGAGCAATCTGTTAACCCAAAAAATCCCTCACTAAGCTCTCCATGACCTACACCACCCAAGGTCACCACTTCACGACCCTCCATTAGACCCCCACACCCTCAAAAATGCTTAAGGATGAAGAAAAGGGCTTAAAAACCCCAAAAATGAGTCTAAAATACTCTCCTAGGAGCTAAAGCCCCCAAAAAGGGGATAAAACCCTAAAAGGAGGTAAAATTAGGGCGAAAGGGGCTAAAATCCCAAAAAAGGGGCTAAAGCCCGGACCAAGGGCTTAAAACCCTAAAACCCCAAAAAAGCTATAAAAGGAGGGTGGGGGGTCACTCTCAAAAACCTCTCTTGCATACTGTTATGTTTCCCATGGATTCCTTGAGACACCTTTGCCTCTCAAGCCACCCACATCCCTCTCTCCTCCATCCATTCTCCCCATTGAGCCATAGCTCCTCATCCATTATTGGGTGAGATAGGGAGGTGCGTCCTTCCAGCCAGGGCATGGCGGCCCATTCCACCCAAAGAGAAGGTATAGCTTGTTATTTTATGTATTTTCTTAGTAATTTCTTTGCTTTCTAATCCATGGTTTATTTGCAGGTTTATTGCCTAACTTATTTTGCCGGTATTTCGGTTTCTAACATGTTGTTTGCAGAGGGGTTTCCATCCATTTCTCTTCTTTATGTTCCTTATTTTATTTCCGCTTTCTTTTCAGTATTTTCACACGTAGGAACCTACACTTCTATCCTATAGACAGAAGGGAGCCATTCCTGCCCTTGTAGCAAGGAGAAATCCCTGATACAATGCATCCAACATTTGAAATGAGAATAGAACAACTGTAAATGTTGTTTTTTTGTTCACAGGCATCATAGTTTCTCTAGTAAATCTTGAATTTATAGAATTTCGGCATGACAGGGACAACTTAGAAAAGAGGTTGAACTAGATAGCTTTTTGGAAACCAATCTCATGGCTCTGCAAGTTTGAATTGTCTATATCTTTTTTTATTTAATGTAAATAAACATCGTTCCTTACAGAAATAAATAAATGAGAACATAACATATATAATACATTCCCAGGAAAAAACAGAGGTAATACAAAAATATAACTAGATCGATACTCAAGAAAGTTTTAAAAGGGTCCCAAGAGCATTTCTTATTATATTATGCTTTCATTACAGAGCAGAGGGCTATTTTACAGTTGAATCAGTAGCAT
Source organism: Pseudotsuga menziesii (assembly GCA_001517045.1). NCBI lineage: Eukaryota > Viridiplantae > Streptophyta > Pinopsida > Pinales > Pinaceae > Pseudotsuga > Pseudotsuga menziesii. The sequence goes on along the minus strand of LPNX010334389.1, from coordinate 1,461,762 downwards.
CAAACAACTCCTCCAATAATAATTGTCCCTACTACCTATTAAATTCTTTTTATAGACCTCAAGGGTCGGATTGACCATGTTACAATTGGATTTCATTAGAGTGAAACTAAAATTGAAATGTCGATTCATCCATGAGCCAACCCATCCTCTGATGTACTTTCTTGGCTTCAAATGAAGATACCAACTACTATAGAACAAGGCTAACATGATAGTACAACACAGGGGGGGAAACAGGGTTGAAGTGGACATGTTTCAACACTAGGGGTATAAAGGAACTAGAAGAGGAAGTTGCATTCCAGTTATCTAGATGGGAGATGTGAGTAGAGAAGAATTATAACAGTGACACACATTGTGTGAGAGGTATCCTAAGGAGAAAAGGGATATACCAATGAAAGAAGAAAATGATAAGGAAGAGGGAAATGCCGAGACAAAAATGGATCGGTGAAAAACAACATGCAATACCAATCTGGTATGGAGAAATTAAAAGATGGAATTGAATAAATAAATATTGCTATGCCACCGAGAGGGAATTCTTGGGTTGTTGAAGAGGGACAGGGTGTTGACTCAGTGCAGGAAATACTTCACTGAGTGACAGGAAAGAAATTCCAAATGAACATATAAACAATAATATGGAATGGAACTGCCAATGAAATCCATCGAACACGGATGAGACTGTCTCCAATTTTTTCCAATTCTACCCATTTCACTATACTATCAGTGAACTCAAATTTGCGCACATCTGCGGCCATACTGGACAAAAATTAACGAACATAGATAATGGAGTCAATACATAGCCTACTGATAACAGTGGCCCCTATTTATCAATCTTCCATGAGAATCAGCATGATTAGTAATTAACGGTGACTTCTAGGAAGGAATCCATGGGGTCAGGCCAAATCTAGAAATGTGTACTGTGTTGGCCCTTCAAATAATTGAAAGGTGGGTAAAAAAGGTTAATCACGAGGAAATATTGAGCTCACATCTGGGTGATGCAATCATTCTCAATGCCATTAGAATCCAACTTGATTCAAGTTCATCGAATCATAGAATTTGATGATTTGTAGAACACTTTTTCCTTGTTAAGTGGTGTATTTGACACTCAATTGAAAGTTCAGAATATGACAGGTATGGAAAAGCAAAAAACTGTCATTTACACGTTTATAATATTATATGATGTATTTGACACTCAATTAGTTCATGGCATGGAATAGATGATTATGTGGCATGAAGTTGAAACCATTGTTGCATTATGACATCGTTCTGGAGAAATACGGCAAATTAGTGAAAATCAGGAAATTGGCCAAGTATGGGAAAATTGGTCCAAGTAGCCTTAAGAGGATGCCCACTATAAATGGTTTCTTGAAGAAAATTCCCACAGCACGTGGGGATATTGTAGGATGATGTTTTTTCTACTCAACCATGGTCTTAATTTGTCCAAATAGACCCTGAAGAATAATTTATGGACCTGCCAAAATTGTGGTTTAGGGAAATTAGACCAAGCCTAGGAGAAGATCAAAAATTGTCCAAGTATGGAATTATTGGTAAAATATGCCTAAATGGACTTAGGGAAATTCCTGCCATAGCTCATAGGATGATAATACAAATATTACGAGAGTGTGTATCTCTACAGTCTTGTATGGTGCATCCAACCATATAATTATCCTGACCAAAAAGTAATTCAGTAAGAAGATATCAATCTGCCAAAAGTGCCTCTCAGCCATATTTGCACTGCTCCAGAAAAATGCCCACCGAGGAGAGAGAAAGAAGCTCCAAGAGATGAAAGTGGTCTCTATGGATTCACCTTGTTGGCCTCTACCCATTGGGAATCTCACTTGCCAAGTCTGAAGGAAAAATGAAATAACCTTGGTGACCTAGGGTTTGAAGAGAACTGTTTAGTTGTTAGACAAAGAGTTTGAGAGACCACTTGGAAATGCTCGCAATGGGGTGATCCTTTGATGATAAAATTCATTAGATGATATGGTATTGTTCATTTTTGAAATGGATATCTAGCAATAATTTGGTTTTTCTTATGGTGACCAAATAAGGAAAATATCAACCTGCCAAAATAGAATAAAAATCTTATTTTGCATACTAAAGGCAGAAAAAAATGGTTGAGTGTTGTAAAGGGGCTAAGTGATGCCCGCATTAAGTTTGATTCCCACACTAAGGATGATTCCCGCATGGCATATATGATGATGTGGCTTGAAGTTGACACCATTGTTGCATTAGGACATCATTGTGGAGAAATATAGAAAATTAGTGAAAATCAGGAAATTGGCTAAGTATGGGAAAATTGGTCCAAGTGGCCTTAAGAGGATGCCCACCACAAATGGTTTGTTGAAGAAAATCCCCGCAGCACATGGGGATATTGTAGGATGTATTCATGTCTACTCAACCATTGTCTTAGTTTTTCCAAAGAGACCCTGAAGAAGAATTTATGGACCTACCAAAACTATGGTTTAGGGAAATTAGACCAAGCCTAGGAGAAGATCAAAAAATGTCCAAGTATGGAATTATTGGTAAAATATGCCTAACTGGCATTAGAGAAATGTCCGCCACAGCTCATAGGATGAGGATAAAAATATTATGAGAGTGTGGATCTCTAGAGTCTTGTATGGTGCATCCAACCATATAATTATCCTGGAAAAAAAGTAATTCGATAAGAAGATATCAATCTGCCAAAAGTGCCTCTCAACCATATTTGCAATGCTCCAGAAAAATGCCCGCCAAGGAGAGAGAAAGAAGCTCCAGTAGATGAAAGTAGTCTTGATGGATTCACCTTGTTGGCCTATACCCATTGGGCATCTCACTTTCCAAGTCTGAAGCAAAAATGAAATCACCTTGGTGACATAGGGTTTGAAGAGAATTGGTTAAGTGTTAGGTAAAGAGTTTGAGAGACCACTTAGAAATGCTCGCAAGGGGTTTTTCCTTTAATGATCAAATTCATCAAATGATATGTTCATGTTCATTGTTGAAATGGATATCTAGCAATGCTCTTGGTTTTTCTTATGGTGACCAGATAAGGAAAATATCAACCTACCAAAATAGAATAAAAATATTATTTTGCATACTAAAGACAAAAAAAATGGGTGTTGCACTAAGGATAATGACCGCATGGAATGGCACGGAATAGATGATGATGTGGAATTAATTTGAAACCATTGTTTCATTATGACATCATTCTGGAGAAATACAGAAAATCGGTGAAAATCGGGAAATTGGCTAAGTATGGGAAAATTGGTCCAAGTGGCCTTAAGAGGATGCCCGCCACAAATGGTTTGTTGAAGAAAATGCCCGCAGCACATGGGGATATTGTAGGATGTTGTTTTTTCTACTTAACCATGGTCTTATTTTTTGCAAAGAGACCCTAAAGAAGAATGTATGGACCTGCCAAAACTGTGGTTTAGGGAAATTAGACCAATCCTAGGAGAAGATCAAAAATTGTCCAAGTATGGAATTATTGGTAAAATATGCCTAACTTGCCTTAGGGAAATGCCCGCCATAGCTCATAGGATGATGATAAAAATATTATGAGAGTGTGGATCTCTAGAGTCTTGTATGGTGCATCCAACCATATAATTAGACTAATAAAAAAGTAATTCAGTAAGAAGATATCAATCTGCCAAAAGTGCCTCCCAGCCATATTTGCACTGCTCCAGAAAAATGCTTGCCGAGGAGAGAGAAAGAATCTCCAGAAGATGAAAGTGGTATTTCTGGATTCACCTTGTTGAACTCTACCCATTTGGAATCTCACTTGCCAAATTTTAAGGAAAAATGAAATTGCCTTGGTGACCTAGGGTTTGAAGAGAAGTTAAGTGTTAGAAAAAGAGTTTGAGAGACCACTTGGAAATACCCGGAAGGGGGTGTTCCTTTGATGATAAAATTAATCAGATGATATGGTCCTGTTCATTTTTTAAATGGATATCTAGAAATGCTCTTGGTTTTTCTTATGGTGACCAGATAAGGAAAATATCAACCTGCCAAAATAGGAGAAAAATGTAATTTTGCATACTAAAGACAAAGAAAAAATGGCTAAGTGTTTTAAAGGGGATAAGTGATGCCCGCATTAAGGTCAATTCCCACAGTAAGGATGATGTTCGCATGGCATGTCCTGGCATAGTTCATGATGTGAAACTAATTTGAAATCAGTGTTGCATTATGACATTGTTCTGAAGAAATACGACAAATTAGTTAAAATCAAGAAATTGGCTAAGTTTGGGAATATTGGTCCAAGTAGACGTAAGAGGATTCCCGCCACAAATTGTGTCTTGAAGAAAATTCCCGCGCCACATGGGGATATTGTAGGCTGTTATTTTGTCTACTCAACCATGATCTCAGTTTTTCCAAAGAGACCCTGAAGAAGAATTTATGGACCTGCCAAAAATGTGGTTTAGGGAAATTAGACCAAGCCTAGGAGAAATGCATAACTGGCCTTAGGGAAATGCCTGCCACAACTCATAGGATGATGATAAAAATATTCTGAGAGTATGGATCTCTAGAGTATCGTATGGTGCATCCAACCATATCTAGAAGGCTATAATAAGAGGTTTTTCGGACATTTTGAAGACAGTATAGAAGCATCTTCAGAATAACCCACATGCCAGGAAATGTATATTATCATTTCCAACTTACAAATTTCATATATAATGAAAAATTTATTCGAAACAAAAAACCAATTATAACCGAACAATAATATACCAGACATAATTGAATGCAACAAATACATAATTCATATGTATTAAATAGTAGAATTCACCATATAGATTACACCTAACAGTGTAAAATTTTATTAATAGATATAAAAAATTTACAACTCCAAATGTGCTACACCCGTCCTCATCCCTAATCCATACAAGTTCAAAAACTATCCAAGATTCCTCCTCTGGACCCCGAGGTAACAGCCGAGGACTCCTATTGGTGCAGCATGTATTTACTTTTCCCATATTTATCAACTAGCTTCCATTGATCAGTAGTTGGCAGATATAGACTAATCATCTCCTTCGCCATTACGTTGAGCTCCATGTTTTCAGCATAAGAGACTCTGGAAATTTTGTACATATGGTTTTGAAGTCAAACAACATCTCGAAATCTACAGTTAATTTATCAATCAATGTTTTTCTAGACAAGGATTGATGTTGCATGTCATCAAACTGTTTTTGATCTAATCTGCAACTGATTAACCTGTCATTATATTCTTTTTGAGACCACGTTCCTCCTTTCTCTTCCTAGAAGAAAGGGAGTCCTCTTCTAAATAAATGATTAAACAGTTCAATGAATTCCTTGATTTGATTATGCGTGACATCAATTTTCACTTGAATTGTTCCCAAATGATGATATTTATTTACCACTTTCCTTTCCCATGTGATAACCAAAACCCTATCCTGGATATTTTCTTTCTTTATTTCCTCTTTTGTCAAGCTATTCAAAAACTTGATTGCATTATTAGATGTGTCAATAGGCTTCTTATTTAACACTTGTTGTGCCATCAAGAAATTTTTTCTAGTAGCTTGTGTAACAATCTCCTTATCAAGAATAAAATCTAAATAAGGCCTGAGCTTGGTTGCTTCTGCTATCAGTACATCCCAGATGAGATGTTTTGCTCCCTGTAAGGTGGACTGTCCTGTAACCTGTTTTGTCAATTTGTTGTTCTTATCCACCAATTCCTTACATTTGTCTTCCAATTTCTTCCTTTCTAGTTCTCTCTTTCCATCTATTTCCTCCAAATTTTTATTCTCGTTCTTCAAACCAGTGATTTCCAGCTCTTTAAGACTTACCTGTGACATAGCCTGGACTATTCCCTATTCACTAGATCCAACCACAGGAGGAATGATCCTCAATTCTAGCTCATTTTCTTTCTCCTGCAACTTTATTTCCATTTCTTCAAACTTTTCCTTCATTGCTTTCTCACTTTCTACTACCAAGGCCATGTAATTTTGCCATTGATTTTCTTTATCAACAAACTTCAATAGTTTTACTTGACAATTAGTGAGCTGATTATACAGGTTCTCTTTTTCTTTTTCTAACTCAGCTAGTTCAGCACCCTGTATTAGTTGGGTGGCAGGTACGAGAATATTCTTTTTCAATAACTAGATGTATTTTTCTTTCTCATCCAGCAATCTTTAGATACCATCTCCCTTATCAGATTGGCCTCTAGCAACCAGCAGCTCAGTTTGAAGCTTCTTTATCTGTGTTTGGTGGGCCTTATTTTCCACCTTTTCTTGCCTCAATTGGTTCTCAATTTTACCTTTGAGGGTCTGTAACTTGGATAATGCTAGATTGATCTTTAGCGAGTGAGTAAACAAGATATATCATGTCTTCTAGCGCATATGAATCGTGTCATCTATGGGGATATCATCCAGGTTAATTTTTAATTCAGCAACTCTGTTCTTTCTTTCCAAGGCCAAGTTCAGAGTGTTATGGACATAATCCCTAACTGAAACCAAAGACACTTCTTGATTAGAAATCTTTCTTACTTTAGAATATAATTTCAGAGTCTCTTGTGAAGTTATGTCTTTGATGCCTTTGTATTTATCCACTAACTCTACTTTGTTCTCTGACTGGGAGGAGGAATCAACATGAGTACTATATCCAAATATATACTCTTTTATCTCAAATGGAGGGACTGATACCATCATTTTCCTTTTACCTTTGTCTACAGTTGTATCTAGGACAAGTTGTCCTTCAATTTCAACCTTCTATCTTTTGGGAGTTTCAGTGGTTTCCTCCTCATCAATATCCATTGCCTCAGGAATATATCTTTTATCCTTTCCTTCTAATTGAATAGCCAATGGAGTAATGCTCTCGGCTACAACAACCAAATTGGATATATCAGGAAATAAAGAGCCAACCTCTCTTATATGAGATCTTGGATCTTCATCTAAGTCAACAATATTTGGGGCCTCCTTTGGGTAATTAGAATAGTTAGAAGCGTCTTCCAATCCCACAACCTCTTCGTGTTTATAAGGATTTCTCTTTTGAGCCTTTCTCCTCTTTGAGATAACCTAGTCAAGGTCATATTTGATTGCAAGTTATATCTCAAATCCTAACTCTCTAAGTAAACCTTCCACCATTAGCAAAGCACCTTTATTCTTGATGGTGAATGGACCTACACACCAAGGGTATTTGATGTAAGCATAATTCTTATATTTCAAGAAGTGTTCAATCTCTACGAACAGCTTTTGTCTAATGAACTCCATTGAGAAAAATATTGGATTTGGGAAGGTTGGAAACATGTAAGGTGATTGATTGAAACCATACAGTCTGATCACTATTCCATATTCATACATGAACCAATATCCTATACTCTTTTCTATAGAATCTTCCAATAGATCCCACATCTCTGGCAGCACCTGAGGCAGCCTCTTTTGGAAAATGGCAGCATAAATTTTTGTCATGAGGAATTTCATGAACTTGGTATAATCCATGTACATTTCATCTGTTAATACCATTTATGGTAGTTGTAGATTATCCTGGTTGAAAGAAAGGAACATCTTCAATAAATATGACTGGAACCTAAATTTTTGGTCTTGTGGAAGTTCATTAGCTGAGAATGAATATTCTCAGCTAAGAACTCATCAAATTTAATGCATGACACTTGTAATGACTGACTAGGTTCGTCTGACTCAACAAGACAAGTGCTTAAAATGAAGAGAAGACTCATAAGGGTTTCAAGGATGTATTTATCTCTGTCTAGAACCGGAAATTGACATAACATGGTTACTACACACTTGGTTTCTTCATTAAACAGGCCTGCATCTACTGGGAATGATGGGTTGGACGACTCGTCTTCTGGCTTGAAACATATCTTATAAAATTATTTCTTTCTCTCAATGATGGACTCCTTAAAACATCAAAGTATAGAATTTTCAATGTAATATTTAGCCTTTAAGGTAAACTCTTCAGGGACATACAGGTTTTTCCTAACGACTGAAGAATTAACAGGACATAGAATGGTGGAGCGATTGAGGGTCATTATGACTCTTTCTAACAAAGAATAGTATTTTACACACCAATCCACAAATTCCAAGAAACCAGGGGTTTGTTCAGAAGAAAAAAGATGAAAAAAGGACTGATAGATGTTATGAAGGTTTGTTCCCCGGTCCCTTAGCAAATTCAACTTTTGTTTCATAGCTTCAATGAGACCATTTAAAAGGACAGGGTAAAAAACATCAGCATTCCTATCATCCAATAGTTCTTCTACTTTCCGATACTCTAAGCCCTAAGTTTCTATATTTTCCATTTCGCCCTTTTATACATCTTTCAGGGGGGACAAATAGGAACTACTTGGTGTTTGAAAAATGGATGATGGACGTCATACGAATTGGATCCTTCTATAATTTATGTCTTCTTCCTCTACATATGCAAGCGAATAAAATAATGTATAGTATTTTATGATTTTCCATATTCTTAACTCTCTTGCATCTTTGGTGACCGAAACTTTTCTCAGCCTTCCATTTCTGCCCAATCTGTTTTGCACCATTGATCTTCTGTGCTATTTAGATTTCATTATTCACCCTCAATTTTGTTGTTTCCCTTAAATTCTATGTTGATCGCATTCTGAAATTATATCTCAACCATCGATCTCCTCATGGATCCTTTTTAACGGTTGATTTCATGTTTCCTTCTTGATTTAGCGATTTGAAATGCACCTTCAAAGTGGGCATATTCTATTTGAGAAGAGGTTTTAGGTCATAGATCCTTATGTGATCAGATATGGATCATTCATCTAGTTAGCCCCTTATTCACCTTTCATAAGCTTTGTATTCTTTCACGCCCTTGCATCTTTGCATCGTGAAAAACATTTCATCCATAGATCTTAGTCTACAATGAATCTGGACCTTTCACTAGTGTAGCTCCTACTAGATTTTGCAATACACATATTTGCTATCCTGCATGCATGTTCCCATCGTGAAATCCTTCCCGATCTAAGTCCTCACCTCTTGTTAATCCTAGGCATTCAATGTGGAGGGCCCTAAATAATTTCATGACACCGAGGCAAACTATAAATCATGCGAGTTTTGGGGGTCTTTCCAAACCCCCCCAAAA